>JAHLJT010008756.1:37775119-38248164 GCA_031308135.1 Acheta domesticus | reverse complement strand
AGATCTGCTTTTTGATAAGCATATTTCATTAAGAAAACAGGTGCGTACAGAATGGCACAGACTTTCCCGTTATTAGTTTTCTATTTTCCTAGGGGTCTACGCTAGCTATTCGGAAATTAGCCACATACTCTTTCTTGCAAGCTACCATCTATCATCGCCAAAAGTACATTTTTTGGTCATTTTCTTAATTTTAGGTTTCCTATTGGTAGAACAGAAACATTAATTTTCAGAATATTAAAGAACACAAAAACCTAGCCGTAAATGGCAATTTTCTTTTAAAAATGATGTGCCGTTTAAGAGAAATGGCAGTTTTAGCACTACTAAAAATGCGAAATTTAAAGCTCATTTTCACAGAAAATTTTTTGAGTTTTCAAAATACTTTATTTGAAGTTATTTGAAGCACTTACACTCACAAATATAATCATCTTTACAAATTGCGGATAATGTGCATATTAAAGATGTGAGAGATCTTTCAAAAAATTTACATTTATATAATTTTTGAAAAAAAACAAAAAAAACTCAAAATAAACTTCACGCTATACTAAAGAGTGTAATTAGCACTATCCGTTACAAAAGTTTCAAGAAAAAAATTGCAGCCATATACGAGAAAAATGACGTTTGAGCATTTCTGAAAATGCCGAAATTTGAGCTACTTTTCACAGAAAACGGTAGTGTTTTCGAGAAACTTTACTTGACATTATTTAAAGCATATATACTCGTAAATATAATAATATAAAAAAACGCCGATAATGTAAATATTAACGACGTGAGAGACAAGTCAACAAATTTACATTTTTGTAATTTTTGAAAAAACAACCGATAGCCAAAATGGCTTTTATGTCATTAATAGAGTACATTTACCACTATCCCTACCAAAAGTTTAAAGACAAAATTTGGAGCCGTTTATGAGAAAATTTTGTTTTTGTATTTTTTAAAATTGCACATATTGCACGCAATATTGCACGAAAAACTACCAAAATTGTGAAAAACATTTACATGACCTTTATTAAAGAACTCAATATATGCAGAACAAATTTTATTTGAAGAAAAAATCTCTATCTTCAATTTTGTAGTTGGAGAAAGACGCCGAAAAAAAATTCAAACTTTCACAATTTTCCGAAAATTCAGAGCTTTACGTGAAAATCGGACCTATGTCATGTTAAAAAGTGTATTTTCCTCTATTCATACAAGAAATTTAAAGAAAAATTTGGAGCCGTTTTTGAGAAAATGTTGAAAATCCCCGGGGGGCTTCATATAAAGTACCCCCAAATTTTAAAGAATCATTTCAAAATCACAAAGCTTCGACTAGAATCAGATCGACTGGGGAATATCAATTTTGAAGAAAATCGCCCGAAACGGTTCAGGCGCTAGCGTTGACCAGACGGACAGACGGACGGAATGCCGTCAATCGATTTTTAAGTATAAAGAAGCAACAAATCATGGATTTTGACCACACCACGAGATAGAGGATTTTTTTCTTAATTTAGCAACTGGTTTTTATCCACTTATTCGTTTCACGGCCGCGGCAATTAATTTTTTTCCGCCGAAAATGGCCATTTTTTCGCGCAGCATTACATAACTTTCCCTATACTACTATATATCACTCCGTGTATACGTACGTATACGGGAAAGTAAAAAGTAAAAATGAAAAGACGAGAATTACGAAACAGTTCATAAGGGGACAAAAACCGTACATGAAGAGCCTTTTAAACGGAAACTTCTTCAAGGTGAGGAATCAGAAGAATCTGACTATTCTATAACGTCAGGAGACTCTGTTTTGGAAACACAGGTGGGGGTTGAAAGCCCTGGTGATGACCAGACCTCTTGTATGTTTTGTGATGGACTATTTTCAGCCGACCACCGCGGAGAACTGTGGGTCCAGTGTCTTATGTGCGAAATGTGGGCTCACAATGACTGTGCTGGGCTGAAAAGGACACTTACATTTGTGATTTTGTAACTGAAATAAATATTAGTATACATTTTCATTCATTGTAAGTTTGTGTAAGTAATAAAATAGCATTTGTATTTGTAAATATGTAATTAGTTTCTTTAACCTCAAGTATTTCAATAATATATTAATGGGGCTCATAATACCAGCACACAACCTTTTTTTTCGAAATATGACTTCTTAAGAACTATTTATTTCTAGCAACTTTCTAAACAGTTAAGAAAGTTAATATTTTGCATGCAGATTACAAAAATGTTGAAGTGTAAGTTTCCATAGTTTTTAAAACAATAGGGCTTTAATTTATTTTTTAAGTTCAAACAAAAATGGGGGCTCATATTACCACCTTCTCCTCTACTGTTGCGCGTTGGGCCCAGGAATAACAGCAGCTTGTCTGTGCGTTCAGACCCCCCTCCTCTAGCCAGGACGTCCTGGAAGTTAGAGGTCCATTTCATCCAATCACAAAACTGCATAGCTCATAATTTGCCGCTTTTTTGCCGTTTTTGAGATGCGAAAACCAAAAATTTGCCGCGAGCCATTTTCCCCAAAAAATCAGTGGTCCTGCTAACTTCCAATGGAAGCTAGCAGGTCCATTTCATCTAATCAGAAAACTGCATAGCTCATAATGTTCAGCAATTTGCCGTTTTTAGGATGTGAAAAACCAAAAGCTGATATCTCCATTCTTTCAAAAAATATAAGAATTAAAAATACATAAAGATACGGTCAATATAAGAGCGCAATCAAAGATAGTAAAAGGACGTCCCCCGTAAAAAATCACATATAACAACTCATAATCGACGCCAAAATTTCCCGAAAACTAGTGAAAACAAAATCTGTAATAAAAAATTTGTTCGCCAACCTGTTAGACACAATTACCCGGGTTAGAATCCCAGATATGCACCTCTTAAATTAGCCCCATTCAATAAATAGACGCATTCTCTAGTAAACCATTAGCTTTAACAATTCATACTGTGCGCCGAAATTAGCACTAACCGAGTGGCAAACATAATCATTAATAAAATAATTTGCGCGGATCGGCTAGTTAAATTACCCGGGTTCGAATCCCAAAAATTTACATTTTGAAAGCCCCTTTCAAGGAAACGCGCGTGTCTCCCAAAACATTAGCCATAACAATTCATTATGAGCGCGCAATTAGCTGCATGAAAATGTAAAATATAATCTGTAATCAAAAAATTTGCGCGCACGGCTGAGTTACAGTTTCCCGGGTTCAAAATTCCAAAAATTATATCTCTTCGAACGGCCTCTTTCCAGAAAAGCGCACCGTGTCTCCTAACAATTGACCTTAACAATCCCGCCCTTGCGCCAAAATTAGCTGTAGGCAAGTGACAACTATAATCTGCAACCAAAAAATTTGCCGCGAACCGGTTAGTATCAGTTTCTCGGGTTCCATATTCCAAAAATGTACCTCTTCGAACGCCTCTTTCCAGAAAAGCCGCGCCCGTGTCACCTAAACAATTGACCTTAACAATTCCGGCTCTGCACCGAATGATGCTGTCAGTAAGTACCAACTACAATCTGTAATCAAATAATTTGCCGCGAACCGGTTAGTTACTGTTTCCCGGGTTCAAAATATCAAAAATGTACCTTTTTCGAACGGCCTCTTTCAAGAACAGAAACAGTGCGCCGTATCTCCTAAACCATTGACCTTAACCATTCCCGCTCTGCGCCAAATCAGCATGTATGCAATATAACTTCCATTTAACTTTGATAATTAAGTTTGTATTACCCCAGTTGTGTGGATATAGCGGAGATGCCCCTCTGCCCCTTTAACCTCCTTGCCCCGCGCCGAGTGTCATATTCCTCCCTCCGGACGGCTCAGGAGCCCAAACAACCGCCTGCCGGAAGCGCGACACTCAGTCTCCGGCAGTCGTGGACCATAGAGGAGAGATACAACTAGAGTGCGCGTGAGCCTACTGCGCAGGTTTCAACATGCTGTGGTCGTAAGTCACGTGACTTTGGGACACCGGCAGCTCGTGCTGTATGGTGCTGTATGTAGCTTTTCGTGCTGTTTGCTGTTTGTGGTGCTACAGCGTAATTATTTTGGGACGTTGTGGATATTTGTTCACTGCTTACGATCCAAAATTCTTTTTCTTTTCAGGAAGTGCAATAATAATTTTACTTTGCAAATTGTGTTCCACAGGATGAAACAACTGTTAAATGTCAGTTCACGCCAGTATGCAAGTGTGCCACAAGTAAATGATCCTGAACTGGGCAGTGAGGGTACCAACTGACCGTATGTACTTGCCATCAATACACATCGTGAAACTAGATTGTCTCCCTATGTTGTGGACATTGTACTTATATTGGAGGATTTTTAGTTACAAAGTTGCAAAAGTCTCTTGCTTATGTGGACTGTAAAGCTAGTTCTTTGCCGGACTGATACTGATGAAGGATCATATCCTTCATCCAGAGGAAAGGTAATTATGGACTGAAATACCCTTCTGCAGAAGTTATAAAAATCTGCAAAAGTGCAGAGGCAGATGTAAGAATACTTCAGGGAAGAGTTGACATTTTTAAAAAGGCAGCATGTAGTACAATTGTAAATAGATGTCTGAGAGAATTTGTGAATAGTTCTGTTTTAGTAATTTAACATATTATATTATTGGGTCAAGAGGCCATAATGAATCACAGGATGTATTTAATAAAGGCAATATTGTTTAAATATATTGACATAAGATTAAAACATGTAGGAAGAGAGCACATCCAAATTTACCAAAAAAAAATAGTATGGATCAGTAACAAGAAAATGATTTTATTAATCCTATGTGTATTTACTGGTGTAAGTTGTGTTTATAGTATGTTAGTGTTAGTAATTTGTATGATTGTAGTTGATTTTTATTAGTAAATTCTTTGAAAATATATATATCTGCTTCCAGGTCAAAGACCCCCATTTCGATCAGGTTTTTGTCCAGTTTTCCTGATCCATTGAGCAAATGCTAAGATGTCCCCTTTTTGGAATAAATGTAGCTTCACTACGCCCACGTTTTCTTGTGCTTACTTGCTAGTAGTAGTAGGAGTAAAGCCGTGGCATGTTACTGTTAGTAATACAAAGAAAAAAATAAAACATGCAGTTTGTTTATCAATGCAAATAGATTTTATATAACCTTGGGAGGAAAATGTCTAATGTTATAGTTAAAATATTGGGGAAGAGCTTTTGAAGCTCAAGAAATGAGTGAAGATGGAACTTTTCCCCAAATCACATACAGTTTTTAGTGTTTTTGACTAAATAAATCAAAATATAAATCAAGGTAAAAGCCTTTTTCCCCTCTATAAATCCTTGAAATATCATTTTGATAACTTGCTATTATAAATGACACTGATGTGAATCTTCAATAGTAGAATGTCTAACATTGAGTAATAGAAATTTGGATTAATGCATCCCATGGAGTCAATTTATTTTACAAATATATTTTATTTATAGACATATGTAATTGTACTTGTAAAACAGGTTTAGTGGAGTATGCGGTTGAAAGTGTCAAGTTGGACAAAAATCGGAATTTTCATGTACTTGAGCAAATAGAGCAGAAAAACTTTAATTCACTTTTCTGCTATAAGCAACATTTTTAGGGTTGCTTAATGAATGAGAAAATAACGCTGGAATGAAACACCTTAAGTACGTATAAAAATAAATCGTTTAATGCGAGACGGGTGTTCTTGTAGATGCCAGCTAGCTGCTCCCAAAGTCACGTGACACTGGCGCGAGAGATGTTGATACCCGGCTGGGCCTTCTGCGCAGCTCGGTGCACACTCTAGTATATCTCTCCTCTATGGTCGTGGCCTGCACAGGCATGTTCTGTGAGAAAATGGCGAGGTGGGCGGGTGGATCAACGTACCGCCCTTTATCCCAATGCATCTGGCGTATGTTTCTGTGTGCGACATTAACCATATGTTCATCAGAGTGTCGCAAACTTTAAGTACGGAGACGATATTTCGTTTTACTCCTCCTTTTTTGAAAGACGTAAAAAAACGTGTAAAGGGGTTTGGCACGTGTGAATCACATGGCCAGGACGCAGGCCTCCTCTTGCCGCTTGCTATTAACCCACTGTCAAGACTCTCACCTAAGCAGACCTGTAATTAAATATTTCCGCTCTGTGTGGCGTTTTCTGGTCCAGGATTGACTACGGATAGAAGACGTCCGCGAGATTCAGAGCTTGCGTACAGCTGGCTCTATGGAGCTGCACAGCCTGCAAGGAAGTTGTAATGTTTGGTTTAATTGCATGTGTTTTTTATTTGTGTCTTAGGTGTTTGTGACGCTTTGTGCATTAATTACTCATTTGTCAAGATATTGTATTGATGACTTGAACACCTCACATGGTGTGAATGCTGTTTACACAGCATATTTGTTCAGTAACCTAATTATTTGTACTGATGTCTTTAACACCTCACATGGTGTGAATGTTGTTTATACAGCAGATTTGTTTCTGTAACCTAATCATTCTCGTATAATTAAACTAAATGATAATATGTGGATTATTTGTTTGCACTCTGAGCAACCGAGGAATGTGAAGTTAGCTGCCCCACCCCAAAAAACTTCTCTACAGTCCACTGCTGGAGTAGTAACACCTCACACCAGTTTTGCGTCATACTTCAACTTCCGTCCATACTTCAACAGACATACAATTATCAGTAACATAACCATTCATTCTACTCATTCACACCCACTGCACTTCACTACACTAGTCTTCTATTCTGTTCGCCACATCAGTGACTATACTGCGATTTTTGTAACTTTGTCCCTGATACGAATCAGCTGTTCGCTGCCATCCAATCAGGAGCTTATATTCGCGATAGTGACGTCACTATGGTGACGTTTAAGCTCCTTATTGGATGAAACCGTGAACAGCTGATTTTTGCCAGGGACAAGGTTACGAAAATCGCAGTATAGACTCGAAGTGTCCGTGGCGCTCAGGCCCATTTGGAGGCGTGGCAGGTGGGGCGCGACCACAGTGTGTAATTTTGGCCAACTAGCGAAAAAAATTAAATTTTCGACTGACTTGAAATAGAAAAATTGTTATATTTCTGTGAAGTAGTTTGTCTGAACTATGTGGGAACGTTGTTAGTTTTCTCTGAAGGTCACATGGACCCCATGATGCATGTCCAAACACGTCCATCGCCATTCCGCCAGCGCTCAGCTCTGAATGGCCCTTTCAGTCCGTGAAGATCTATTGGTAGGAATACAATACTTGTCTCATTTTGTGATTTGTAGGTTTACTATTAGTAATGTACATGCTTTTACAATTATGTTTATGTGGATAAAATTTAAGTATTAATTTTTGTTGTGCCTAAAAACGTTAATGGAAAAGGTGAGCGATTTATATTGAATGTATTAACCGTTCTCCAAATTCAATTAGTTTTAGTGTCTTATACACCATTATACACCTTTCGGGCCATATACATTTTAAAACTAATACTTTTGGGTTCTTAATCGTGAAAAGACTAGCTGCTTATATCGGCCTTATCTAAATTATATATACATTTTTACAGAGAGGCTCTTCAAGTTACCCGCAGGTTATTTGATATACGAGTAAAAAATTCAATTGATGAGAGATCTGAAGCTGTTTTAAACGTTTTCTTATATGAATTAGGAATTGTAGAACTTCAAAAAGCATTGTTGGACAAATTAAGTCTTACGTTAGATGTATTTCAAAAAATTGCAACCGGATTGCAAAACTCCGTAAGAAGAGAGAGTCGTTCTTGAAAAATAATTCGTCCTGGCTACAAGAAACGCTTACCCTTCCTGATTAAATGTTAAAGGCAGTCCCAGGTCCATTTCAGCTTTTTACTTTTGTATACTTTCATTTTATTTTTCTTGCATAGCATGTTTTGTAAAATTCAAATATTATGTCCAATTGAGCTAAGCAAATGCAAAGTTTGAAAAAACGTATACCGTCACGAGGGCTAATACAAGTATTCAAATTTCCTAAATATTTTACGAAATATTTCGTAAAATTTAAGTTTTACGAGCAGATTGTTTATTCTATTTACACAACAGATCTTCAAAAAACTACGAGAAATTCACTTCAAAGAGAGAAATTATTAGAGTTTTTCTCACGTCGCAGTTAGTCAAAATTAACACGGTGCGGCGTTCCCCACGCGTCCCACGGCCGATGGCGAGCCTTCCCCGCCGCGTTCGGCTGCCTCTGCTTGCTCACACAGGGTAGCAAGCGTGTCATGAGCATAGAGATCTCTCCTCTATGGTCATGAGGCAGCGCGCGGAAGCACGGTTATACCCTCGTACTTACCGATAAGCGCGCCTACTCACTGCTACGATCGAAGCGTCTGTGCTACTGAGCGGTTTCCGGCAATACCTGGCGAAACGCGCCATGCCAATTCGCAGTATGAATGTGTACGAAACATTTGGAATACCCATCTCCCAGTAGCACACGCCTGCAAAAACTAAAACATTTCTTGGGGCCTTTTTTTCCATTATTCTTTCGTTTACATACGACGTCTCTTGCCCCCCACTAAATCAATAAAACATGAGAATGAAACAACTTTAATGACAGTGAATAAATAGGGATACTACTGACTATGTTAAATCATGTACACCATTGCCTGATTTGGAAAGAACATCCCCCAATCGTGGTAGTACTACCACACTTCTCTCCATATCAAGTTAAGTTAAAGGCAAAATCAAAGATAGAACATACTACAAATTGAAAACATAACATTGGCACAACTTTCTCATTTGGAGCAAGAAATGGTTCTGATACAATCCAGAAAAAATGGCAAAATCCGTACACGCACTCAGCGAGCACGCACGCGCGTAGCAGCTACGCCACATAGAGCGAAGGAAACTCGAGAGAAACAGAAACTCTGACCAAGCTCCTGCAGGCAGGCAGCACGCACGCGCGTGGAGACCGGCCGCACGGAGGCGAGCGCTCAATGAGAGAATCGGCGAGCTGATGATGTCATTCCCAAGGCCCGTCGGAGGACGGCCGTTCAGAACGCGTTCAGAACGCTCCA
Organism: Acheta domesticus; assembly: GCA_031308135.1. Lineage (NCBI taxonomy): Eukaryota > Metazoa > Arthropoda > Insecta > Orthoptera > Gryllidae > Acheta > Acheta domesticus. Next base: position 38,239,232 of record JAHLJT010008756.1, on the reverse strand, counting down.
TAAACCAGCACAGCCACTTTTAAAACACCGCACTGCTTTTGCACATTATTGAACTAATTCTAAATAATTGTACTGCAAAAAGACTCCAGGTTGCAATGGCATAAACATACAATAAGCCGGATTAAATTGGGACGTAACATTCACAGTAGTGTAATATGTAATGGACTTGAAATGTGTAACGATATTGTATAATGTAATAATCTTTTAATGTGTAAATGAACTCATGGTATATTGCCTAAATATGCTATGTATCTAAGATGTGCCCTCTCACTTTTACAAAAGACCGTAGCCAATTCATAAGACTGCGTATAGTTTGGAGTTGACATGTCAAGTAGTATTTTTTATGTTCCATTCATAACATTGTATTGGGGAACTGTTTGATGTTGATCAAAAAATAAAATGTTTAATTACATAAAGTTACAGGGCCCTTTTACACCTTTTATGGGGAACATGACCCCCACAAACCACACTGCATATCCATTTGCCCAGTGAAAAAGATAAGGCCCCCATATACAAAACATCTTGCAATGATTATTCAAAAATGTCATGCCTTGCATCTGCTTTGCCCATAAAGTTCTTTCAGTGATTTGGCCGTAGTTTGCTGCCCTGTCTTCATACCATCAACATTGCTGGCTACATTAATAATTACATACACAAATAAGTTAGTGTTAGTATGATCTGGGAATTTCTGCAAATTGGATTAGGCACAGAGTAGAAAATATCCAACTTTCACAAAGCAAGTGTGGGGCAATTACCATTTTCAACATTTTGGCGAGACTAGCTCATTTTTTAAAATACACGTGACAATAGAAATGCAGATCAATAGAGTAAAAATTTGTTTCATAATAGATAATTTGCGGATGGTACAGTTTCAAATGTACCATCTGCATCATAATGAGAATTTGCGATTGTGGATGGTACAGTTTCAAATGTACTTTATTTACAATTTATTTTACATAAAATGAAATTCTGAGTCATTTCTGCTTAAAGACACTTTATTCATAAACTATTCATATCAGCATACTATCATGTAGACATGAAAATAAAAGTCCAACAATCATGTACATACAAAAACATTTTCCATGATTGTAGTAATTTCATAAGTGTTTTGATTTGAAAATTGCCCATGGCCTAAAGGTCTTTAAAACCATTATCAAGGTTGTAAATCCAACATTCCTCACCCAAAAAGTTAATCGAATTGTGTGCATCTTGTAATTACTCTCAATTATCTATGTACACATTAAATCTTCTTAAAACATTTACCTACATCATTGACCCGTCAGATTCCAGATCTCACTTTCTTTATAATGTGTTTGAAAGTATAAAAAAAGAGACAAAACTGCTCTAATATTTATAACACAAAAAACTAGAAAATGTCATTAGAAGTACTTCCTTTGATGAAGTCCTTCCTTTCATATACATCATATGAATAAAAAGTAAAATAGAATGTAAACTAAGGATTTGTTTTTGTTCCAAGATCATCAAAAATCAGTAGAGAAATTGTCAATTCAAAAAGTCCCCAATGAAGTGATAATAGGCATTGCAATAGAACTTCCAATCTTTTAAACTTTTCAATAAAATATCTGAATGTGTTCTATTGTGTTTTTCCTAAATGAACCCCTGTTATTACAGAATAATATTCATATTACAAGAGCGATCCGAGAAAGTGACGCAAAATCTGCAACCTCATAAATTGTAAGTATTTCATACATTGTTTTCTCATTGGCAGATTCCTTTCTGCCTCTTCTTTCCATTACATTACATGCAAATAAATTGTACTTTCTTAACACAGTTTACCTTGACTATAAAAAGGCATATTCAAGTAGAATATATTAGATTTGGAAAATAGAGAATTTTGTCAAATTACATTGCAGATTATCTCCAATAATTAATGCAATTGTTAACTAGATATGAACATCTGGGATAACTGTAACACTAGTAAAACTACTTAGGAAAGTCTTCAGTATCTTATCAAGAAGTTGGCACCCAAGACAATCTAAACAATATCAAAATAATATTAAATCTTCGAAACAAGCTGTTATAAAAAAATATATCAAGAGATTTTAAATAAAAAGAAATTAGAAAAATATAATCACTTTTTCCTGGACAGTATATAAAATTATTATACAACGAAATCAGAAATGAAAATGAGATTAACTCCAATATGCAAAATTATGAATCATAGGAACTCATCTGGGGCTGAAAATAACAAAGATTATACTATCGCAAACATTTGTTCATCATAAATGTTCGAATTCAACCATACATTAACAAGGACAATTACTAACATTGTACTATTTCAAAATTTATAAGTTCACCAAAAACAGTTTTTTTATCAATCACTTTAGGCTGTTTCCATTTCAAAAAAGGCCTGAAGAGCCCAGTGATCACTAGGATACGACTGTGTCATGATCACTTTCTGAATGCCAAGGTAAACCAAAATGTTTCGGCACAAGCGCTCGAGGATGAGCATGACGAACATAAATGCGATCAAATCTGCATTTTGGTTTGAATCTTCCGGGAAACTCTTTATTTGTATTTCGCTGCATATCCCATGTGTACTGGCATTCTTTCCTTGATCCACAGGTTATCCACATGTCATCAACTCCAGGAGGAATTCCACCAAGAGAATCCAACTGCACAAACACAAGAAGTTTGATACAAATCATCACACACGAAATTCAGGACTGAAACATGCAACTATTAAATTCAATCAGATATGTCTTCAATTGTTTATGAAGCAATTAAATTGTATCACATAGAAATAAAACACTTAACAATATTTACACTATTTTCATACAATGTACTACTGGCAAATTTTATGATCAAGGAAGAAAAATTTTAAAAATGTTCTTTCAACATTACAAATGACTTTTGTTTGTTTGTAAACATAAGCCAGGTATGTAGGGCTATTTGACTTTCTTGTAAACACTATGTATTTCCTTTCTCGAAACTGTTGGCAAATTTTTTCTCAATTTTTTTTCTTGATTAGAGCAGAAAATGCTGATAAAAAATGGCACAGGTCTGAATTTCATTTAAACCTCTGTATTTAAAAAATTCCAAGAGTTAAAAATTAATGGGCCTATTACTACAACTGTATTATTGAAAAACAAAAAATCATTTCTTCACAATTAGATCTTTAAATGTTATGAACAATTCATAACATTTAAAGATAAATTCATAACATGAGTCTGTCTTGTATCATTTCAAGAGGAATCAAGAGAATTTTCCCAAAATACATATACAATTTTTTCTCATGAAAAAATTTTTTCTTTGAAATTTTTGAAAGGAAAGAGCACTAAATCATATGACATAAGCATCATTTTGATACTCTAAGAGTCAATTTATTCAACTATTAGAGGATCAAAATATTCAGAAAATGTGAAAGTAGTAGTTATACAACCTAATCCATGCAATTTTTAGAAAAGAAAAAAAAACATCAAAATCACCGAAGTCAACTAGCAATCTTCAAAAGTTGGTTGTCATAAAACATCTACAGTAGAGCCCCTCCGATCTGATCCTCTTTCACCCGTTTTTCACTACAAATTCTCATCTACTACTTGATGCCAATCCTTGCATATTGTGTTAGTACTTCAATATAAATTTAATATAGTTTCAGGGCCTTAATTTTCACCCTCAGCAACTTAGTTTTCCTTCAAAAATTTTTATTTATTCATTAATATTGATTTTGCCCTTGAGTTATAATCTATATGTATGCCAACATTCTTCCAAACCATGAAGTAGTTCTGAAATGCAGTTTTCGGTATGGTGTTTAGTACCTTCAGCAATTCCACTTTTACTTCTTCAATGTTGGCAAAAACTCTTCTTTTAAAGGATTTCTTAAGCTTTGGGAATAAGATGAAGTAACAGAGCGCCATATTCCCTGAATACAGAGGCTGAGGCATCATAACAATCTAGCTTTTGCCTAAAAATTCACTAATAAGCAGTGAAGTGTGAGCAGGTGCTAGTGGTGTAACTGCCATGAATTGTTTTCGACACAAAACCATGTGTTTTCTTTGAATTACTTCACGCAAATGTCGTGTAGTAGTACCAGTGGCAAGAATTCAAGATGCTCTACGCTGTTGAAACCCATGAAAACCATGATCAGAACCTTGAACTTCGATTGAATTTGACATCCTTTTTTTTGTTTTGGCTCTTCAGGTAGCTTCCATTTGGATGATTCAGCCTTTGTTTCAATGACATATCCACACACTAATTTGTATGCATTAGTTGTGACCCGTTTAGGACCTCACTGTTGGCTTTATTCAACATCTCCCTGAGATGTTCATTTCACACCACTTTAGGCCAAAATTCAACAATTTCAGAATGCATTTTTCTGACTACACTTTTTATACCGAAAACATCTGTAAAAATGAGGAACAATATAAATCATTGACACTCTCAGTTTTAGAGGTCCCTCTACGATTGCAGTAAACGTGACATGCCATTTACGATATTTATACTCGTACATTGTTTTATGTAATTTATATGTTGATGATGTACAAACATAAAACTTCACCACATACTTTTACTTGATCGTCATCAAATAAACTATGGATTATCAGTTTTCGTAGCTGAGGTAATTTCGGACACACACCGAAAATGCACTCAGATCCTCACAAGTATGTACAAAATAAGGTTTGATAAAAGGTAAAAAGTTGAAGTTTTTGCACAAAATATGCAAAAAAAATAGTGTTGATAAATGTTGAACAAAAATAAAATTACTTCTAAGCATTGAACACATCATAATAGTTATTTATGTATCAAGGGTTTGAAGTACATGTTTTTGCCCGCAGGGCGACTTCCAAACTTGAGGGCCTCTAGCCCCAGGGGTTGGAAGTTGCCTGAGGGGCAAAAAATATCTAGTAATGCCCGTGGTTAATACAAAACTTTATGGTTTACTAGTTCATTGCTGCATAAAACAAGAATTCAAAACATTTTATATTCATAACATTTCTTGCGTCTAAAGTGAAAAAACCAATTGTAATAGTCATTTGTCAATATGTCAGATAAACAAAACAGAGTATATCTAATTTCAGTTGCATAATCGTTATTGGACTGATTTGTTCATACAAAATGAATTGTGAAGTTCTTGCAGAAATTCTTGCAAAAGCTAACAAAACAACGGGCAGTGGTTTCCATTAAAATCTTGATAAATATATGAAACTGTTTATGGTGTATTTGAGATTTACCAGTGTGAATAACAGTGTAAATTGTGCGGATGAAACAGTACTTTTAGGTTATTAGCATCTATTGTCAAAATGTTATTTAGAATATGTCATACCACCAAAAAATAACATTTCGAGGATGTTAGGCGATATGCCTTATTACTAATACTCATTACTACTACTAGTACTGCTGCTGCTGCTGCTGAAGAAGAATATAATTATGTCTCTAAAAAAGGTGATACGTAACAGTGAAATGCAAGTGATTGATGGCAATTATAAATTCACGGGAACATCCTAAATTGCAATTTTCATATCAATTAAGCAAAATAAGGTTTATAACAAATTATTTTATTTATTTCAGCCTCATGCCATTTATTTTTTGTATTTGCTTGCATCTTACCTTTAAAAAATCAAATTCATAACTATGTTCTGTTGGTATTAGAGCGGGCCATAAAGTATTCAAAAGACCCTAGGGCATAAAGAATCAGAAAGGCCCGCAAGGGTATTAAGTATACCGTTAAGTGTTTTGTTTCAGGTCTGTAAACACACAGTAATGAACCAGTAAACCATAAAATCATTTTTATAAGGGAGATATTTAAGAAATGGCCTTGCCGTAAATAAAAACTTTTTATGTCTATAATTTTAAAATGGTTAATTTTGATCTGGGCTGTCTGGGTGATGTCACGTTGAAGGCTAAGGTGCGGGATGCAGCGTCACTCAAGAGTTCAGATCTTGACTCTGGCCCCAGAAGCCTCTGACATAAGGTTAATTTTATCATAAATTCTTACATGAAAACTTTTTGTGAGAAATTTTATCTACTTTAATTTTGTAAAGAGGCATAATTTTTGGTGGAATTTATAGTTATATGGAGGTATATGGAAAATGGATGAAAAAACACCTTTAAACAGCCCCCCCTACTCCCACCCCCCCTTTAGGATTTTTAGTATATTGTGTGTGGTAAACATCAACAATCATGTCAAATTTCAAAACTCTGGAATTTTTTTCACTTGATTTGTCTCATTGGACTGGGCTAATTTTATTAAATTTGAGTCCTACTGGCATAAAAATGTTGGCATGTTTTCTAACTGAAACTTTACTTGTTTTCTACGATCAAGTGCCTTCCTCTTCACTAGAATCAAACTTTCTTGGACCTGTGATACAACTTTCCCCCTCCACAAACTGAAATCCTAAACAAATGAGACTTCAAGAAGTATTTCACTTTTTGTGGCCAGATCTGTCCAGCACAATAGTTCGCAAATTACCACAGGAATGGTTTCACACACACAACATACCCCACTGGTCGTTAACATGTTTCCACAGAGGGGAAGAAAGGGTTGGTGGGGTTACTGAACTTCATGAGAAAGCAGTGTACGTGAAAAAGACATTGTTATTTCATAGAAACGTTTATTGACATTAACCTGTTTTTGCTTTAATTCATTAACAGAAATTACAATATTACTAGAAGAGTGAATAGATCTTAGTATTTTATGTAATCTGTCAAGAGAGACATTGCAGCAAGATATTGCGATGTGTCGGGGACCATCGCAGTCCTCCACCCTTGCGTCACGCCAAATTACCGGACGGCAGGAAAGAGCTACGCGCCCCGAATTAGATATGCCCAGCCGCTCAAGCCCCCCATAAACTTTCAACTATCAATTATACCCTTTTACTGACAATACCGCGATGCGTCGGGTGACCATCGCACCCTCTCACCCCCGCGTCACGCCAAATTACCGGAAGTTGGAAAGGGCCACGCGTCCACCGCGACCCGATTTAGTTCCGCCCAACGGCCCAAGTTCTCCAGAAGCCCCTAACAATAAATCTTACCCTTTGTCCAACAATACTGGATGATCGACAGCCGGAACAACCATTTTAGCGACTTGGCGATCGCACCCGGCTCAATAATCCTCTAAAAGCCTATAAAATCATCACATGCCAAAGCAGAAGGGACACGTGCGCGCTCCTCCGGCCTAACAATGCCGGCCAATGAACAACCAGAAGGCACCGTTGATGAAATAGAAGGTTCGAGAAGTTCAAATCCGACCAATAAAATCACTAGGCAGGAAGCACGTGCGCACTTTGAGATTTTTTCGAGAAAACGAGAGAGGAGAGACGGGCGAGCGAGGCCAGAGAGGGAAGACGGGCGACAGACGCTAGAGAGGACGGTCGTGCAGGGGAAGTCGTATGGAGATAGAAACCAACAAGTAAAGTTTTGAGTAGATTAACAGTGGTAGTTAAGAAAACCACCGAATATTAGTCAGTTAATGAAACCTGCGGTAGAAAGGGAACAGCAGCAGTGGGTAAGGCACACACTGAGCCGACCACTGCGAAACTTGCCCGGTCTTCACGGAATTAATTCCGAATAGCCAAAGTTTGGCTTCGAGCGTCATACGCGGTCCAGGTGTCGTGTGACGGCCTGAGACGCGCGCGAGCATCACGTCGCCACCGCCCGGTCATCCACCGCCGACGTCCCGTCCGCCGGAGTCATCACCCCGGAGGCAATCGGAGGCCAACCTTGCAACGTTCCGGCGTCGCCTCCTGAGGGTCCGACTACACTTCTCCGTCGCTCGGCGAGCAATCCAGTCGCGGTGACATTACCATCTAACATCACAGATTGTAAGTTGTCATCACCATCATTCATTAATCGGCTACTAAAGTGACAACAACCCAGCATCAACCTGAACAGTTTCTCTTCGTTTAATTTTTTGAATAAATTAGTCCCCGCCATTTGGTCGGGTGAACCAATTAATACCATAGCAAAGTGTTATTATTCTAAATCTTAAGAAACCACCAAATGCAACCCTTCGACCCAGGGCGCTCACCCCTGAGACGCTCAACGCCGGCGACATTAAGCAGGTAAGTGGGCATGCGCTTGGCGCCCTTATTAAATAAATTCAGCGCGTGTCCCCTCCTGCGACTTGGGACGACTGTCACACCATAAGTGTGTCGGCGCCTCCAGTTTGTGAGCAGTTCCATCACATAAATTGGCGCCCAACGTGGTTGTTTTTATACGAATAATTGAGCTTGTGTAGACTCAGATCATAAATTGGACGCCCAACGTGGTTGTTTTTATACGAATAATTGAGCTTGTGTAGACTCAGATCATAAATTGGACGCCCAACGTGGTTGTTTTTATACGAATAATTGAGCTTGTGTAGACTCAGATCATAAATTGACACCCAACGTGGTTTTCTATTCACGAATAATTGAACTTGTGTAGCGGGCATCTCATAAATTGGTCGCCCAACTTCGTTTGTTTTTTCACGTATAATTCAGCTTGTGCAGCGTGCAGAGCATAAATTGACACACAACGTGGTTTTTAACTAGTATTTTACTTTGTGTTACTCGCACCTGTGTTTTTCTTATTGAACTCACTAATTCTTTCTTATCCATTTTCCGTTTACGCTTGCTCAATTATTGCCCAACTGAAGATTGCATTTGGTTTTAATGTGTGTTTCTTTTGATATTTTGTATTTTATGAGGTTTTAAATCACTTTGCTTGCGTGTGAGACTTAAATTTTATATTGAACTTCCGGTAATTTTTACATATTTTGTATCAGTGAATGCTCAGAGTATTACAGTGATTCTCATAACTTAGAAGCCCAAAGTGTATTTATAAGAACATTTCACTCTCTTTTCAGACGCATAATTTCATTTTATTGTTATTTTCTTTTTACAATTTCTTAATGCGTCATATAGTGTTTAAGTGTGGTTAATTGAACTCTATTTTATTTTTTTCCTTTTTCATTATACGTGCTATTTCCGTCACGTAACAATTATATGTTTACTTAATAGTGTTTACTTTCTATTTGAAATTTTATGTTTATTTCTCAGTGTTATCCTCTAACATTTCATTGTGTGTGTTTTGTACTTTTCTTTTTATTGTGTTTGATTGTGTACTCATGTGTAACGCGCTGTAGGCGTCATTATCGTACTTACGTCACTTCGAGGATTGCTCGCTCCACGATGGCTGAAAATAATCCCATTCAAAACCCCGAGGTTTCTGACCCCGCTCCCGCAAACGCCGACGCGCCTGCCGAGCTCACGCCCCCAGCTGTTCTCGCCCCTACTGTCGGGGTTTCTTTAGAGCAGGTACTCGAGACGAGTACCGCCGAGGCCGGACCTACCCTCGCCGCGGCCGCTCCGACGCCACCCTCAGACCAAATGTCTCAATTTTTCAGCACTCTTATCGCAAAATTTGACGAACAGCGTCAAGAATTTTGTCAATTTCGATTACAATTTGACGAACAGCGTCAAGAATTAAATTCTAAATTTCAGGACTTGAATTCCAGATTTGATTCGAAATTTTGTGCCCTTGATAGTAGATTAGACGAACACCTCACTAATTTCACCCTTTTTCAAAGTGAGGTGTCTCAACAACTAAATTCGGTTAATTCAAAGGTCGATAAACAGAGCACTAAAATCGCCTCTCTCGCCTCTGCTGTTGAAAATAATTCTACGCAAATTTCTGACATCAAAGAACATTTAACAGGCCAACTAAAGAAATGCGAATCGCTCCAGTCTGAAACAGTTCAACAAATGACAGAATTTAAAGACAGCATAAACAAGGATATTGCAACCGTTTCAGAAAAGCAATTAAATTTGGGACATTGGGCTCGTGATAAATTTAAAGACAATGAATCCGAAATTTCCAACTTGAAAGGCGAGGTGACTAAGCAACTAAAAGGGGTTGACAATAAGATTGAAGGACTTCACGACTCCCTGAACAATAAAATTGAAACAGCAAAATTAGTTATCCAGGCACAGGCGGAAATGGAACGGAAAGAAATCGAAGTCAAAATAGGCGAACTAGAAATTAAAGTAGCGGAAAAGACTATTTCAGCTTTCCCGGTTAATGCTATGCCACTGTCAATTCCTCCAAATTTAAAATTCTCTGGTAATCGCGGTGAACAGCCCATTACGTTCTTACGTAATGTTGAAAATTATTTTGCTTTAGCGAGACACATTCCTGAATCTTCTAAACCGAAGGTTATAGCCCAAATGTTGGTTGACCATGCCCAAGAATGGTTCCAAACATTGTTACCAGTTCCGGCTGATTTTCAGGATTTTCGTTCCAAATTTATTAATCGTTTTTGGGATAGAAACACCCAATACAATTTTAAAATGGATTTGGCTAAAGGTAGATGGGACCAGAATGGTAACATGTCTATGCGGGATTATGCAGTGTCTCGCATTGCCCAACTTAAACAATGCGAACCTACCCCCCCTGACGACGAAATTATGTGGCTATTAACTCGTCATTATCCATATGTCATTCAAAACCTCCTTAAAACTAGTTTTGTAAAAGATCTTGAGCAATTTCAGATCTTATTGGGCGATTTCGACCAAACGAATGTGCAATTCGCTTCTTATCAAAATCAGAGTCAAAACTCTTCACGCCCACGTAATGGCAATAATAATAATCAGAATCGAGGATTTCCCCCACGCCATTCGCAAGGTCAAGAGCGTCCTTTTAACCACGGCCCTTCGCCGCACTTTCCCCCCGCCCCCTCCCCCCCGGCGCCGACCAGTTTTCCGCCTCCCTTCAATGCCGGTCAAGGCCAAACCGCGCCCCTTCTAGCGCCGCCTTCGACAGCCCCAGGTCAACCACCACAGAGGCCGTTAAACCGCTCAGGTCCGGAATAAATGGGAACACAGTTCTGGACCATTACCTAGAGGAAGATGTGGATTCCGCCATATCTTCGTAGTAATAGATGTGTTTACTAAATATGTTAAGTGTTTTCCTATTGTTAAACCTACTGCAAAGTCCTGTTTAAAACACCTAGTGCAAGGTTTCTTCAAAGAATGTGGGACGTATCAGCGTGTCCTCAGTGACAATGGCACGCAGTTCACGAGTGACCTTTGGCAGCAATCGCTAAATGATTTAGGTGTCCAAACAATCTTCTGTTCTATTAGGTCACCGAGATCAAACCCAAGCGAAAGAGTCATGAAAGAATTATCACGTTTGTTTCGGGTTTATGTGTCTCACAAGCATACCGCTTGGCCCGATTTACTACCGAAGATTAATACGTGGCTTAACCACATCCCCCATGAATCTTCCAGATTTACACCTTTCGAGGCTCAATTCAATAACAAGCCGAAACCATTGTTTCCTATTTTAGCAAAAATGGCCACACAAATTCCAATTTCCCCTGAGGATCGGTGTCAAATTATTCTCTCAAATTTAAAGAAAGCTGGTGATACGAGAAAACAACACCAGAAGAGTAAAACCCATTTATTTAAAGTCGGCGATAAAGTTTTAATCAAAGCTCTCAGAGTATCTAATCAGCCTGAAGGCCTTATTAGTAAATTCTTTCCTTTATTTGTAGGTCCTTACCAAATTATGAGGCTTGGTAGCCCCCAACGCTTGCACTTTACGTAGCACAGATGGTTCCGAGGTTGGTCCTCACAATTTTTATAACCTTGTTCCTTTCAGAGATTAAACTAGATTAATTGGCTGAAAGAATAAAAGCCCTCATTTATGTCGCTCTGATTAGGTAACCTTATTTTAATTATATTCTTGTGGATCCAGCCCGGTTGCCCTGGCACGTCTTATTATTAATTAATTTCGTGGGTTCGCTACTACTTCAATGCTTTGGTTAAGTGATTGTTATAAGTGAACGTCGTTGTTGATTAAAAAAGAGAGAGAAATAATTCAGATATCCCTTAGATATACTCTGTCGAGAGTTGACGAGAGTTATAGCCATTGACTTTAATTAATGAAACGAGCTCCATTCTGATATTATGAACTTAATGTTTTTGCAACCCAAGTCCTTTGTTTAATTCATTGGTTGTTTTCTCACGTCTACCATTCTATTTTCAATTCTCCATCGTGTTGATATTTTGTTTCCTCCTCTTGTGTTTTAAATAATTTGGCCACTGTTGACTATTATGCTTATCTATTATTTTGCAAATGTCACATTTATTCCACTTGTTTTTATACCTCTAAAATCGTATTAAAAGAGCGTCAAATATAATAATGAGTAACAGGGTTCCCACTTTTGGCTCTTCACTTTGCACATTTATTCAATTTGCAGTAGCGTTTAACTAGTTTTAGGTATCCCATTGTTTCATTTTGCCAGTCTTTCTAAGTTTTGTTTCCAATTATCCCTCTATGTTATCTTCTTAATTACTTATTTAGTGCTTAGTTTGCTCTTAGTTTGAGTAGGTGTTGCTAATGGCCCACCACCATTTCTTATTTTTGAAAAATGATAGATTATTTTCATTCATTTTCTTATCATTAATGTGTTTGTATTACTTCTTAAAGATTTTGTGTCCTAAATTTATTGGTCATCTAGTTTTTTAGAGATAGCTTTAGTGTTGTTCCTCTTCATTAATTTTATCCTTTTGCTTAATTAACTAGTATTGTCTTATCATGTTAGAGTTGTCATTGAAACCCCTAATTTTCGTTCTGGACATGCCAGGTTTTGTGTTTTCACAGCTTCATCTGTCGGCACATGCTCCCCAAATTTATTTATCATCTATTTTTGTAAATGTCCTTTTTTTTGTTCTTAGATTAAAAAAAAACATGTCCCATGCGTTTTTTTTAATCTCATTGTACGGGGGGGTAATGCGATGTGTCGGGGACCATCGCAGTCCTCCACCCTTGCGTCACGCCAAATTACCGGACGGCAGGAAAGAGCTACGCGCCCCCGAATTAGATATGCCCAGCCGCTCAAGCCCCCCATAAACTTTCAACTATCAATTATACCCTTTTACTGACAATACCGCGATGCGTCGGGTGACCATCGCACCCTCTCACCCCCGCGTCACGCCAAATTACCGGAAGTTGGAAAGGGCCACGCGTCCACCGCGACCCGATTTAGTTCCGCCCAACGGCCCAAGTTCTCCAGAAGCCCCTAACAATAAATCTTACCCTTTGTCCAACAATACTGGATGATCGACAGCCGGAACAACCATTTTAGCGACTTGGCGATCGCACCCGGCTCAATAATCCTCTAAAAGCCTATAAAATCATCACATGCCAAAGCAGAAGGGACACGTGCGCGCTCCTCCGGCCTAACAATGCCGGCCAATGAACAACCAGAAGGCACCGTTGATGAAATAGAAGGTTCGAGAAGTTCAAATCCGACCAATAAAATCACTAGGCAGGAAGCACGTGCGCACTTTGAGATTTTTTCGAGAAAACGAGAGAGGAGAGACGGGCGAGCGAGGCCAGAGAGGGAAGACGGGCGACAGACGCTAGAGAGGACGGTCGTGCAGGGGAAGTCGTATGGAGATAGAAACCAACAAGTAAAGTTTTGAGTAGATTAACAGTGGTAGTTAAGAAAACCACCGAATATTAGTCAGTTAATGAAACCTGCGGTAGAAAGGGAACAGCAGCAGTGGGTAAGGCACACACTGAGCCGACCACTGCGAAACTTGCCCGGTCTTCACGGAATTAATTCCGAATAGCCAAAGTTTGGCTTCGAGCGTCATACGCGGTCCAGGTGTCGTGTGACGGCCTGAGACGCGCGCGAGCATCACGTCGCCACCGCCCGGTCATCCACCGCCGACGTCCCGTCCGCCGGAGTCATCACCCCGGAGGCAATCGGAGGCCAACCTTGCAACGTTCCGGCGTCGCCTCCTGAGGGTCCGACTACACTTCTCCGTCGCTCGGCGAGCAATCCAGTCGCGGTGACATTACCATCTAACATCACAGATTGTAAGTTGTCATCACCATCATTCATTAATCGGCTACTAAAGTGACAACAACCCAGCATCAACCTGAACAGTTTCTCTTCGTTTAATTTTTTGAATAAATTAGTCCCCGCCATTTGGTCGGGTGAACCAATTAATACCATAGCAAAGTGTTATTATTCTAAATCTTAAGAAACCACCAAATGCAACCCTTCGACCCAGGGCGCTCACCCCTGAGACGCTCAACGCCGGCGACATTAAGCAGGTAAGTGGGCATGCGCTTGGCGCCCTTATTAAATAAATTCAGCGCGTGTCCCCTCCTGCGACTTGGGACGACTGTCACACCATAAGTGTGTCGGCGCCTCCAGTTTGTGAGCAGTTCCATCACAATATTGAATCAACAATATATCAACCATTCTTCCTCTTCCTATTCTATTAGTTCAAAATCATGGATGTGATTGCTTTATAGATCAATCTATGAAACATGCCTGACCACGGGGCCAGGAGTTCACCCAAAAGAGGGAAGTTTTGTTTCGTATGGAAAAATTAATTGGTTCCTTGAAAAGATGGCCACTTAACGAAGGTGGCCATTTGTGCTGGCTTCACTGTTCTAAACTAGCAAATAGTATTCATTAAAAATTAATAAATATAAAATAATGTTTTAACTGATAATTAATATTATGCCTCAGTTAAGGGATTTTTAAAAAGTTTTCCTTTTAGTTAGCACATGCGTATAAGAATGAATAAAATGTCTTTCTTCCAGAAGCACACGTATTTAAGGGAAAATTTTTTAATCTAATATATAAAAAAGTAAATAATAATCAAGCCAACAAAATTAACTTAACCAGAGACTAAATTAATTAATTTTTTAAAAAATTAATTTAATTCGTTTAATTAATAAATTCTTAAAAAGTCCTTCATACTTCTATGTTATTGTGTGTGTTCAGGAGATAGAAAATTGTCACAGAAGTGTAACAAATCCTTAAACACCCTTACCTCTTTATCTCTCATATTCAAATCTCCTCCGAAAATGACAGTTTCAGTTTCAGGCATCTTCTGAACAGCTTCAAACAGACTCTTCAACTGGCTCTTCCTTTCATCTTCAAACTCGCTTCCACTTTCCAGGTGGGTGTTAAAAAAATGCAAATTCAATTTTCCCACATGAGCCTGTAAAAATTATTAACTGATAATTTAGTTTGCATAGTTGAATTAGAATGACTTACACTTAAATGCATGGATAGGATAAACATTCTAATTTTATCATACATGATACTGCACCATGATACTGCAATTGACAATTTTTTTTTTTTTAATTTTACCCTTAGACTGCCATGTGTATCAAATTGATACATATGTGTATCACATGTGTTGATATACATTGATACACATTTTTCCTGCCAGATGGAGCCATGTGTATAATTCTGTTGCACAAGTTATGATATTTAGAGTAGTGAAAACATGGGTGTTGCCTGGTAGTGTAATTTTGAGATTACCATACGTGGCAGTCAAAGGGTTAAATTTAAAAAAATTAAAAGAAATAATGAACAGGTCAATGCTGAAGTTTTTGCTTTCTCAGATAATTAGTACACAAAGAAAGTTTGATAAAAGCAACAATATAAACAACCCTCTAAAATGGATCCACCTCTAAACAAAAAAATAAATTGTCATTTACATGCTTTGCCTGAACATGTTGAACAAACACATCATAATATGTATGAGTCACTAAAATTTAGTGGATCTTGAAGATTTTATTCATGTCCAAAGCAAACTCAAATATGTCGTAGCTCACCTAACTGTTTACTTCTGCCAGCAGTGTTATCAAGTCATACATGCTAATTATACTGCAAGAAATGGCTTCAAATTTTCAGTAAAACTTGGCAATCAAAAGACATTGAAACACATTTGATAAAAAATGACACAGTTAAAATCATTAGGGGTAGCACAAGTAATAATTTAAACTTGTGCCTTGATATTGAAATTCAATCATCAAACTTCGAATTTAGCACAGGGAACTGCAAACATGTTTTAAAAAACAAGTGTAATATTTATTTACAATTTAGGAACCTTATTAGGAAAATTCTGGATTATTTCCCACAGATTATTGAATTTAAATGTATGTAATATTTCTCTCAAAGTTAATAATTAAAACAATTTTCTAAAATAAATATTTAAAAACCCGACAGTTTATAAAAGGGTCTTGAATACAGCCACCGATCAGGGAATATCAATTTGAAAGAACGATTCAAAGTCAAAATTGCTTAAGCACTAGTATTCACTGCACACAGACAAACAGTGACATTTTCATGTAAATCAACTTTTCGACCACAAGGCCCCGACAAGGATTCTCACAGAACAGGATAAAATGTGGATCCAATGACACACAATGTTAGAAGTAATTAACAACATATACAAATAAGATTTATCAACTTTTTCAGTATGAAGGCCTCACGATATGAGTTTTTCTGATAAAAAGTTACCCCTTTCCACTACAGTATTACAATACTTTATCTCTACTAGGCAAGTACATAACATAGTGGGAATACACTCAGCACATATTCTACTTCTGAAGATTGTAAGGATTAAACAAAATAAAACAGATGGCATTATACGATTTTAAATACCGCATTTGCTCGGGTATAATGCCACTTTTTTTTTTTCCCAAAAAGTAACTCGTGAAATGGGGGTGCGGCTTACACACGAGATTAAATAAAAAACTAGTGGTGCAACAACCGCACATACTTTTCTGTGTTATTGGAAACAGCTACATAGGATTGAAATATTGCACTTTCTGCACTACTAACATCTTAGCTATTATTTGAAAACATCCAATTCAACCAAGAAGCGAACAACTCACTGTTTCCATCACAGTGTTGTCAAAACTATGTGAATTCTACAACTGCATAAAAATATAATACTTAAGTTTTGTAAAATTGTATTGGAAAAAAAGCCTGAAACCATACAGCTATATCAAGTCACAACAATGACATGCAATTCACAGAAATTCACGACAGCGAAACAGAATTCCATTGTTGCATTCCCTACTCTCTGGTTTTCTCTAAAGAAAATTTAACTAGTGGTGCTTCCAATGCACATACACTCTCGCACTGCTTCTATATGGTCCTAAATGCTATTCCACTACTTCATAAACCAGCAAAAGTGTATTCTACCAGCAAAGTTTTCCATACTGAGACTCAAAATCCTATACTCAAAGTTAACGAACCGGCACTTATACCACTATGCCACACTAGCACTGCATGGGTTGAACAGAGCCATCAAAAGAATCTAACCGAGCTATAAAAAGGTAAATGCATGATAAAGAAACAATTGATACGATGAAACATATGCTTTACAAATCCAAGAAGAGACGTGAAAAATTGTTAAAAGTTAAACATTTTTACAGAAAAATATATACAGACATTTCCAGTACATTTATCATAATAATCAATATTTGTGATTCAAATCACTTCACATGGTTTTCAAAAAAGTTTATAGAATTCTCAATTATTTCCTGTGACAGCAGAGAATTATGACAAATAACATTCCCTGGCCAGGACTTGAACCGGCAAAGCTTTCCTCAGAAGACTTGTATCAATGCTCGCTGATTAATGACTGCAACCACAACGGACTAGCGCAGGATTAACGGATTAACGACTGCAACCACAGCGGACCTAGGGGTGATCATATCACAGGATCTCAAGTGGGAGAAATAAATTGCTGCCGTCGCCTGAAAGGCTAATGCCACCACTTACCTGATTCAGAAGGCATTTCTTGACTTAACTGTGCCACTAGTTAGACAGGCTTATAGTTATACGCTAAGTGAGGCCAATTTTGGAATATGCCAATGTTGTATGGGCACCATACTACAAAAAGGACATTCAGCATTTGGAGAAATTGCAGCGAAAGATAACTAAACTGCCACAGGGTCCGCAGAACATGGACTACAATGATAGGTGTCAAAAATTTGGACTCACAACACTGGCGCGCAGAAGAGAAAGAAGCGACCTCATTGAGACCTACAAGATTCTTAAAGGAGAGTATGACGTACAAGGATTTGAGGAAATTTTCATTAGAGGGCCAGATGATAGACTTCAAGGACATAAAAGCCGATTGCAGAAAGAGAGAGTGGGGACCAACCTTCGTGCACAATTTATTGCCAATAGAATCGTAAATGCCTGGAACGCCTTACCACGAAGTCATGTGTCCGCGAGAAATGTAATGGCATTAGAGAGGAAACTGGATCAAGCCAACCAAGAAATTGATGTGTCCTGATAACCTCTAAGTGTTCTGATGCCCATTAAGTGACCTTATAAACTGATAAACTATGTATTATGAAATATGATGTGCAAGTGCTGTGTAATAGTAATGTACGCATATCAGCTTTGCTGCTGCCGTATAATAAATAAACAATGGATAGACATGACATTTACACTTATAAAATAGTAATAGAGTATGGTGGTTTCATTTCTCGCATTAGGAAAACAAAACATCCAGAGAATGTAAAAAAAATGTCCTTTAGGCACTCAGGGAAGGTACCTGGAAACATCATCATTCATAACAGAAAAACAAGTTCAATTTAGAGATTAGAAAACTATGATCTCCGATAAAGTCTGTGCCATTCTATAGCACCACTAGTTTCTCTAAATTTAGCAACAGGGTTTTATCCACTTTTTTGTTACCAGATCTCAGCTGTAAGAGTTCTTCTGGCAAAAATTCGCTGTTTTCGAGTGCATGATTTCATAACTTTCTCTTCTTACAAAGTATTCACAGGCGAGAAAGTAATAATAATTTCGGAACCATTAGGGATATGTAAGTTGATCACATGCATTCTGGTTATATTGTATTTCAAAACAACGTTGAAATACTCATAATTTTACTTATATTAGTCCATACAGATATACACAAGACAACAATTGATTTGACATGACAAACGTTTCATAAATCGAATAACAGAGTTGAAAAAATGTTTAAAAGATGCAATTTGGGAAAACGCCTGTATCGACGACAAATCCTGTATATTTATCTGCCTTGATTCTACTCGTGAGCAGAAGTACTTCAAATGATTTTCAATAAAGTTACTACATTTTTCAAAGATTTTTCTGAAACAACACATTCATCAAATTAAAATCCCCATTTGGGATTCGAACCCGGCATCTACAGAAGTGAGGTGCTCAGCCCCAACGAGTTTTAACCATCTCCGCTATTGGAAATTTCCATCAGGCTTCCTGTAAAGTACCCCCAAAAATTAAAATATCAGTTTTAAATTTCAACGAGCCTTGACACTAGTAAAAACGATTGGGGAACATCAATTTTGAAGAAAATCGGCTGAATAGTTTAGATGCTAGCGTTGACCTCAGACGGACAGACAGATGGGCGGACGTTTTGCCGTCAATCAATTTTGCAGTATCAAGAAGAAACAGAACATGAATTTTGATTACACCACGAGATAGAGGATTTTTTTTCTGAATTTAGCAACAGGTTTTATCCACTTTTTCATTACGACACCTCTGCTGTAAGAGTTTTTCTGGCAAAAATTCCCTGTTTTCCGGCGCACGATTACATAACTTTCTCTTCTCATGAAGTATTCGTAAGGCAAGAAAGTAAAAAGGTAATACACCAGTTTTATGGTGATCTTTTTTAGCAAAATGGTAAATATGAAAAACTTGGCTCTGTACAGTTCCATGCCACATTTCTGACAAATATGATAATATTGTAACACACAAGCCATATCGATTATTACATTTTGTGCAAGTATTTTAGTGCTCGTGTAATAAATGACACTGTACTCTGAACACATTTCCTCATTACACAGTGTCAGGGAAAGTCGGATTAGAACCATTTATCCTTTAATTTCAGAGAATGAATTAATAGCATTGTTGCTAGGTTGCTAGAGCCAAACCGTTTAAATACAGTACAATCCCCCTTCATCGTTCACGGAATTTACGTTTTCCCGCAGTTACACCCATTTTCCCGGATCCCTTCGATTTTCCTTCATTCAGGTTAAATTATGCCCACTTTTATACTTTCGAAATTAAATTTTTCCTGCCGTTTGCACTTTTACAAGCCATTGTAGATCTGAGAACACCATTGTTTTTTCATGATTTGTTTGCCTTCTCTCACAAGTGTTACCTCTCTCGCGCGACGAGATTTATCTCATCTGCAACGAATTATGGTCTAGTTTGGAGTTCATTTGCTATAGTAAAGTTCTGGGGATAATTGTATGCACTTATAATACAATAGGAAGAAACAAGGATCTAATAATTAAAAGTGTAAACGAAAGTGAACATTTTTGCAAGAAGAGGAAATATGCCAGCTATTCGAAGTATGTAGAGTTGAAGGAAATTCTCAAGAACTGGTTCCGGATGGCACGTGCTTCGAACATTCCCATGAGTGGCGTATTGTAACGTGGAAAAGCCCTGAACGTGGTCAGATAAGCTTTCCATTTAAAACTTCTCCACATCTAATAGCTGGTTTTATCGGTTCAAAATGCATTACAATATTGTTTAAATGATTGTGTGTAGGGAAGGAAATGCTGTACCAGAGGCAAGAGGGGAAACCCATGGACCTCATGAACGAGTATTCACCAAAGGATCTTCAACATAGATGAAACCGGTCTATAAATTGTTGTTTTACTTTCTCTCTTCTGAACAGAACTTTCACTTTTAAAGAAAAGAATTGCCATGGAGGCAGAAACTGTAAACTTAGGCTTACTGCAATGTTGGGAGTGAATGCCCACGGTTCTTAAAAGCTTTGCTCATTTGTTCTAGAAAAGCCCGAGAAACCTCAATGCTTCAACAATGTGAAAACACTGCCCACAAAATGTGAGGCGAATAAAAGAGCTTGGATGTTTTCCAGCCTTTTTGAGAGGCAAACGTGTGCTCTTGATGCAAAGATGGGAATGAAGATCAGAAGAATTCTTTTATTTGTTGATGAGAGCTCTGCTCATCCAAAGCAAATGAACTTGAGAAATACCAGAATTGAATTCTTGCCGGCAAACTGCATAAGCAAGCTACAGCCAATGGATTTAGGTATAATCCATGCTTACATGACGTATTACAGAAAAAAATGATGTGCAGAGATTATTAGGTTTGAGAGAGTCAGCGAAGGGCATTGTCATTTAAAATATCTGTCCTTAATGCACTGCATATTGCAAAGGAATGATGAAAGAATGATGTAAATTAATCCACTATCTGCAAACGCTTTAGAAAAGTGAAGAGAAAGATGAAAAATATAGTGATCTTATTTCTGCACGGGAGAAGTTGAAAATAGATTACGAAGTTAGACTTCCTCCACTTAAATGATGAACTTGTGTCTATGCAGTGCCTGTAAAAAAGAAGGATCAATACAGTTCAGGGAGAAAATGACAGTGAAAGACGCAATAGTGATTTTGATGATGATGATGACGACGACAATTATGACAACAGTAGTGTGCCTTTTTGTGCAGAAGTTGTTTGTGCAATGAACACAATTGCAACAGATGGTGACTTTAATAGTTTTTATAATGTATATGAACTTGAAAAGCAAGTTGAAAGAATTCATCAGAAGAAGGCAAAACAGTCATTAATATTAGATTTTTTAAAATACTAGAATTCTTGTATTTTAAACTGGAAATAAAAGAAGTACAAAAAATAATTCCTGATTGTTAATACTAAAGATAAAAGTGAACTGTAAATTTTCAGTATTTTATTACATGTGCAAAAGGATTTTTCCTCTGTTTACAGTTTCCTGCAATTTACACAATTTTTTCTTGGTCCCTTGGAAAGCTGTATTTTTAACTGTATCAATTCTGTGTAATGTGTTCACCAAACCAGAAATGTACACCTACGAGGTAGCTTACCTTCACATGTATCAAGTTTCTTCCCATACGTGATCCAGAAAAAGGAATAATATTATGTGAATCATAGTATATTGTAAACCTCCGAAGCAAAACAGCAGTAAAGTATTCTACATTATTTCCCTGAATACACATGTATTCAGGCAATTTCTCAGAAATATATCTGAAAGTTTCAGGAATAACTTCTTGCAAAAATACAACATCCGGTTTTTCTCTGGAAAAATAAGTAAATAAATTAAACAAAACCATTAATATACATAGAGTACATGTGTTAAAATGTGTGAAAACCCTTTTTTCCAGTGTTCCAAAAAGCCTATTTTCAAGTCTTTTGAAGCTTTAATAGTACATAATTGAAATACAGTCACATCATATTATCAAATGAATCAATTTAATTAATAAGGAAAATTAATCACCCAACTGGGTATGCATTACTCAATCTAAATTTTTACTATCTAATTGTGTTGGAGAAATTAGACCTAAGTACTTCATGAAGTAACCATCATTCAAAATAGACTGCATTACAAGAACTAAAGTTGAATTAAAATGAATGTATGACTGACACCTTAATAAAAAAAACCTTCAAAATGTTTGGACTATAAACTTTGAGAAAAGACATGGTAGTTTTTATGGGAATGTATCTTCCACATATTATATTTGCACGTGAAATGAATGTGAATTTCCTCAAACAGCCATTTCTATCAGGTGGTCATCTTCATTAAAGACAATTTCTCCGTGGGGCCTTATTGATTCTTCCCATAAAGCAATGAACTCTCAAAGCATAAGAACTCTTCAAGAATGATTTTAACATAAAAATAATTTTCACAATGGATGCTAGTGAAATTTTACATTTTAAAAATAAATTGTGCTGAAACATACACCACCAATGAATGATACCTAGGGATTTGAAAAAAAGTTAATAATCTTACAAATATTCCAAATTTTTTAAAACGTGTTCTGAACTGTTATCAAATTTTGTTGAATACGAAGATCCCTTAAAAAACAAAAATCGCAAAAGATGGAAAAAAATATTTGTCGATCATTTGATGGCACTGGGCATTTGAAGGATCGACAATATACACGAATTCCAGTAGAAAGTTTCCAGGGTTTACACAATCGTAAAAGTCTGATTAAATACTGAAAGAAAAAAAAAAGGCACACAAAACGTCTCCTTTTATCAAACAATCCACTTCCTACAACCTACAAAAACATACTTCAGGCAAGTTTTTTGCCTGAAAACTTTTATAGCCACTCATTCATTCATTCACAATGTCCATGTTAATGCCCGAATAGGTAATTAAAATGTAAGGTGGGGGAAAAGTCTAAACAATGTTGCGGTACTTACTGGAAGATTATTTTACACACAGCTTTTGTTCTTCGTTTTAAATTGTGACCATCAAGACCATCCACATTCCAACTAATTACAGACAACTGGGAAGGTGGTTTTGTTGTTGGCTGACCGAGACCATATGCTTCAAACATTGATGCACTAAAACAAAGCAAAAGAATGATGGAGATGACATATCCAAATCCAGACATCTGCACACAACCAAGGCTAGCATCAACCATAATTATTCATTTAACTTTGATGACTTCAACTTCAGTTTTCAAATTCAACATTACACTGAAAGATAACAAAATTAAAATACAGTCAAAAAGCATTTACATGGAAGAAGTGGACATGAATTATGGATTATTACTTGACTGAATTTCACACAGCACATGGGCCATTCCATATTAAATCAACACAGTCATTTTACATCACCATCTCATATTCAAATGAAATTTGACACATAGGTAGTATGAATGGAGAATAAGAAAACTACCAATTTTGAGTAAAATATTTCCACCCGTTTCTGAAATACAGCCATGTAAAATTTTGCAAAATTGGCTACCCGAATATTTTTAAATTGATGTAGAACCTCACCAAATTAAGATAGAGAGCTGGAACATGTGTCATTTTGCAGCTTTCTTTATGGTCTTTTATATGATATACAACTCAATAGGGGTTGCGTTCAAAAAGTTTTTCAAATTTGAATTTAAAATTTTGATTTTGAGTTTTTTCAAAATGCACATCTTCAAAAAAATTGAAAAAATTCTATAATAATCCTTGTATATATCCAAACGATGGTGCAAGTTTAAAAATGGGACTGCAATGGGTTCATATGGTAATCTTTATTTAAAATGCACAATATTTACTTACTCTAGATTTTACTGATTTAAAATGCATTTTATTTCAAATTATAAGACCTAATATATACAAATTATTATTTAGTGTTTTTGTTGGTCACTGTGTTGGAATAGAGCAAACTGATTTGTATGTCATCTCATTGAGTACATTTAGCACTATCCCTACCAAAAGTTTTAACAAAAGATTTGGAGCCGTTTTTGAGAAAATCTTGTTTCTGTTATTTTTCAAATTTGCACACATTGCATGCAATATTGCGCGAAAACTACTAATATTTTCAAAAAAATGTACATGACTTTAATAAGAGAACTCATTATGGAAAACAAATTGTATTTGAAGGAAAAATTTCTATCTTCAATTTTGTAGTTGTAGGAAGTTGCTGAAAAAAATTCAAACTTTTGAAATTATCGAAAATTCAGTTAATTGTGAAAAAGGTACCTATGCCACATTTGTAAGTGTATTTTATTCTATTCTTACAAGAAATTTAAAGAAAAAAATTGGAGCCGTTTTAGAAAAAAAATTGAAAATGTCCGGGGGGCTTCATGGAAAGTACCCCCAAAAATGAACGAAGGTTTTTCAAAATCGCAGAGCGACTTAGGCCAGATGGACAGAGGTTTCTTCAATTTTAAAAAAAAATCATAGGCATAGTTTAGGCGCTAGTGTTGTGAACATACACCAGACGGAAGGACGTTTTGCTTTCAATTGGTTTTTCGGTATCAAGGACCCACAAAACAAGGATTCTGGCTACTCCACGTATTAAAGGATTTTTTTTTATTAATTTAGCAACTGGATTTATCCACTTTTTCGTCATCAAAGTTCGGCAACGAATTTTTTTTCTGCCGAAAATCCGTGATTTTCGCGCAGCATTACATAACTATCCCTACACTCCGTATATACGTATGTATACGGGAAAGTAAAAAGGATTTGTAAATAAGTAAATTTGGAGGCATTGCAATATCAGATAGTGCATGTAATGAAAACGAAATTAGTGATGTTTTTGAAAAGGTAAGGTTAAAGTTATAATTTAATACAAGCAGTAGTAATAGTCCTCGTGATGGTTTTGCTTTAATTTCAAACCTCTTACTTCAAATCGATGCCACAAATTTACAATTTGACAAACCTGTTGCTTTTATACTGAAACAAGTAAAACTCCTTTCAAAGAAAAAAAGCGCATATCAGTACAGTACATGATTTCCCGTATTGTCTTGTATGCGACTTACCATAAAACCATATTCTTATATTTCAAACATTCAGGGTTCATATTTTTTCATCCTAGTGCAATTAGATTTGAGTTCATTTGGCTTAAAACCTCAAATGAAATAAATTGATAAGTTTTTAAAGTGTACACTGTACACGAAACAAATACTTATTTAAACTAAGTGATAGTGATAAATTAGTGACTCTCATGATGAGATACATTTAAAACCAGGACATGATATTTTGAAAAAAAAAAAAAAGTATTTTGGTTACAACAGAGTTTCATTTATTATGCATTGTAAGTGATAACGGTATTAATAGAAAGTGTATACAGCTTTTTTCGCCAGGAAAATAACTTATATTATGTATAATCTTACAGCTGAGGAAAGTAGACTTCTTTGCTTCTTACTTGATAGTGTAAGCACAATTTTATTTCGCATTTCAGTTTGTATGGCCTTCTTAGGCGGCCATCTTGAATGACTGTTCAGGCCTTGTACGCAGCTTGTACGGCTACGGGGTGTAGGACCGTCACCGCGGCGGAATAGCTTCTCTCCCATCCCTTCGTCACCGTGGCTGAAGTTTTTACCTCCGCAGTTCATACACCGCGCTGCTCACCTGTTTACTCTCAAAATGCGCAGCTTTAGCCCCATTTCGTTTCTTCATTCGTCTGTGTCGATTTTTCAACCTCTCATGCCTCCTCTTTTCTTTATTGAATCATAGAGTAAAGATGTATATCCTTAGTCTATGATTGAATACACATCAATGATGTATACATATACTCCTAGATGGATGACTGGGGCCTTGGCGGTGAGGCCGCCCTAGGCGCCATTTTGCACGGCAAAAACCTTATTCCTGTTGCCGAAAGCGGTGTGTTGTAGTGAGTTTTCCCGTGTGTGATTAGTGTTAACATACGCAACTGTATTGTGTAGTGTTCTGTACATGCCTTTATAAAAAATGGTTATATCGTGCAGCGCTTACAATTGCACGAACAGGCAGAAAAAAGGCCAAAATATAAGCTTCCACAGGTAAATAAAAGTATTTTTATTTTTGACGTATTTAATACTGTCGTGCTACGTGAACAATTATGATATTTGTGTATTTCATTTATCGAAATATATTACTTGTTTCTAGATTTCCTTTGAAGAATGTTCTGGCAACAAAACAGTGGGTAGTTGCAATGGGAAGGAAAAATTTTGTTCCTAATAAATATAGTTATATATGCAGTGAACATTTTGCGTCAGAAGATTATGAAGTGCGACCTGAGGGTAGCAGGAAGACTCTTAAATTTAATGCTATACCAAGCATATTTAAATTTCCCCGACACCTTAATACACCAATTGTGAAGCGAATGCCACCAAAACACCGAAGTTCATCACCGGAATCCGAACCCTGCTCTAGTGATGTAAGTGATCACACCTACGCATTTGAAGGAATTACTAAGAAACCTCTTTCCCAGTTGTCACCTGAAAAAAAGAAAATGAAGAGGAAAATAAAGACTCTTCAACAGCAGATACGTTGCAAAACATTAAAAATCGAATGTTATAAAGACATAATTAATAAATTGAAAGATGACAACCTTATTAATGAGCATGCAACTCAAGTGTTGCATCATAATTTTTCAGGCATGGCTTTGGAAATGTTTGAAAATGAAATATGCAATGGTTCCAGAATGAATAATGGAAGAAGATATTCAGATGAAATGAAAAAATTTGCTCTCACTGTAAATTTCTATTCTCCGAGGGCTTATGAGTACTTGAGGAAAGTTTTCACTCTACCCGCTCAGAGTTCATTAGGAAATTGGATGGGATCGGGGAATTGCAATCCTCTTTTTTTAAAAGAAGTTCTTGAAGGAATTGGTAGAGGAAATGCTTCAAAAGAAGCAGCGTTGCTACTTGTTAGCATGCACATAAAAGAAAGAACAGTCTATAATTCTTCTTTAGGCAAATATGAAGGATTTGCTGACTATGGTAACATAGACATTGAAGAATCTGATTCTTTGGCTTCACAGGCTCTCGTTTTCATGTTGGTTGGGATAAAAGATTTCTGGAAGTGCCCTATAGATTACTTTTACGTTAAAAATTTGATAGGAACAAACATTGCCAGTTTGATCAGAATTTCCTTGACATTAACTGCTGAACACGGGATCAGAATTACTGTCACGTGCAGTATTAACAGTATTGTCACGTGCAGTATTGACCTCTTCTGAAGTAGTATAAGAAGTTTGTACCTGTAAGTCATCATAAAAAAGTCCTCATTTTTGCAAGTCTCTGGTAATACTACGTCAATGCTGTTCGTAGTTTTATGTAAATTATAAAATATATTTCGACAATTTATTGTTGCCTACAGCTTTACTTTTTTATGATGGAACAGAACCATGTTAATAAACACAATGTAAACGTGTTACACTCGTAAAAATCTACCGAACTGTCATGGGCTGCAATTGACATTCGAAGCTTTTGCCGTGCAACATGGCGCCCTGTACGGCCTCACCTTCGCCTATTGGGAAAGCGCGGAGTCAGCCATCTAGTGGTATATGTATACATCATTGATACACATGCCTCGGCGTCTGACAGTTTACTCTTTGACTCAGCAGCAGAAAGCTGTTTTCGTTTAAACGTTTGAATTAAAAAAATATATATATTGATGTATTTTTCACGCTTCGTTTGTTTAAAGATTTTTTTAAATGGTAGTTGAAGTGTAAGATAGAAATTGTCACATAGCCTATCGCGAGAAAGTACTGTTGTAGCACCACTAGTTTATTGTCCTTTAATACATACGAGGAGAAAATTTAAAGAAAAAGTATGGAGGCGTTTTTGTGGAGAGAAAAAAGAGGCAAAGCGTTTCAAAATTGCTAGTATTTCAGACAAAATTACGCGAAAAATACTCATATTTTCGAAAACTTGTACACAACCTTACTTCAAGATTTTTTGTTGTTTTTTTATTTTAGGTCGCATTAACATCAAGGTCAATAGCGATCACTAATGGGTTTAACGTTATGTAATGATATAGTGATGACAGGGGGTGTAAGGACGAACACACCCGAGGCGGGACTCGAACCCGCGATCCTTGGTTAGTTAGAGATCACTGGAGCGCATGTATCTAGTAGACCCAATCCGTTTTAAGAACTCATTATCTCGCTGTGTTGTGGCTGTAAGTTTTCGCAATCTGGAGGCATCGTGTAATAAGAAGGATTGGAAAAAAATGCAAGGGTCGAAGAAACATCAAGCTGGCTTAGAACATTTAAATTACAGAGGCAAGGTCATCAAGCGTAACAATTTAACAAACCTACAAATTGAGGAAATTTTTGTCGTCACAACTGCACTCTAAATGTCACTCCAGAAGAGCAAGAGAGATTATTTATTTCGTTTTACAAATTGGAAACTCATTCTGAAAAGGTCAGCCACATACTGAGGACATCAGATCCTTTCCAGAAAAAAAGAAATCCAACAGAAAATATTCTAAACCTTCGAAAGAAGAATACATTCGTTTACAAGTTTTATGTGTCAAATAAACAAATTATTGTGTGTAAGAAGTTCTACCTCAACACTCTTTCTATAAGCCAGAGGACGATAAAGAATGCACATTTACACAAAGATAAAATAACAGGAACACCAAAATTGGACGATCGAGGTAGCAAAACTAAGGATAAAATACCAAAATACGTGAAAGACAGAGTGAGGGCACACATTAAATCTTTCCCTAAAACAGAGAGTCACTATTGTAGGCCTAGTACTACTAATGAGTGCCTCGTCTCCAACGTAAATATCACGAAAAAGTACGACCTCTACAAGGAATGTTGTGTAAACGACAGATGTCAATTTCTAAAATTATCAATATATCGGAATATTTTTAATGAAGAATTTAATTTGGATTTCTTTCAGCCAAAAGCGGACAGATGCGAATACAGAACTAATGAGTTGGAAAATAATATTTCTAATGATTTAAAATTAAAATACACTGAAAACGTAGATAACAAGGAAAACAGGAGAAAGGAAAGAGAGGAAGATCATAAGATCAAAGATGAACATACAATTGTAGTGTCCTTTCATTTAGAAAATGTGATAGGAATTCCGAGAGCAAACAAGTATTTTCTTCTATAGGAGAAAATTAAATTTATTTATCATGACAGTTCATGTTTTCCCAACCAAAGATGTATATTGCGCAATTTGGACAGAAACTGACACAGGCCATTCTGGAAATGCCGTTTCCCAAATTTTGGATAAAATAATTCAAAACTCACCTAAGGTAAAACATATTATAATGTGGAGCGACAGCTGTGTACCCCCCCAAAATAATCAAATGATATCTCTGGCGATGAAGGTCTTTCTAAAACAGGGCCGCTCAACCATTTGCTCCGAGGAGGAGTCGCTCTCTCCTCTTTTGCCGCAGAAAGAGCAAATGACGTCATCAAATATCGATCGGTGGAGTGTGGCGCAGTGGGTTGCGTCGTATTTCTACGGGGTATTTTACGTTGTTCGGAATGAAAAAGTCGCACTGCTCTGGGAAAGGATATTGCGACAGAAAAAAACAGTAAAATACTTTTTTAACATTTATTGGAACAGTTACTAGATATACACGTATTAGTGTGATTTGGAAATTAAAAACACGACAATTTCCAGTGCAGAATGCAAAGAAAAGTATATTTTTTGCAGATTGCGCCGGCAATGCCAAATGTTTAGTTGCTAAACAAGTGCTCAATAACATAAAGAAATTTAATAGCGGTGACATTACACAGTTTATCATGCTGCTGAATATGAAAAGTATTATAAAGGTTGCACAAAAAATGTTATTAAATAAACTAGTAATAAAAATACTAAAAGTAAAAGAAATTAACACAAAAATGAAGTTGATTGCAAAATCAAACACTCTAATTACACCTTTTAAGTGTTTTTTCTCGCAATATACTTTCTATATTTGGAAGAGATGACATGGTGTTATTGAGCCGTAACATGCATTTCCGATTGTGATCTGTAATTGTATTTCTCATTCGAGATTTACAAATTTTCAAAGAAGCAAAAAATTGCTCACAGTTGTACGAGTATGTTGATCCAAACGTACTTAACAATCGAGCAGCATTCCGATGCAGTTTTGGAAAACGGTTTTGTAGGAAGTTCTTTTCCTAAATGCTTACGTTGTAGTATCGACATGCAATAAAATTAAATTCTTTTGTATTGTGTTATTTTACTGCCAAAACAACTTCGAAAAGAACTGCCAAAAGAACATCGAAATTCATCCAAAACTTACTTCTAGTGAGGCATTGTTTTTCAGAACACTGAAAACTTGCTTTTGTTCTTCTTCAGCGTACTTGTCATTTTCATCAGCATGATTTAATGTATAATGTCGCGGCAAATTAAACTTCACGTGATTGAACCCTTTATGTAAACTAAACGTTTGGCATAGCTGCCGAAGTCGGCGAAAAGATACTTTTCTTCCCATACTGCATTGAAAATTGTCGGTGTAGATGCTCTTGTCTGTGAAGGGCTCGCGTCGACTTCCATGTTTCCGCGACTGGAGTTACTGGGACACTGTATCAGAGGTTATCGCCAGGCGCGCAACGCTCGGGCTCCGGTGTCCCGCTCTCGGCTGACAACACGGCTCCGCGCTGCCGATTTGCTCTGCTTGAGCGGCCCTGTTCTAAAAAAAACACCCACAAATTGATGACATTGTTTTGAAATACTCTACTGCTGGTCACTTGTGTATTCAGGAAGTACACAATGTTCATTACCAGATAGAGAAAGCTCTAAGAGCTAGTGATTCTGATCACCGATTTCTTTCATGCGGATACATTTGGCAGTAAATAGAAAAAAGCCACTTAATATTATTCAGATGAAAACAATGCATTTTAAGGATTTCCATAAAAGCAGCAAACATCTTCATTTTAATAAATACCTTTCTCTCAAGTTTCGCAATTAAAATTCACTCAAAGACAAGCTGAAGTAGAGTATAAAATTAAACGTTCGGATTCACAATTTTCCGCCGTAAATGTGCGACCATACATTTCTACAATATGGGTGGCGAAAAGTTCTTCTCCAATCTATTCGCCTGTGCAAACGTACGTAGCGAAAGAGAAGTTTTTAAAGAAGGTAAAGGTAGCCGATTTAGCATACATGTTGAAATGGATGCCAACTCTGGATCAAACCTACTTCATACAATTGCTTAAAAAACAAAAATAATATTATGGCAACGCGACATTTTACTTTAATGTGTTTGTAATACATAATTTCAAATTTAAGTGTA
The DNA here is from genome assembly GCA_031308135.1 of Acheta domesticus. Taxonomy (NCBI): domain Eukaryota; kingdom Metazoa; phylum Arthropoda; class Insecta; order Orthoptera; family Gryllidae; genus Acheta; species Acheta domesticus. Next base: position 38,207,974 of record JAHLJT010008756.1, on the reverse strand, counting down.
TTTCAATAATTTACAATAGGTTACTTTTTTCCACTTCTAGCTGGCTAAGTCTAAGTAATGACATGAAATTAAAATTGAGTACTTTAAATAAGATTTTTACTAAAATGTAATCACATTTCTTTGAATTCTTTAAAATTTAATAAATGATACAGTTACATGTGTATTTGCAATTATTTAAGTAATATACCAGTCAAATGTTCCTACCAACAAAGATAGAACCTTTTTGCTCGAACATGAAAATGCATATTGAGAGTAAAAATGTTCTATCTGTAAAACTAGGGTCTTGGTTTCTACCAAAGTTACAATGCTTTTAAAATAATAATCAGTCTACAGTTTTGTGCTTGGATGTCAAGTACACTGACAAAGTTTCAATACATTTAATAAAATAGTTTTTGTTTTAGAGAGGGACAAAACTTTGAAATGCTCTCCTGTAAAATTTACTGCGGTGCAGATAGAACCTTTTTACTTTAATGTCGCGACTAAGCTTTTCTGATCTTCACGCAAGCATCGAAGACACGAAAAAAGTGTATAATTGACAGAAGAGTGGATGTGATAATCGTATGGAAATATAAAGCAGTTGCTCTCGCGTGAGAAAATATCTAACACGACGCGCCGCGCTGATCAGCACCTTCTCATATTGCTTCCCTTCGCAGATGCAGGGTTGGATAGTACGGGAAGGCATTGCTCGAGCCTTATCTCCTTGCGTTGAAAGTTGTCAATGTTATTAAAACAAATCCAGAATTGTTAGATTTTTTCTAACAGCGGGAGTAACGGCGGGTTAAGTGTCCTTTGCGCTATTCGAGGACAACGTTTAATCGAAAACAGGGCTCATCAGAAAGACGACTCGGGAACAAAGAGGCGACGCCAGTGACCGGAGCGGATGGTGGGAGTGGCGCTGGAAGCGAGCGAAGCCTGCTTGACGGGAAGAACGGGGGGGAGCGTTGAGAGGTAGAAGCGATAAGGGGGATAGTTCAGTTTCACACTAGACGACATTGCAAAATGTGTTGTCGTGGAAGAAGAAGAAGCAAGTGTCTCTCGTAATAGTCTGATCATTTTAAAAAGTAAATGGGAAAAACTAATTTTCCTCAAAACCTGGAGATAATATAAAATGCTTAGTTTGTCGTTAAAAATTTTAATCATGATAAGGAGTGTAATCTAAAGAGTCATTACACAACGAATCATGCAGATAAGTACGACAAATACACCGATGAAGAACGTATAATTAGAAAATACATTTCATAAAATGTCTGATATGGAATTCGATATAAAAGTTTTTGCTTTACCAGCTTCAATGTTGACAGCGTAAATACGATTTACAGTTGGAAATATTAGAACTTCAAAATGATACAGATTTGAAAGACAAATTCCAGTACAAGGAAGATGTACTTGTACTGCACTAACCTCCCGTAAACCACCCGCTATACTTACATTGGCTTAGGGACTTTTGAGTAGAATTTAAATTGGAGAAGGTAGGGACCAACACCAACTTAAATCCCCCAAGTAATGGAAGTATTGCAGTTAGGCACTTTTTCCTCACTGGAGATTGGCATGCACGCTGACAAAATAAAAGTGTGCCAACACCAACGGCTGGCGGCAAAAAGCAGCGTTGAGAGCTTACGCGAACGAGTTCGATCCCGCATTTCGTATTCATAAAAGCTATTACATTGCGTTTCCAGTTCGCGATTTCTTTCCGAGACGAACTTATATTTTATATTGGGCGTATCATCATCGGTATCATGAAATACGAGAAACAACTCTCAGTTAAGCAGAAAATGTGGGTCTTGAGTGGGTAAAATTCTTCTGAAAGTGCAAGGTCGGAAAAAATTATCGAAAAGAAATAAAACTTCCTGAGAGCAACGTCGGGGCCAAAGTAGTGAAAATTGTGAGGGGGTAAGCTATTAATGTCACAATATTATTGAGTTCTTATTGAATGCCATAAGAATTCTACCACGATGAACGTGTCTGTTGGAATCATAATTATTTTTTCTTCCTAGAGACTTTACAGAAAGCTGGCGATTTTTTAATCATCACAAATGAAAAGAAATCTACAAAAAGTGTTACGGCATTACCACGTCACGTCAAAAATGTGGAAAAATTCAGTGGAGGGTTAAGCAGAACTGTTGCTATTGCAGAAACTTAACCTTCAACACCTGTCGCCTTGTAACAGCTACCCACAATCAAATTTTGGACATGTTGAACCCCACTGTGATTTGGAGAGTGTGAGAGCTGGAAATTACTGGATTGGGAATTTAAGACAACTTTATTTAATTAAAAAATTCTCTCATTTTTCAGTCGTTCGTGACAGAGCTTTATTTGGTCTGAATCAAGTACGATTGCAAAGTGAAATAAGTGAGTAAGTATTAATGGGTTTAATGTAATTGTGATACACTTGTGACAAATATGTACATATTAAGCACTATATTACTCCTATGTACTAGAGCTCTTGGGGTTATACGGGTCTTCAGTCATGCGGGTACCCAGGACTCTTATATGCGGGTATTCTAACGGGTCAAACCCACCCGCATCATACGGATCATACGGGTAACCGTATCAGACGGGTACCCGTATAATACGGGTCGCCCATATAATACGGGTCACGGGTATTTTTGATAGATACGAACAGAAGATTGTAAAGTTATCTATTTATGTACGCTGAAGTTACCAGATAATAAGCGAAGTAGGAAAGTAACGGAACGAAACAATAAATCAAGAAAAGGTCTTTAAGGGCGCTTTGTGTTTTTTCACTGCGCAATTATTAGATGCCGTTCGTACGTTAGAAAGTAGCTTAATTTATTTAAAACTTTATAGTTTATATTTTAAAGCATTTACAAAATTATTATTTAAATAAGTATTTAAAAAATTGAAGATATAAATTAATTTAAATTTTTATGTCTGTTTAAGCAATAAGGCAATTTCTTTCCAAATACTACAGAAATAATGAAAAGGACGAACATCTAACAATTCTGGATTTGTTTAAATAACATTGACATCTTTCAATGCACGGAGATGACGCTTGAGCAATACCTTTCCGTACGATACATCTCTGCATCCGTTCATCGTTCTTATCAGTTCTGCGAAGGGAAGCAATATGAGGTGTTGATTAGCGCGGCGCATCGTGTTAGATATTTTCTCACGCGCGAGCAACCGCTTTGTATTTCGATACGATTATTGCATCCACTCAGTGTTGCCAGACGTACCAGGATTCTGGTATTTTACCAGGATTTTAATGAAGATACCATGTACCAGGGTGAAGACATCCTGGTACGATTAAATACCAGGATTTTAAGTCTACGTAATTTATGATTTAAGATTCCTATAATCTTTGTTTATCCAATAATTTAACACGAACACCAATATTACAAAAAACTGATATTTGTGAAAAAACTGCCGTAAAAACATTAAGAGTGACATGGTAGGATGGTATTTTTCCAGCACACGCTATAGGAGAAAAGGATACGTCTTAGTCTGCCATTTATGATTTTCTTTCCGCCATGCTTCCATTTAGTTTATTGATATAAAATATCTCGATATTGAGTTAAATTTAACAAACTTTCTGTGCCCGTTATAATATGAACAATATCAGAATCCATTGTAATTGGTACCAGGAATTGTTGTGTTAAGTACCAGGATTTTTGAAGGTTTGTACGGGGAAACACATTTAATTGTTTGACCCGCATAATACGGGTACCCGCATAATACGGGTACTCGTATCATACGGGTACCCGTATGAATGCGGGTGGGTTCAACCCGCACTTTTCTGAGACGGGCGAGCGGGCGAGCGGGCGGGCGGGCGGGCGGGCGGGCGGGTTGACGGGTCTGCGAGTATTGAGAGTTCTACTATGTACTTCAATATTGCAGATGTGCCCAAAAATGAAAAAGTTCTACCTCAAAGCAACAAGAAAAAATCTAATTAAGAGTACAAGTTAATTTAATTTACAATTAATTTATTTCAACTTTACTCGTCTTATTGTCAGCCATTCCTATCAGTGCTTCGGTTTTTCTGTTCAGATGAAATTCCGTTACTTAGTGAATTAAGTGAATATGCTTTAGTTAATATGTCAATGAAACATACATCACATTACTACAGGTTTCAGAGATGCAATTATGGCCTTCTGAACTTGCAATATTTTATGTAGATTTTTCTTTGAATGGAACTCGGTTCCTAAATGGAATTAGTGAGTAAATATTTCATTACATTTTCTTGACAAGGGAGTCAATAACATTTAATGTTTATGACTGATGTGCTATGTTATTGGGTGGCAATTATTTCTTTTTTGTGTGTGTTTACTTCTTGTTCAAATATACATAATTTTTCAGATATTGAATACTTTATATATACATTTTTCTGGAGATGCCAAGATTCAATTATGATAATTATCATTTGATTTGAAAAAATGGGGAATAAAATTGGAAATTTTCAGTGGCGTAGCGTCAGGGGACGCTGAGATGCTGAGCATCTCGTATATAATATCAATAAAGAACCCTAAATAGTGAATTGATAATCTTAAAAGTGGTCCGTTGAGCGAAATACGTTTTGTATTAATTTGAAACTAATTTTCTATGATTGAATTCGGCGGGTTGTTGAAGCTGGCCTGTGATTGCTTGGAAGCTAAAATGCTTGTAGCGTCTGCCGCGAGGTTGCGACGAGCAATGACGCATGCGCAGATGGCGAGATTCCCCTCTCCCCTCTTCCCCCCTGACCCAGAGAAACTTGACTGCTTTACGCTAGCATCCACTGCGAAAAGAGGCTAAATTGAGCAAGTTACTCGCTTGTGCACGAGAGCGCAGCACACTTCAGGCGGTCAGTATATTATCTCTCTCACTCGGGAGTCCCCGCTTGGTCATGTGCACAAACTGTAGAAATAGTGCCTGTCTACTATTTCTTAATTAATACCCAAGAAATTGAATTATTCCTTAAATAGATTACGTATTACTTTAGTCCCAATATGTAAATTAACAAGTCGTCTCATTGCCATTCGTGAATAAGAATTAAAGTTGAGCCACTGTATAATTTGCTTTCAAGATATCGGCAGTCCTGACTGAAGATTTTGTGGGAAGCACCTACATCGTCGTAAACAATCGAGATCGCGGAAGTAGTTCCAGTGTATCTGCCCTGTGTTGCATTCGCCTGTCAGATGAAGTAGGTGATAGTGATATTATATAGATATTTTATGTTGTTGAGCATCCCCCCAAACGAGCGAGTCACGCTACGCCACTGGAAATTTGATAGGTATATAGTTATTTTTAAAATAAATTTGTATTAAGAGGAAGACTCATTTCCTGAAGTTTTGTGAATATTCAATTTTTGTGTTACTTTTTAAACTTCTGTACGATTTTTTTTCGGGGGGGGGGAACAAAAAATGTGGAAAAGAGACTAAAAATAACTCAAGTTTCTGCATTAAAAGTTTGACCAGTCACAGGGTTTAGTATAGAAGACTTTTCTAGCTGTGCAATCAAATTTGATATTTGAAAATTGGTGTAGGCAGATGCTGATATAGTCTGTTGTTTAATATTGGCTCAGGAGAATAAGAGTTTGTTTACTTTGTAATTGTTGACCACTGTGGTCTCCCTTTGGGGTATATTTGTGCAATACAATTTTGAAATTTGTCTAATTCATATTGGTCTACGCACACTTTCATAATTCATAATAATCAATGATAACTTAATTTTTCTTTTAATGTCAAGGAGTTTGTTGCCAAAAATTCTTAGATTATGTTTCGATTTAATAAGATTTAAGTAATATGTAGGGAGAGATACAGTATGAATGGAAGGTTTAATGTACGGGGTAATACGGGGTAATGTAATGCTATCCGCAGACACATTATATAACTATGTACTAACTATCCATATATATTTATAACTATCAGCAGACAATGGTAATGGTTTTTTGCGCTTGTACACAGAACACGTGAGTCTATGGACAAAATCACGTCAGTGTGAAGCGCCGAGCACGACCGTTGACTTTCCCCGAGTGCTCCCGCTGGGCCCCGGCCGCCCGCTGAGAGCCGGGAGCAATCGGCCGGGGCTCTGCGGAGCGAAAACGTGATGAGCCCAGATCTAAATTGAAGTACCCTTTAAAATCAAAATATTCGTTTCAGGCTAGGAAAGCATCGAGTTCGTTTAAATCGACCGGGGAATATCAATTTTGGAGAAAATCGGCAGAATGGTTTAAGCTCTAGTATTGACAACGGAGGGACGGATTCACACAAGGACGGATTGACCAATGGACAGTCAGTCAGAAATTTAGTGAATTGAACATGAAACCTAATTACCTCTTGGCCTATTAACCTCTTATGGCTTTATTTAGAAAAATCTTTTATCCAGCAAATTTGTGGGAAAATGTGTGATCTTTAACATTGTACATAGCCATTAAAAAGCTACAATCGACCATTAAAAAGTTATTATGTAATAAACAAAAAACATCTGAAAATTTACATCTTATTTACAAAAACTTACACATACCTTAACTTAACATTATTTGACAACTTAAATTTACATTTAAAAAAATTTCCACATTTACAAAAACCATCTTTGGCTTTTTCGCTACCAAAACTTTCCCAAGTATTTTGAGGTGTGTTTTCTAACTGACAAACCACATCAAAAAGTTAACTTTACTCTATTGCAAGGTAAAATATCATTGACTGCACTACCGGACACTCTTTTAAATACAATGCTGAATATAAAGGACAAAAATATTGTTGCTTTCAGAAATTTAAATAAATCAAAGCTTCAAGAAAGTACGACAAAAATTGCAAGATCATGAACAATTAAAGGCCAATTTGGGGAAGTAATTTGTAACTTTGGTACTTACTTTACCTTTACCACCAATTCTGGTTCATCACCATCATGTAACGCCTTAACACCCGTATGCTGGGTTGCTTCAAAGAAAGCATTTATGGATCTCTGAAATTCAAAAATAAAATATATTAACAAGTGATATTTCAAATAACTCCGGAGAGAAAACTTTAAAAAAAGCAAAGAAAAATAAACAGTTATTTGAAAGATGTAGAACAAACACTTCTTAAATGCAGAAAACTGTAGGAATTAGAATTTACTAAAAACAAGAAAATTTAAAAACAGAACAAACAGAATAGTGTCATATTTTAACATTTCAAATACTTACCTGGAGCACTACAAAATGTATATTAATTATGAACATCCAATTCATTAGAAATAACCAAGAACATTTAATTCAAAACAATTACAAACTGAAAAATACAACATAATTTCTCAAAAGGACAAATTTTAACTTCTCTCAGAAATCATTTTTAAAGATAAAAATAATAATTTTTTTATATTTAAAAAAGAGGATGATTAAACTATCCAAGCATTTATTGAAACATAATTTTCCATTGTGATGACATGAGATCAAATTAACAGCTTAACTTGCAAAATGTTAAGCTATCAATAACAATTTTTCTTACACATATTTTTATTCATGAACATTAAAAAAAATTAAATTCTTGATCTACTATTTAAAAATATTTCCATAGTTATTACTTAAAATTAAAATAATGACAATTTGAAGTTCTTAATCCTGCATCTTTCATCTTTCTTAGGAACATAACAGATTGTATGGAAGGAAATGTTCCCTCTAAGAAAGGTCGTTGCAAACATATAATGAAAATACATAATTTGTTACATATACAAATAGTGATGCTAAAACAGCACACACTTTCTTGTATTATTAAAACAGCCACATAATATTGAAATATTGCGTTTTCTGGGTTAACACCTCAGTTGTTACATGAAAAGTCCAATTCAAACAAAGCGCCTGTAATGCATACCTGCATTCATTTCGATAGTCAGGAACAGCAATAGTTTCTTACTTTTATAAATAAACAGGAATAAATTGGACTGTTTCAGTATTCGCAGCAAATGATACAAAGTGAGCAATGCATTGCTGCCAGCACAGCATTGTCAAAACTATGTGTCATTCTTTTGGCATGAATGCTTGGCAAATAACATCAATTCTTGGCTAAAACGCATTTCCACCTGTATTAAGATTTCAACTTGTTTATCGTTTAGTTGTAGTACATCGTACAAATGATAAATAACTCTATTATAATAATCTAATTAAATTACTAAAGTTCTACAAGTTGCAATATTAAGTTAATTTATTACAGACTTACTGTATGTTGAAATCACCTCAAATGAATCGCAGGAAAATAAAACTTTACAAGTTTATAATAATGTGATTCAATGTTTTTATTTCAACAATTTTTTTAAACTAGTCTCTAATGTAAAACCATTAAAAATAGTAAAATGTACTCTTTAACATTCTATAGCCGAGAAACAGCAAGGTGTTTATTATGTAAAAATATACAATAAATTCTTAAGTTTTGGAAATCCTTGTTTAATTTTCAACTCTCAAAATGTTTACCTACAAAGCAAACGTAATTTCACAATAAAAACAACGAATAATTGACGTTCATCAGAATTGTTTTATATTCTTTGAAATTTTGAAAGACTAAAATGGAATGTATTATTGATGAAATGCTAACATATGCATAGATAAGTAAGGAAAGGGAGGAGAGAAAGGTACTAAAAATCACAAGAGAGTAAACAATTCAGAAACAAAATTGCACATATAATGTGCATGGAGCCCCCTCCTTTCACACAATGTCTCATAGGTTAATAAATATTCATTCTTAAAAATGTAATGTCTTATGAATTATATCTTCAAAAATTACTTCAAAAAATTATAAGATATGTGCGAAATTCTATTCCTTCATGTTGTATCTTTAAGATAAACCACACAGAAAATTTTTATGCTTTTGGTAGATCACCACAATGCACTATTTGTAAGGTGATAGTATATAAAAAGAAAGATAAATAATCCATAAATCATTGTGTGGACCATTAGAACCCAAAACCATTAAAACACAAAATTTCACAGGTATACATCCAAAAATACACTGAGCACACTTTCATATGAATCACAAAATTACATTATTCACTACAATAGTTTGGATAACTCACCTAATTTATTATCACTAACAAAATTTAATGGTGACCTGGATAAAGAAGGATCAATTTTTGTTTCCTTTGTGATAATTAGGGAGAGGATATTTATGCCCTAAAAAAATCTTGAAATATGCTTTTAAAAATATGCTTTTATGTCCTAAAAATTCTCAAATATGCACTTTAATAAGCAATTAAAATTAACAATATTTCATTTCCTGCATAAACCTTTCTTGATAAAATTTAAGAGAAGTCTCCTTGGAATGAAAAAATATATTTTTATGCAAACAAAACGTAATCTACCTTACTTTGCAGGAGAAATAATAAGTAAATGTTAAGCTTATTGAAGTACATGTAGTATGTCCTGTTGCATTTCTTGTGCCTGGTCTAAAAAAATATGATATCAAGAAATTTCCCACATTTGCACAAGTATTTTTTCATCTAAAGAAAAGAGAAAAAAACACAAACTCACAAAATCTTTGCAATTGATGAACGCTCTCAAATAAGTAGATGATCGGAAACTGAATGATTTAGAGAAGTCTCTATTTTAACGAAATACGCAAAATATGCGCCAATAATTACACAAATGTGCACAAACGGAAGAATCTGTCAAATATGCGCTAACATATTAATCTACATAGCATCCAATTCTAAACAAATGTCAAGAAATTGTACTTAGCTATGTCCTGAAGCAATGAAAAAAAATATGCAAAATCATAGAAATCCGTTCCCTAGAGATGATAATGTCCAAGTCTGAGGTAAGCCACATTCTTGGAATAATTTTCTACAAATACACGATTATACACAGAAGAAAAAAATCAATGCATACTTCAAGACAAAATTACGTTCTTATAAACATGAAAGAAATAATTATAGTTTAAAATATCAATTTATTTGTAGTTTAACTTTATATCAATACTTCAATTTCTATTCTACTAAAAAAGCAAGAAATGTATTAATTTAACTGAACATAAATTATCTATTCCACCTACAATTTTGTACACATGCATTAAGCTCTCTCCTACTTAATTTTTAAATTTGAAATGACAATTATTTTCTATTTTCAAAATGTCCATTTTGCAACAAAGAGATGAGAGAAATATTTTTTCTGATGGATGCAATATAGTAAGCAAGCAGAAATACTTTAATCCTCCTGTACAGTTCAAATAGCATGGGACTCCAAAAAAATTGTTTTGCTTTCATGGGCATGCTTGAGTAATGAATATTCTGGTTCTTCATGTCTGTTTTGTATCTAAATATCTCTGAGATGTATTTGTCAATTTTTCTTCTATTTTCCACTGTATTCCAAAAACTTGTAATTGTTGCATATATAATATTTGGGTCTATACAATCCGATTGTCAAAATTGAACCAAACTATTAAGTAAGGTATGAGGATTTGAACTATGACAGTAGAACTTTGCTTTGATAACAAGAACATGCACAGAGAAGCCTACTTCTGACTTTTGGGGAGAAGGAAGAATAATATCAAGAAATGAAAATTACTTCTTGAGCCGTAAGAAGTTTGCTCAGATAACAGTTTTACATTCGTCATCAAATTTGAAAAAGTTCTAGAAATAAAAATTATGATTCTGTGTACAAATAGAAAAAGCGACCCAGAACTTGGAATGCAAGCGTTATTGTTAACATTTTTTGTTGTTGTATAACATCCCACTTTATAAATAAAGTTTGTTTTTTTTATCATCACTAAGCAATACAATTTTCTGGGTCAAGCACTACAGCCATATAAGGATTACAAATAGTGCAGCAGGGTCAAGAAGCATGTAAGAATATGTCTACATCATTTAAACAAAGTTCATAATGATGTATTTGAAAACAGGAAATGAAATGACAAAGCTAGCAAAACAGGGAGCTTTAGTAGAAAGGAAAAGTAATTCACTGTATAGTGATATTCATGAGGCCAGACATGTTGTGCACGACCTTCATGAGGCCACATGCTAAGATGTGACAATGTACAGAATGTGTGCAATGTAAATGTATGTGTATGGTGCGTACGCATGCGGTACACGCACATGAACAGTGTTTATATATATGGGAAAATAGGACGGTGATTGCTATACACAAGAACACTGCAAAAAATTGCTTCACAGCATTACAGATTGTCATAGTCAATTCATATGCATTACAAATTGAAAAAAAGAAAGAAAAAAATCTATTACTGCACATAGGATCAAGGGAAGCAATTCAATTTGATCACTACATCAACTGCAATTTGTTTGCGTTATAAGCCCTGAGGAAGGTTTAATAATAAAAAAATGTTTTCTTTGTGTGCCCTCAACTGATGAGAATTCCTAATATGCAAGAATTGTGCTCAAGAAAGCTATCCCTTTTCTTTTTAATTTCTTTTTAAATTACATAAAATGTAATTATTTAATGTCTTGTTTGTTACTTTACAAGGTACTAAATAATTGTCACATAATCACAAAAAGAGAAATTAACATACCTCAAGATCCCAATTCCTGTCCTGCAAATAGAACTGAGCACATGCTTCATCAGTGTTTGTTATTTTAGCAAAGTCCTCAGTGAGTTTCTGACAAGTTTCACGGTCTGGAATTTCTGATTCTTCTTCATCACTCTCATTCAACACCACTACATCATTTGAAGCCTTATCTTTGGCTGCATCATTTTCTTCAGAAGAGCTCATCTTGGAACTTCCTCTACAAAAGGAATAATTGTTGTTAATAAATTGAAAGACCAAGGATGAAGAATACATTTAAGATTCCTATAACATTTGAAGCTAAATGATCAATCTTTTTTCATACACTAGGAACGCTTTACCGTGTTTTAATCATAAATTGTATTTTTTATATTATTATAATATAAAAATACTTAAAAAGACAAAGAAGGCCAAACAATGAAATGTTATTCATTTCATGTTGGGTTTCGTAGAAATTCTTGAATACATTTGTCACTCATTTTCTTTCGCTCTCTTTTATACTTTTCAACAAATTATGATATTCTGTCAAATTTAAACGAAGTTGTCAACAACAGGACGGTTTGCACTTGCACATTGTTAACCTTCATTATAGGAATGACAATTTAAAAAAAATGCCTGTCACTTACTCGCTTTTCCTTTCTCTGGCCAGATTTAAAAATCGTTGTGATTAACACCACAAAATAGTATCAAAGAAACACTAATAGTTGCACAAAATGTATTCAATACACATGTCCCTACACGTTCTACGCGCCGCACCCGTATAAACGAAGCGAGACGAGCGAGACTTCACGAAAGCACTATCGAAATTTACACAAATATCGAACATCGTTTCATGCGACAAAAGCGGTGAATTCAAATCATGATAAATCAAGTTGTTTATAGAACATGGGAAATGTATGGATGAATGTACTTGAAAGCACAATGTGTGAATGAACATGAAGAATGTAGTTGGTCCAGGTCCGGATTAAAGTACAGAGCGGATGACCCCCCGCAAATTCCATAAAAAGGAGAATAAAGCTCATTCTAAAGCGAACCAGAAAAACAGAGAGAAAGGAAGAGAAAAGTAGAAAATGTTATTATTTGTAAACATGAATGTCGTGAGACTTCAATGTACTATGTAATGTAACAATATAAAAATGTTTTTCTAAGTTTCCAGGGAACCTGGTGGTAATTGATTCTAGTATCAAAAGTGATAGCTGATCGTATTGTACTGCTACAGAAGTATTATAATGTATTATATAACATGACAATAAACTGTTACTTGCTGGAAATTACGCTCAAGTATTGATTTAATCATAACAGAAAATGCGGTCAAATGATACACATTGTCACTCGTCGTTGACTGCAGTCCACGAAATTTCCTTGCGTCAAGAACCGCTCGAGAAAGAAGCGACACTCGACACGCACATGACACTTCTTGTAATCATTGCTTCATGGGAGAAACTTTCTTCTCATGATTTCTATCGTTCGGGTATGTCTTTCTAGATTTTGGATTGTGTTGTAATACCTTTGACGATCTTCGCTGATCAACATGCTCCTGAGAGGTGAACAAAGCTAGCAGACACCCTATACTACAATGGAACACAAAGAAAAATAGCTCACTATTTTAGGCTAATTAAATGTAGTTCCTCTCCTCTTGTAGTTCCTCAAAAATTAAGGTTCAGCCAGTTCTAGAAGAAAGCCAGCTGACATGATATCAAAAAATACAAAACTACTTCTACGATAATTATAGGCTAACGGAAACTTGAGATTATTTATTTTCGTTAATATTTAATATGAAAAAATAAGTGTATTATGTATATGATTATGTATTATTTAAATGATACATCACTTGAATTAAGTCCTGGTCAACGTCAGCTTAAAATGTTCCAAAATGCATACTCATCAGTCATCAGTTATTCCACAAACTGCGGTCGCGCCATGAAAGCCTATTTATTTCTAAACTATCGAGAACTCAAGCTGTTTTTAGCGTGAGTGCTTATTAGTGAAGGTAGAATCAAGAACATTACATTTACAAAAATAGCATTTTGAAAACAAGGTTATAGTATTATGAAAATAAAGATTTAGCATTTGTTGAGAAAATGATTATTAAGAGGACTCTTTAAGATAAATCTCTTTTGACGCTTTTTAGATTATCCCATTAAAATTAGGAAATAAGGGAAACTAATTTAATAATTCGCCATTTGTGAACTTCAGCAAATAGAAAAGCGTAAGAAGTAACACTTGTGTATTACACACAGGGCCTCCCTCTTCTTCCCCTGACATCCGCACAGCGAACTGAGGAAGCTGAGCTCTCAGGCTTTCAGGATCAGTTTTTTTAAATTGTTCTTATTATTTTTTACTTTGTTTTGTCAGTTAAATCTTCATTATAAATGAATAAACACTGCCACTCTCAAATTAAAAGTTTTGAATCGGTTGTCGATGTCGCATCCCTAGTTGGAGAGCAAACACGAAGGAAACCATAAATGCAATTTAGCAATTATATCGCAGTTGCACGACCGTTTCGCTCTTTGTACGTGATTTCGCATTTTGCGATCGATTATGCATTCTATCGAGGTTGGAAACCTTCCGTCCGTCAAACATACACATTCTAATTTTCTCGGCGTTTGGTAATTTTTCGCATTTTTAGCAATTGTTATAAATTACCATCTATGCATATTATCCATATGATTACGTACTATTCGTACAGGCTTTGAATTTAGTGCCCCTGTACTTTAGCTTCAAATGTATTCTAAATACAAACCCACTGGCTATTCTACGGTCTGTGACCTTGCCTCCAAGTTCATTTCTAAATTCGTGAGCAGAACAAAGATAAATTTTCATATATTTTGCATATGATTATTTACTATTTGTTGCCATAAATCTTGAATTAAAGGATCGGAAATTTTACTCTTTGTTAGGCGAACCATTTCATGGAATGCGGTTAGACGCGCTTGGTCTAGTAGTCCTTTGATACATTTTCTTTGTATTGTTTTGTTTTTAGTGCATTCTATGGATCCGTTGGAGGAAATTTATTTTTTAGTGTATATTGTATTTTCTAGGATGGTTTAATTTACATAATGAGAAAAAACAATATCACATGAACCAGAAAACACTTATCACGTAAAATCAGTACTAAACCACAAGCCATAATTATTTTCCTACTTTCTTCATTATCAATAGCAGCGTTGTTTACATTAAGGCAGTTAATGCGTTTTAAAAATTATTTTTTTAGGAGGGCTGGCACCTATTTATTTTTATATTGGATAGTTTCGAAGGATTTTTTCCTCGACTTTCTGGTTTTCTCTCTTTGGTCAGCATCTCCAGGAAAACTAGTAATATTTGAACTTATTTGCAGCAAACGTAGAGCCAAGTTCATTTATTTACTATTGTCAATATGAATATGCTCGCCATTTCCTAAATAAATAACTCTTCCATTATGAATATGAGAAAAAACCACCATCCGTCATCTTTGATCATTTTTTTATATATGTAAAAATATAAGTGTCCTCCACAATGTTATTATAATATTATTCAAAATCTTCTTTGCCTACTTCATGGTACATACCTAAATTCAGAGACTTTCCATCACCATGATGTATGTTCTTCCAATTCACAATCGGAATTTTCTTCAAAATACTCATCTCCAACTTCATCTTCTAAAAAAAACCTCTTATATTTCCTCCGCCATCTCCCATTAACAGATCAAAACGTTTACTCATATTGACCTAACATCTACACCTACACCTGACACTAACACCTACAAACACAAGAACCACGCCTGTCTACTAAAGATAGTATAGTTCTGTTGGTGAAGTTGTAAGTCAAACAATCTGAAGCCCAATACGTGTTCAATACACTAGTCACTAATAAAGTTAAAAAATAAAATAAATAAATAAATAAATAAAATAACTCCTGGCTTAAACAAACGACGTATTACGTTTAACAGTTTGGCGCCCCGTGCATTGAGCGTCTACCAAAAGACCATATAAGCCATTCTATTTAGTAATATTGTAATCATATCCTGTAATGATATCTACTGTAACGGTGTAATACCTATTGTATAACATATAATGATACCTATTGTAATTATGTAATGATACTCATTAAAAACATATATTGTATGTTTTATTTCAGTATAATTATTACTAATAATTATACTGAAATAAAATACATGCAATATATGTTGTTACTGAGCGCCAGATAATTATGCAATAATATATTTTCCAAATTCACCTCTGTCAAGTCAAATCAACGATACACTATACACACTTCATATTGGTTAGTGCCTAAAAATATTACTTTTTAGTACTTATATTTACACATTTTGCCCAAAAGTACAAATATTTATAAATTTTACTCAAAAGAACATATTTTTAAATATTACTGAATATTTCCATTTTCCAGCATTTGTTTGCATAATGCATCGTTTTTCGTGAATATTTTTGATAAGGAATCGGCCAGAGAAACAATTCAGCAATGTCAAATGTTTTTCTGAAGCTTCCTCTCTGAAACGTCCTATTGTTTCGCGTTAAAATGAGTCTGTTCCTAACTACGGGAGGTATTGCGAAACAAATGGGCAAGGCGACGATGCAATCCGTAGCTTCCGTTGAGTTAGCTTCAGCGCGAGTATCGCAGAGAACAGAAAGGAAGGTTGGCGTGTGAAAATGATAAGTATAGCAGACGATATCGCACGCCCACTTCGCATCTTTCAGAGCTCCTCTTTGACCTTCATACTCTTCTTGATACTGCACGCTCCAACGCAGCTCAGCATGTGCCGTTGGCATTGTTCATTCCCCTTTTGTCACACGCCAGCCTCCACAAACGTGTGTAAATTATCTTTGGGACGAAAATGTGAAGTAAAATCACGTTGTGGCATTGAAGCTTGCGCGTGTGTGTGTGTGTGTGTGTATGTGTGTGTGTGTGTGTGTGTGTGTGTGTGTGTGTGTGTGTGTGTTGGGGGGGGGGGGGCAGAAAATTCACAGACGGAATAATCCCGGTCCGGTCTTCACGTGAGGGCCCTTGCACATGCATATGATTAAACTTTGTCCCCAGACAGCGTACAAGACGCTTGAGAGAATGGTATAGATCTCATTTACGTTAAAATACCCGAGTTGTCGAAAATTGCAAAGCGCAATATTTTTGGGGGGCGTCTTGCTACAACTACAGTATTGAAGATGGAGAGTATTTAGTTTACTACCAAAATCGGATATAATATGTAACATACACTAATATAATACATACATACACTAATTATAAAACACATTTACATACTACAATTAGGCTACATAGAATTTTTTTTAATCCTCGACAAATTTTAAAAATAATAAAAACATTTTAAAAATCATTTGGAGAGCACAAGTTGAAGCACGCTTTGCACCTTCCCGACAGTAGTAAAATCTTCCTCCTTAGCTACCCTGAACCGTAATTTATCAGCCAGATTAGACGCAATAGAAGCCTTTGCACAAACCGGCGATATCGGCGATAGTAGGTGGGGGCTGAAGATGCCGATTTCCCTAGCGGTTTCTTGACATGTTCGGAGCCGTTCGGAGGCAGTAAATGGACAGAGTGAATTGGATGTGCGCTTTTGTGCTTTGTGCTTCTTTGGGGGAGACATGCTCCCCTCTGAATCCGCCACTGGATATACCGCGCTGATTTTTTGTGTGTATAGTTAAAATCTACTGGATTTAATTTGACAAGTGGAAAAGTCAATTTAAATGTTCATTATTCAAATATCTTTAATGAAGTATAATAAATTTAATAATATACACTCATCGTCACAAAAAAAGCTGCACCCCGAAGGACCCTATTGATCCGCTGCAAACTCTGAGGGTATTTAGCAAACCATTCGCTAATTCAATGACTTCACTTTCACGGTCAGCCGCGCACTGGGGGGTAGCGTCGCCAGAGCGTCATCTGCACGTACACTATACCTCGACGACGCTTTCGACAGCCGGTTGTCCAGTTAGTCGCGTTCGAAAGGGGCTGCATCTTAGGTGTGCGGGAGTCTGGTTGGTCCTGTCGCCGTGTTTCGCATTACGCCGGTCGCACAGACACCATTATCGCTTGCTATTGGGGACAATGGATTGAGGAAGGCATGCACGCACGAAATGTAGGATCTGGGCGTCCACCACGCACCGCGAGGAGGGAGGACCGACGGTTCGTCTGCCACGCGCGAACAGATCCAACGGCAACGATTGGTGCTATTCAGCGGGCTGTGCAGATTGCACTGTCACTACCTGCAAGTGCCAGTACCACTGGGAGGCGGTTGCACAACGCAAGGCTCGCAGCATGCCGACCGTTACGACGCTCACACCCCACCATCGTCGCAACAGACTCGCCTGGTGCCGGGAATAATGGCCCAGAGGCCATGCAGACTGGCAGCGGGTCATCTTCAGCGACGAGTCCCGTTTCTGCCTTGATGGCGACGACCACCGGGTCCGTATCTGGAGGCGCAGTGGGGAGTGCCACGACGAGTGGTTTGTGGTATCCCATCACACGTCCCGCCAGCCTGATAATATGGGGTGGGACGCGATATCCCATGGTGCCCGTTCACCGTTGGTGTTAATTGGAGGTACAGTGACAGCCCATGGTTCGTTCAGGAGATCCTGCAACCGGTGGCTCTGCCGTCCGTGAACGCTCACGCCCTATTTCGACAGGATAACACGCGTCCACTTGCCATAGCCATCTCCCGAGCATGCCTTGCAGCCGTGGATACTCTGTCATGGCCGGTAGCATTGCAAGACCTGTCCCCGATTGAGAATGTTTGGGGTGCTACGGAGCGTGCGATCAGGATCCTACCCCTAACCAGCAATCTGCAAGAACTGCGTGCTCAGGTGCAATCTGCATGGGATGGACTAGCACAGGACATCATTCGAGACCTGTACAACTCCATGCCGCAAAGCCTGAACACGTGTGTTCGCTAATTTGACGGCCCCACGCCATACTAACATGTACCGTCCGTGGCCATGTAGCGCAATAAATGTTGGTCCTACAAATGTAATCATTTTCTATACGTGGTACCCTCTACCTGCCTGCCAACAATATCGTAATCCGCCTTGTCCTTCTGGGTGCAACTTTTTTTTATGACGATGAGTGTGTGTGTATATATATTTGATTCTGCATAGTCCTATCTCTAACACTAAATATCGTAATGCAGTGTTGACACTCTTCAATGCCTCTTGCACTGTTAGAACCCCGTCCCACTCTCCGAAGGCTCTTTTACTCGCCTAATAATATACGAGATGCTTTCAGAAGCGGATTGTCGCAAGTGGCTATTGAAACTGATCGTCTTTCCGCGCCACACGGCGGATATCGCCTGGCTGTGGCAGTCGCGTGCTTCCTTTCAGCTATTAAGTAGAACAACGCCCGTTGTCCGGCGGAATAGTATCAACACCGAGCTTGAAAGTGAACCAAGAAATCGCGTGCCGCCGCCAGTTGTGGCCCACGCAGGACACGGCCTTTGTTTCCGCATGGCATAAGGTCATCAGTAGGGCCTGAATTTTTAAGATATGTAATATATTTTTTCTTTGCGTTATTTCCATAGAAATGTAAGATAAGAATGATTTTATCTCAGTCGCGGCTCGTGGTTTTATAAATGGGGAAGGCTGCAAACGCATTGCATTACATTACAGTGCATTGCATTACCTGCATTGTATTTCTATTAATAATAAGCTTGATACATACGATTGAGAACGACGCGAAATACCGCGAGATATTCCATCCTGGGGCCAGTTTCACAACGGTTACAAGTTACTAGTACTAGTAATCACAAGCACTCGTAAGTTCTGTTTCACAAAGATTTTACCGGGCCCCAGAAGACAAGACCTCATGCGTCAAGAAAGAAAAACCCAAGTATAGCGCTCCTACCGCATGCTGGGAAAACTAGTTGAAGCGCAATGCTACTCCAAGGCCGTCTAGAATAGAAGGCCTGCTCCTTCGCCGAATGACGTCACGAAGGGTGGCTGGGAGGAAATGCATGCTGTCCAAGTTTTAAACAGAGATCTAGCGCTTAAAATCGCATGGAAACCCAAACCCATACTTGTTTAAAATTACACGAGGAAACATTAAGCCTTCTTGATGCTATAGGAATTTATTTTAGAGTTATTTATATTAAGGTATTCCGATATTGTACAATTTTCGTACACGTAAATGAACATAATTTTTGTACATGCTACCTTATTTATAATATAAGATTTTGTATAATTCATGAAACAATTTTGCTGCCATAATTGATATTCATAAGAAATTAAGTGCCGTCATGAGAATTCTATTTATTTATTTCCTGCTCTATTTCTTTCAATTTGTCTACTTTAATTTAATATGGAAGTTAGTAGTACAGTTAGTAGTAATGCATTAATCAGATATTTCTCTGATGGCCGTATTAGTGATTAATAATAATAGTTGATTATATTGTAAGAAACAGTAAAATATTCATAGGTAAGTTAGTGAAATTCTAGCTGCTGAAAAATAAGAAGAGGAAGGAAGGAAAGCAATATTTTATTCAAAAAGTACTCCAGCAGACTGTGTAAGACTATGTAAGACTATGAGATTATTCAAGACACAAATCACATTGGAAATACATACAAATTGTTTCGGACGCTTTAAATTGACTTTAGTGTCTTCCTATTTTGCACTCAAGTGTTGTGACCTTGCGTCTTATATTCCTGATACCACTTTACTTATAACTGAACATTCCTAATTTACAGTGTTTATGTAACAAAATGTTTAGATACACAAAGTTCTATTAAAGTGAGCAGAATTTGTCCACAACTCCAAACCGTATTTTCCATTAATCGGATCTCCGTCTCTCACACAAAGCCTTTCAATAAAGTTCTTTGATTTTCATGCTTCAGGAACTTAATTTCAAAATTTTCGGATATCAATATCTGAAACACTTCGTGAGTCTTCGTCAAGTACTGAGGCTGTTCACTAAGACAGAAGAGTATGCATCTTTCACATTTAGTATGTATCACGACACCATCTCCTCTTACTGCCTTGTTCTGGTAGAGAATAAATTTTGAGTCGAAGTGTTTTACACACACAGACAAGTTCTCTGAGGGGACAAAATCTTTCCTATTTGTTTTCATACACTTCTGTCACAGAGCAGGATTGTTTGGAAGTTTCAAAGTTGCAACGCCTTCCGTCGATCCATCATAATTCGATCAACAACACGGTACACTTCACTTTATATTTTTTTCATATTTTTCTCCTGCCTAATTTTCAAAACACCTTCGTTTTAGGATAGTTTGCAAGTATTCACTGAAACAAATGCAGGGTATAATAGTATAACCAAACATCCAAGTGCAACAACAAAACATATTACATAAAATATTTGATAATTGCACCACATACTTAAATCACACAATATTGAAGTAGACATACCTTGCTTTCTCGAAGATAATGGACGAAGGTATTTTTTTTGTGCAGGAAATAGTGCACACAATTAATACTGAATTATTAAAACATTTGTTCGCATCTAAACTTTCCTACAAGGGCCAATTAGCTAGAATATACTAACTCGATAACATACGGAAACGAAAAATGTTCAGCCACCGATTGTGACGTCAGATCACGTGACATTCACATTGGCTCAGGCCTTCTAATATACTCTTCTAGACGGCCTTGGCTACTCGCGGAGCTGCACAGTAATGCTATCTGGTGAGCCCGCCGTTCTTCAGACCCTAGGCTCCACCGAAGGCTGTCTCGCCGCAGCCTTCGTCGGCTGGTAAGCGTCTGCAGTGAATGCATGACGTCACGCCACCTTGTTTTATACAGGCCTTATGGGAAAATAAAGTGGGAGCCTAACGCTTCTCTCTTCCCCGTCAACAGCTTTAAATGCGTTACGGACGGCCGTTAACAAACCGACAAAGAAAAAAATTGATATGATTGTAACATAATACAACTCAGAATTCCATTATTAATTAATAAATACATTTGCAAACATATTTTTAAATTTCTTTTGGACGGCGATTTCTCTAGGAGAGGCTCCGCCTTACAGCCTTTAATGACGAGCCGCACCTGTTTTATCTAAAATGACTATAATTATGCAATTTTCATGTGTCATACAAAGTCTTATTTTGGCTTAATTGTACCCTTTGGTCATTTTCCGTTAATTTTCCATATGATATTTTTTCATGAGTTTTCGTATTTTTTGTCATATTTTTAGCTTTTTGATGCCATTTTCGCATATTTACTAGAAGGCGTAGATAGGGAGGGGCAGGGGGGCGGTTTATAGATTTTGTATAGATTACAGATTGTAGCATAGATTTTTATGAAATTATAGATAAGTTTGATACCATTCAAAATCGAAAAGTGTATTTATAAAAAACATCCATTTGTTAATGAACAATTCTTCGTTTTAGGTTATTTGTTTAAAAACTATATTTCAATTATTCAGAATAAAATAGTTTTTAATATATTGTAAATAAATGTCACGTCCAAATATACTTGTATTTTTATTAAATAATGTATAAACTATTCTGTAATGGATATTTTATACTCGTATTGAATTTATGGGTGGTGATACCATTAATTTTGCGCTGGGTGACACCAAATGAAGCTACGTCACTGCTTGCTAGCAGTCGTCTCAAAGAGATTTTTCATATCTTCTAATTGTTGTCTAATTTGTTACAATTCTGTCTTTCCTATAAGTTCACAAGTGAATTAGGAGGGTAAGCTATATAGACAGAGAAAAAGCGTAGAAAGCACGAGATGCGAAGGAAGTGTTAGTTTAGTTTCGTCAGGTTTTGTGCCAAGTTCAACTGCTTCTACAAAATTAATTTAATAACGTTAGCACGAAGAATTGTCTTTACGGGGCGCCAATGGAAAAGGTGTGAATTGCGAATGTGCTAGCCTTTAAAAGTATATTTTCAATATAATGGTTATTTAAGCAGCGGAAAGATTTTGAAGCGAAAATGCAACCAAAAAATTAAGTCATAATTATGGCTACATTTCGATGTTTTTTAGGTCATAAACATCCGGGCCCTAGTCTTCAGTACGGTCCCCATTCCGGGTCCGCTACCTTCACCTCATGGGAGACTTCTTCGACTGACCTTTTGTCGACATTTTTTTTTCAAGCTGCCTTGTGTTGGAATGCCTATGAGGCACTGAAGCGATATACTGTGATATACAAAACATGGCGTAGTGAAACAGTTGACGGGAAATGCTGGGAGAAGCTTGAAATGTGATGTGTACGCGGTTACTAGGGGGGTTGTTACGGTGTCATACAAGCAGGAAGGACAATGTAGGGCCGAATATTTGTTACCGGTTGAGTGTCCGCGTTTGCTAGGGGGGTTGCTACGGTGCAAGGCGGGTAAATAAAACAATTTGATACCACGTTAAGAAAGGGAATCAGTGGTCAACGCATGATATGAGCTCATTTGAGGGGATGGGTTATAAGTCGCAAACCGGAAGAGTTAGGAATCACGTGAAAGTAAAACAATTGGCAAGTAACTTCCACCTACGAAGTGACGGGTAGAACATCACTCTCTTTCATCTGCTAGACAGCGAAGGGTGCGGATCTCTCGTGAGTAATGGGGAAAGTCGTTGTGAATTATAGGTATTCCACAGTGTCGTAGTGGACTCGGGTGAAGTGGTTAAATAGACTTATTGCATATTCGGAAGAAATTTAAATATTATTCGGGCAGAATGTAAGTCGACCGATGGAATATTTATTACATTGAAAACGGCGGCGGAATTCAAAGGACAGTTCGCAGTGTCGCGGGCGGAGCCAAATTCAAATGCCGTTTGTCAATACGAATGAGAACTTTCGATACTTACGGTGACGCGAATACCAAAACGTTTTATTAATTCGGAGAAGGGAAGAAACCACGGAAAGTAGTAGAACCCTTAGCATAGTAGGCAGGGGTTTTTTTCGTTCGATCGTACACAGTTCGCGAGTAGGCGCCCATCAGGGACGCAGAGTAGGGACAGTCATTTAGATTTAGGTGATAAGAGGAAAACGCCGTGGATTTTCAAGAAAGAAGCAGAGGTACTATGTCCCGGTCGGCGATTAGAAGAACGAAGACGTCGCGCGGAGGGTCATCTGGATTGGTTTCTTCGGGGCGACATCCCACAACGCCAAGAGAGCTCAGGGTACCACTTTGTTTTAAATATCAGAGGTCATGACCATAGAAAATTCAGGCAAATTAAACAATATGTTTGAAATAATGTTAGTTGAATAAATAAACTTTTTTTATTTGAAAAAAATTAAATACATGGTTATAATTGTGCAACATGGCACGTAATTTAGTGCTACAGTATCAGCAAACCTTCAGATTTCGCGCTACTCTGTACGGAGGGCGGATCGAGTGGCAATTGGCAGAGCAGGTTATGTGGATTGCTACTTAAAACGGAACCCAAACGACTGAGCCAGCACACCAACGTGCGATTAATTAATGTAAAGCTATTTCACTTGAAATTGTTTCTTGGCGCCCAATCAAAAGAAAAGTATTTAGCAGATTGAGTCATTCAGTAAGTGTAGGGCATGTTAAGTTAAAAGTGAGGATATATAGAAAATGGGAAAAAAAACTTTACAATACGTTTTTTCCACGAAAGAATTAATTTCCAAGGCGTTGTATTTCCCACGTTCACTCTAGCCGAGGTTCAGGTTTACTACAACATCATTTTCTTATGCTTATTTGTAATGTAAGTGAAACGGGACCAGTGACTAAGTTCACTATAACCGGAGTCGACTGTAATTCTGCTACCTTCTCTATGATAAAGATTTCTTGAATACAAACAATCTTTTCTTTATAATGAGTGACCTATCTAATTAATTATTCAAATTGTTGGAGCCTTTGGTTTGAGTATTTGCACAGATAATGTGATGCTATGGGAAAGGGAGAGCTAGATTTTCTAAATCACTCCCAAACCGTTTTTTGTTTGGTTATCTTACCTTCCCAGCAACTTGAAGGTCGGATGATGGTTGCAGCGGTGGATCTTCTCAGACGAGGTTTTGGAAGCGAACATTATTCGACCACCTCTTTTCAGTTACCAATATCTTCTTGATCGTATTTTCACAGTAGTCATGCCATATCAGTAATCACACGTTAGAAGTTTTTCCTTCGTCGATTATAATTTTTATTTTGAACCGATCTAAATGAAAATTTAACCGAATCCCGGAGGAGGCACAAGATGTCGAGAAACATTGCTGCAACGAACGGAATGGCTGTGGCTCGTTGCAGGCGAGCAAAGAATTCGCATTACTTGAAGACGGATAAACGAACTTGCAAAACAATGTCGATAAAAATCTACGCAATCTAAATTATGCGATTTCAGCCGAAGTTGACTCGCAAATATTTCCACTCAAGACGTAACCACCGTGTGCTGATTAATTTATTTTCCTCGCATTGCAGAAGTTAATTCTGTTTTTGAATTATTATTAGTTACGTACCTTTAACTTTCTGTTTAACCAAGGTAACTTTTATACCATATAGCAAAGCATTCATATTTTGTGGAGAAATAGACATTTCCACTTCTTTCACTTACCTTTAGTTTGATATTCTTCAAAGGCTTTTTGTTTCATTATAATATTATTTCAAATCTAGATACCTACCTGTCATCCAGCAAGAAACCTCATAATTGTTACTATTTATCTAAGTTAAATACCAACGAACACTAATTATTTAAAACATTGTAAGAACTTGTGCAAGTCATAAACTTCTCACATTACTTTTATGGCAACAATTTGCTATTAGAGTTTTAAATATTGTGACAGTGCCCTCTACCTTGAGCAATTGACAAATGGATTAGCCTTGAATGCTTGTGGATACTATGCAAGATTGAGAATAAACTCTAAACTATATTTTCATGCAATTTCCTTTTCTTATACCTTCATGAAGTTTAAGCTATCAGCAAACTGTTTTTCGAAGAAGATATACTTGCATCCAAATTTTGTCCGAATCTCAAACAAATCTTCAATTTTACAGACAATTACTTTCCAATTAATTTTCAATTTGCAGGAAAACCATGTGAAGATTCCTTTTAAATTCCAGCAGAGAGCAGTTGTTTTTGAAATGTAATTGTACTATAATCTGGGTGTTTTTCTCATCTGTTTGCAGAATTATTAGTTCTAGGTATGCTTTAATTAAAAAAAAACAAAAAACTCTTCCTACTTTTTCCACATCTTTTTCAACATTAACCCTTTATCGAGAAAATTGTAGTTGTGCAGTTAAAAAAAAGCTTTTTCCATTGAATTTGAGCAATTTGTATTAATGTTCACTTCTTAAGTCTTAAATGCAAATGAATGAAATATATTCAGAAAGTCAATAAATAAATGATATAAAACAGGAGAGGCAGAAAATTATGAATATTTAATAACAAGAAGACAACAACAAAAAACTAAGTAGAACTTAAAGTCAATCAAGGATATATCAGATTCAATTAATATTTAATTATTATATAACATATTGGAAATAATGGCTACATAGTTAACATACAAAACATGAAATTATTTCAAGTTTATGGTATAAGTGTCACTCCATTGTGGATAAGTATTTCATTGAATACTTAGTATTTCTATAACAGCATACCCTCACAGACTGATGATATCAGTATTCTGAAACTCATGAACTTTCTTTTGCATGCAGAAAATACAAATATAAATAAATAAAATAAACATTTATTGCAAACAAATTGTGTGAATAAAGTAGAAATTTTGAATATGACTACATTCTGATGCTACATGATCTCTCTTTCTCTATATATCTAGCTAATCTAGCCTCTTATTTATTGACTGCAAAGAATTGTTGTCTATGGTATCTCAGAAAAAAATGGTGGGTGAGAATCAGTTTTTGTGTACCTGAAAAACAGCATTGCTGGCACTTGTCAGTATCAAAATCCTACAAGAGTGTAATTTTGTTCCTCAAATTGTAAATACACAAAACAATATCCTCATTTATTATAAATTTCTTTCCATAACATCTTGCCACAGAAGCATGTTTTAAAATAAAATAATTATAATTATATATATAAAAAAAATTTTAAAAAATTAAAAAAGTAATTTTAAAAAAAATTACAAAGAAAATACTGCACAGAATCACAGATATTCATAAGCTTGAAGGTTGAAAAAGAGAAAAGGAAATAAACACCTCACTTGTCTTCCTGTACCAGCAAAATCTGAGTTTCTGGGTTTTCTTTGACACTAAAATCTTACGAACAGATGAGTATGAGGAGCATCCACTGTTTCTTGGTAATTCATAGAATGAAAATTACTACTCTCTTATCTTAAACTATGGCATAGGTATTCATGTATTCTGAATACTGTTACCAATACTGTTATAACTTGTACAGTAGCCTATCGTAGTGGTTATAATTGTTTTAGAAATTTGAAAAATAATGGTGTTCATAACATTATTTATATCTTCTTGAAATATAAAAAGTAAATGAGACACGTTATCTCCTTTCACATAATTGTTTATTGACTACTGTACTCAGAAAATGGGGAACAGGGGTATTTCCTCTTCATCTTGTTTCTGCTCCCACTTTCATCAGTTTTATACAGATGTAAGTGGTGAATACCCAATCATACATCTGAAGGAGTAATATCTGCCATGCTAAGGGACAATGCCGACTGTTCCAGGGAGGGATTCTGTTTTATTGAGAGAATGGTTTATTTGATATTTGTGAAGACACTTCACTCCAAACACAAACATATTATCAATAAAAAAATTAAACACTGATTTAAAAGATTGATTAAATAACAAATGATTACAATAAATGGTAATAATTTCATCAGAACGATTGGAATGTAACTTTGGCACGCAAGCAACAAGTAATCTCATTAAAGAATAAAACAAGACAGATATTGATTAATATGAACATTCAAGCCAATGAAATGTCCCCACAAGCACTTCGCAAAAATTCTTTCAAGATATTTTAATTCATTTTGGTCTGGTGCATGTAGACATTTGCAATACCAACTTTTAAATTATTTTAACATACAAAAATTGTATTTTTAATACACATCACGATAGGCATATTTCATTATGTGGGTGGCATTAATTGTGCTTGATATTTCAGAGATTAATTCTAATCAGTACAGATGATGTATTTTCTTGTAGCGTTCATGTCCATAAAAAAGTTACTTTTACAACATATATATATATCTCTCACTTATGTGAGTACGTTTTGAGACACAAGAGGAGTGTCTCTTTTCCCACATACTACCCTTCTATATTGAAGCACAATTAATACATGATCATTTAATCTTTGCTTCCTGTTGAAAATATCTTGAAAGATTTACAACATTATAAATAACCTTGTTAAAAAATAAAGGCATTTTGGAGTTTTGGTGTGACCAACGATGCATCCACTCATTGCAGATATTAACTTCCACAGAGAGTAGGTGTCTTATGTGTCATACACATTCCCACACCTAGTTTTTATACAAACTATTCAACAACAAGGAGAAAACCAAATCTGAAAAAAGGGATTTCTCCTTTATGTTCTGTTACCTGAATGGGTAATGAATTCACAAAATAACATACTTTCATCTAGCCTTCAGTTTTCTCCTCATTTCTGAATATGCTAATGTGAATTGTAAAGTCTAACAATAACATAACAAGGTACAAGTAATGGTTATAGTGAGACTTAAATAACAATCATTACTAAAATATCACAAAATTATTGATAAAATGAAAAAATACTGAGCCACTGACACGTCCTATGTGAGATCCTCTTTTCTCAATAGTGACTCATGCTTTCATTCTCATCTGATCTTCAAAAATAGATTCAACTAGATACAATACACTGGACTCAAAGACAGCCAGCCTACAAGATAAGTGAAAGAGTGGGAAACAGGCCTTGATTACTTATAGTCAAGGGGGGAATTATGCTCAGCTATGTGGACTTGGAAACACACATTCTCCTGTCTAGAAAAAGGCTTGCTCAAATCACAAAAAGTGTTTTGAGTAGGCCCCACTAGACTGAGTAAGATGCGTGTCTGTTAGTTGAGGCTTGAAAGGGAAAATGAAAATACGCATGACCTAACCAAGCTGCTTGCAGGGTTGCCACAAAGCCTGAAAAAAGCAAAAAATGTCACAAAAACTTACTCTCTATGTTTCCAATATGTACAAATTGTGGTGTACAATCCTTTTCATTTCCTTCTGTAGAACGTGTTTAACCTAAATTTGTGTGATCTATGCTCAGAAGACCACCAAGATGTAGTGGCAAGTGGACATTAGAAATCATCTCTTATCAAACGAGAAGGGACCTTCTCAAAAATTCACATGGTAGAGTAAGATGGAACATGCACCAGACAATGTACACACTACTAGAACTTTTACTGAGTGATCAAAGGCCCACTGTCCTCTTTGACATTAAAAGGCATTCACTACTGTCCTTTACTGTAATTGACGAGTATACATTGCATCCAACCTTGCACAACATTCAAAAACCTAACAACTCAAGTGTGTGTGTATATATATATATATATTTATTTATTTATTATATTTATTTGTTTATGTATATTTTTCTTAAAACAATTACTAAAATGTCTTCGAATTATGTGGATTGGGAAGATCCCTTCTTTTTTGAATCCACTGGAAAGTGAAGATAAATATAAATTGTTCATGACATATTTTATACATGTATTTATAACATATACATCAGCCAAAATAATTATGATAAAAGTCTATTATATTTTATCTACATAATAATACACAAAGTAGACAGACACGTTATATCTGCCATTTTCCAGTGGAGTAACAAGCACATTAAAATATATTTCTAAATTACTGAATATACCGATAGCCTAGGAAGTGTAGTTTTGAATAGCTATGAGATCTCTAGAGACATTACAATGAGTCATTCTCTGTCCTCAAAAGCAGTCTAAGCATGCATGCATGCACTGCACTATACAAGGAGTAAAAACCTGATGAGGCTGTGTCTACACAAAGCCTCCTCGCAGCCAAACTAAACAACTTGTGGCTGGGTCAATTATTGGATCTAAGCATACAGAAAGAAAGCTAATAACTACGTCATCACACCCAAGTAATAGGTTACATGCAATGTAAAATGCAAGGGTATGTTTTGCTTCAAACAAAGCATGTCCATTCTTGAATGAATGTAGTTGTGACTTTAAACTATTTTTAAAATAATTATTGAAGGATTACATTATCTACATTGTCATGTTACATGGTATGTGGTTACACTTCTAATTTACGACTACATTATAAACTCTATGCTGGTGGCTTCTTAATACCACCTGATAGTGGAGGAATAGGTCTTAGGGCTGGCCCAACCTGACATGCCTGGTACCTAAACGGGGAGGGAGCAGTCAAGAATCATTTACTCTGGACAGCAAGAATGGAAGTGCTTTGTTTCCCAGTAAGCCGCAGTGAGGAGTGGATGGGGAAGGGTAGGGTTCTCTCCAGGCCCGATTACTTCATTGCCACACCACTTCCAGGAGCAGCCGGTGCTGGAATACTCTATAACTGCGGACAAAAAGCCTGCGATGCTCAGTTTAATCTTGCGTCCTGTTTCTTAGGCATTAAAACAAGCGATCAAAGCCTATAAACATGGTGACACCTATAAGCTAGCAAGCAGCGACTCAAGCTAACCCTGCTCTGCCGGAACTCTTCCGTAAAAATGCTGCCTAGACCCTTGACTACAGTCAATTCTGGAAGCTCACTCTTCAAAATCTTGGTATTAAAGGGAAAGATCCACCTCAACAACATGGCCTAAATTTTCATTAGTCACTAGTATATCTAACTCCAGAATAAAAGTAACATCCACTTTTTAAAACTTGTCCAAGGTTGTTAACCATGCATTCATTCATCTTCTCATATATCTATGTACACAACACATATTTTTCTTTTGTTCTTAACAACACCAACTCTGTCATTCCTCATTGAGAAGATGGTCGAGGCTTGCGTTCAAGTCCTATTATCAAATTAAATATAAACAATATAATAATTCTTTTGAAAACAAGAAGTTCCTACATTTTACAATCTAAATACAATATAATACCCTTTCAAATACTCCATTATCACATTCATTTCACAACAAACCATGTCTGTTTACATATGTACAGGAAGTATTCACTTCATCTTGCCCTTTAATACCAAACACCAACTCACTGAGGTTTGGCAACTTGACTGTTAACCGACAGAATCCAACCAAAACACACTATCGAGCCTGCTAAGAAGAAAAAAAACCTTTGCCCTGACCTAACTTGGATTCTTAAATGCTGTACAGGAACATTTACTTCAGTTTTTTAAAAAAATGTGGCACTTCTTTCGTCTGAGAGATATCACGGAGTACAGTACAAGTATAGTGCAAAGAAGACCTCCAGATATTTGTTCTTTTTTATGCTTTCTTTCTTGCGAGGCTCTTTGGTCCTGTTTGCACTACGTACATGTTTAAGGGAAACATCCAAATACGTTTGTCACAGCCTCTAAGGACAGAACACCAGTTAGAGACTGAGTTACAATCACTCATTTGACTAGAACCAATCTTTATTTTTTTTATTTGTTGTGGTTTTATGGTCTGGCAGAAAGAAACTCCAACAATTCATAGAAATCACAGGTGACACCTATTTCATGACACCATGGCAGTGACCTTTAGCAGTCTTCCATAAATTTTAACCTGTCTACGGTGTTCACAAGTATCATACCACTTGATTCAAAATAAATTAGGAAAGAATATTGTTTTTAACAATACACATTTTTTGACTGTCAGATTACTTTAGAATATACAATAATTTCTGCCAAACCATAAGACCACTATCCTAAAGTTCTAACAAATAGTAATTTTTTATTCTTCTTTGAATGAATTGCAGAATGGTGGGTGACTCAGTCTGTAACATGTCAGTGCTGATAATCCCCATCTATCTCATTTGCACCTCTCTTTCCTCTTGTGACGCTGGGGGCATTCTCAAGACCTAGGAGCACGTTTGGTTAACTACTATTCTAATTAGGGAACGATACAAAACAATAGTTTTGTTCAATTAACCCTTTAGAAGGGATTTGTTTTCTTTTGTATGATACAAAAAGAAACTAGGACAATCAGTATAAAAACCTCGCCATCAATTCTCCATGTTGTGTGGACCTGAGCGCGCCTGCAGATGGACGAGCCCACCTTACAACACACTCCACATTCACACTGCCTTGGCAACCCGCGAACCTGCTACTCCATAGGACTTTATAACTTTACATAACGCAAAATTAACATCATAAATCAATATATTTTTGTGTCATTTTATGACATTAGAATAATTATATAAACATTATATGAAACAAGTTCAATTGTTTTTTAAACAACAAAAAGAAAATAAAACACTCTCAAGAACAAGTGAAAAACAGACTTGTCTGAATGAGTGTAAACTAGGAATTAAACGCAAATACTTGTGGGCAAAGCATGGCGGTTGACAGCTGTGCCATCTGTCCTGCCGGGGGCAGGGTGATGGGGATGTGGTAGTATTTACATAGCGGGCGTACACATTTCCCCTTTGCTGCATCCCGGCACACCGTAACCTTCATGTCCACAACCTCCACATGACCTAAAACACATTTTAGAGATGCAGGTGAACGCTCATTCACAAGAATGGAGAACTACGGAAAAGAGGACCCATTAATTAATAAACAAAAATATTAATTATTTAAGAAGTTGCCCTTAGTAATAAGAGTTTAAATATAAATTGTTCTAAGAAAAAATAAAAAAACTGACAAAATGAAAAATACTGTGCATTTCAACAAGAAAAATACGTTCTTATAATCAGTGTTCCTGTCATTTTATGATACTTTGTTCATTAGACAGTCCACCAATATGATTATTATTAAAAATATATTGTTAGTAACAAAATATTTGACTTGCACAAAGTTCATTAGCTTTCTCCCAAATGCTCCAATATGAGCTCTATTACGTCTACCCTACAACTCCATTAATTGCTTGGTTTAAAAGACATTTTATGAGGTTTCACTCAGAGGTTTGAAGTAACGCAAGTCATTTTATTAGAAAACTTATGATTATTTACACTAGTTTAGAAAGTTTACCTTCCTGAAGATGAACAAATTTGCAGGCTGGCCGATTGCATTGTTGCCGGTTAAAATCTTGGCACACCGGGAGGGTGTCCAGTAACTAGAACAGCAAATAAATCCCTTACACTTGCTGAAATAACTCTCTTATTCCAAGAAAGGAGCAGAAGATTGCAAAATTTTGACATTGCAAGTCACCATAAACATCTTGTTCTATTATAAATGCAACTACTGTACAAATAAAATCAAGTCTGTGCTCATATTACGAGATTGCACTAACACAATGTTAACATGCATGAATAAGCACAGATAATGTAAAATTGATAAGGAAAGTTTCATCATGCAAAGTAATATAATGCACAAAGGCACAAAACCAGTCACCTTAACTATAATTCAATTGAACTAAATGTTATATCAACAAAAGCCAAACCACAAACTTCAATAGGTTATTTTTAGTGGATATTCATGCAAAATGCTTTTCAAAAATTGTATCCAAAACTACAAGACAAATGCAAACCAGCTACTAGTATTCTTCTGTAATTATTATTTTATACCTCACAGCAGAAATAAATAGAATTAGAAATGGTGAATTTATTGATGAATTCATATTTGAATAGAAATTCAACATTTTTCATTTTGTTTTTGTAATATTAAATAATATATATCGTTATAAAAATAAAAGCACATCTACCTGTCCTTGCTCATCTGTGTAGATCACATAAGGAGCGTTTGAGGGCACCGTGGCCACAGCTTGGGGCCCGAACCAAACGTCATGCAGCGGAACAAGCGTACGTGTGAGAAGGCAGCAGTGCAGGCCAGGGGGAATAAGCACAGCCAGACGCAGAGCGTTCAATTCGTTACCAGTTTAATGTTCCCCACACCGCAGCAGCACATTCCGAGGCGAGGTTGGCAGATGTAGCGCGGTACGACAATCCGGTACACCAACACGCACACACAGCACAACACATCCAGAATGCAGTTGTTTCATTCGTTTATATATTTGGTTCCAATGTTTCAAAGGATGACAGTAAACCGCCACAACAGCAAATCAGAAGATTAAGATATTAAGGATGGTAGGAAGAAGTGATTCCAATGGTCAAGGAATTGGTTTGGTTGTTGACGTGCGATGGGAGAACGTTATTCAGCCAGAGTGTGGGAAAGCATGAAAAAAAGAGAAATAGCAGAAAAATTAAATACTGCATGCCAAAATATCACAGAGATTGAAAATCATGACTTAAGAGTTAACTGGCTGCAGCACTACATACATTAATACCACAAGCTGTCTCGTGAGCATGGATCCTTTGAATTGGAGCCACGTGTGCACTAGCTAGACAGCTTTCAGCTGCTTCAACATCACATTAAGCTACTACCACTTCAAATCATGCTGCAAAGTGTCTTCCAAACTCAGAGCTCTTTGAACACAACTGAAAACTAAACTTTTCACAATCAAATAGAGGCCACAATTTTAACACTCACAATCATCAGTGTAGAATATATAAGAACCATCTACTGCAATATAGAAATAACACAGCATCAATAATTGTTAAAATTCCAAACCAATGTGCTGCAAGCAGTACAGTATACAGTGAACATTGAAATCTCAATATTTTTCACAGGTCATGATTCTTACACAGGCTGAAGAAGGCAACAAAATAACACATACTATGAAAGACAAAACTACCATTAGATGGGAATAATAGGACATCTTCACCAATGAGGGTTTCTGTTAGAATTATTTTCCCAGCAAAGATGTCTCTTTTGTCCCTTCAGCCATATTTCACACAAAACAGGTTGGTACTTTATTAGTGACAACATGCGAAAACACACCCATACGTGGGCAGCCTTTTGATAGGCTGAGTCGATATCAAAGAAAGACTCCTCACCTTTCAAGAGCTTTCGTTTTATACTGAGTGGAAAATAAAAGAATTTTGTTGAAGGGTCTACACAAAATCATGCAATTGAAAGTTTTCATTTTCTACTTGGCCACATTACTCCCAAAACCACTGAAAGCTATCATTACAGAGGCACTTCAAAACCCTTTGTTATAGAATGATAGGAAAACTGGCTTTCAAGAAATTCCATCAGCTTAACTGAATAATCTTGGTTAAGATATGCAAGTTAAGCATGTAGAATATTAAAATAACAATAATCATTTTCATGATGACTGCAATGATAATAATAATAATAATAATAATAAAAGAATGAAATATATGCTACAAAGAATTGGCAACAAACACAAACCAATGTTGCTAACAGGCGAAACATGCACCAGACTAAGACACCCAAGTTTTATGAAAGCAAAAGAGCAGATTTCGTCAGTTTTCCTCATGCACTCAAGTGCCTCTGAGTTGCAGATACTGTGCTATTGACAGTGTATTCTGGAAATTCTCACAAACTCTGTCTAGTTGTATTGACTAAAAATCAAGAGTTTGTCAAGAATAAATCCCTCAAGCATCAGTATATAAAGCAGTGTTTTGCTAACATTTACCTTTTGAAAGTACCACTGAACACAGAATACATGCAATAACAACAGTAAAAGGGAGTAATGTGCCCTCAGGAGTAAGTAATAAATAAATAACCCTGTAAATGTAGAAGTCTTTAATGAAGCATATGAATTCACCCAGTCTTGAACACTTTCCACTATACATTTATTCTTTGTGTTGGAGCCAATGGCTAGTATAACTGTGTGCTTATTTCCACTCTGCCATTAGCATCATCATCATCATCACCACCACACCCTTCACGACAGTATGTGAGAGTTACTTCAGTCTTTGAGGAAACATGGATAAGTATTTCAGGTAAAAATGCAGTATCTACAGCTTTCTTTCATACAACTTTGTGTTTCTTTTTGTGCTTCTTCATTACATGGTTTTAAAACACTAGACCATGCACACAAGAGTGAAATTGTGTATTAAACACATACTCTTACAAAATGGGTCTAATTTAATGTATTGTATTGTATTTTTTGTTTTTTTTGTTTTTTGTTTTAATATTCATAAAGCTCAAAATACAATATGCAGGTATCTTGATAGCCTGCTAAGTGTTTCATGTACTGACAGGTGAGTAATCTTAACAAAAAAATAAAAGCACCATTTATACTTTTGTTTCCCTTCTCCTTGTAAAGCAATATGGCTTACAAAATGCAACCTACACAAACACTACAAGGGCAACAGCAATCAATAGGAATACCAGAGCAAAAGGAATTGTTTAAAATGGAGTTCAAAAAGATTGGGTAGACACATAAAAAGAGCAAAAGAGTGAGAGACAAAGATTGAGAAACAGGAGGAGTTGGAGGCAGTGGTTAGTTATAGAACAGGATCTGCCTTACCTTATGTAGCATTACAAAGATGCAGAAAAAGGGTCAGAACACTGGAAAACTAAATAAGTGAGTTTTCAGAAATCTCTTTTGATTTCATGTGTCTGACTGTTTTAATATGTATACATAACTAAAATGCTGTAGGAATTTTGTGGGAAAGAGAAGATTGAGAAAAGAAGCATTAATAAAACAAATAATCATGCATTTCCAAGCATTATTATTACAAATACTGGCTGGTGTTGTCATTTGTTTCTTTACATACAAAGATCAGCAGGATTAGACAGTACAGTACACAATTGTATGGAATACAGTCCAAACTTGTGGTGGCTATGGGCAAACAAGCGTGACAAGTCAGGCAAATTGGAATAAAAACCCAAATCCTTTTCAAACTCAGTACAGTACAATAGGACAGTAGCAGAAGGCACTTTGTTTAAGCGAGCGTAAATCTGCTGCGTGTGCCCCAATGCCCAACGCTGCTGTTGCTGCTGTTGCTGCTGTTACTGCTACGGAACAGCAAGCACTTTTAAGTGCTTGGCTTTGCTTTGAGCATTGCCTGACCAAGTGCTTGCTGCCCCGACCAGCCAGCTGACTGCCTCGCTCTTGCTCTCCGCATTCATCAAACATTTCTCAGAAATGCAAAATACTTTTTAAATGTAAGTTTTAATATAATTACGAGAATAATAAAAGATTTCATTAAATATGTATATCTGTTTATTAATATATATATATATATATGTATGAATATATAACTATATACTAATTTTCAAGTTAATTATTTCATTTAAACATCGTTATCAAAACGATAAATTTTTAACTTAGGTCCTATGACCAATCACTTTTCTATTAAAATTCATTAATCTACATCTGAACTAACATAGGAACACTTAAAAATCTAGAACTGTATGCTTTCATTTAAACAGAATAATTGTCTCTCAATGGAGGGCTAGTGCTGCCTCACCAAAACAAGGAAGACACACAGTTCTCAGTTTCTTGATCTACCAATATAAAAGCTTCTACTAACAAATTATGGCTAAGATAAGAAGGTCCCTGTGATAAAGGGACTGACTACAAATAAACAAGAAGTACACAATATAAAACTACAATATGAAATGAATAAGTAAATACATAGCCATACATGTCTGGCAAATAATGAACATTGGAATACCTAACCCAGGAAGCCCTTGAACACATGCAGATTTTCATCAGCAACCAGCAGACATCTATTTGGCACAAGCGTGCCTCCACACTGCTTACTGCAGTATTGCAGGGCATTCTTGGGTTAAACTGAAGATGTACAACTACAGTGGCACTAGCTAACAGACTTTAGTAAAATATACAATATTTGTGGATCTACCATGCTATGCTTCTACTCAATGAATCTTGTATATCCCATTGCATGCAGACCAGGGTAACAAGGGACTTTTATATTTAGAATACAATTGTTTCTGGCACTTGACATTCAAAACATTAACATTTTTTCTATTAAAACTTGTACCTTAATTTTCACAGTAGTAGAATGTAACTGCCCAATAAATTAATTCCTGAACTAAAGTATGACAAGGGAACATGTTATCACAGCATGTTACATAATGTTGACCTGACTGTGAGCAAGCGCTTGATGGAAAGGAATGAGAGGAGGCCTCCCCAATGCCTCTGGGCCTTAATGCCCCAGCCAGTAATGCAGCCCCATGCACATTGGTCCTCAAACAGTCATATGAATGACTTGTGGTTCCTTACTAGGAACTCTGCATCCATTTTCTTCAAACCAATACTGAGGAAGTTCAGGTGATGAATTTTGACTAGATATCATTCTTTAGAAATTTTAATTACATGAATTTATTTAAAACACCACTTATGTTGTTTTCATCTTTTTGTAAGGTTGCAATGTAACACTGTTGATTATATTATTGTTATTTGTGGCAGTGGTGTAGAGTGGATTGTACTGAGCCACAACATTGTTTAGGAGACCATTGCTAACAATAGGTGCAGATGATACTATTGGATAGTGAGTTGGAAAAAGCTGTGGACGTAAGAAAGGATACTGTGGGAGAAGTGTAGGTGCAGCATGTGTCTGGTTATATGCAAGCCCCAACGCTGACTGCGGTTGAGAGTATGACAGGGGATTAGAAGCCGCAGCAGCAGCAGCTGCAGCTGAGAGACCAATACTCTGGACAGGGAGGGGAGGTTGTACAAAGCGTGGAGGTGGTGGGGGTACCATCACAGCTTGCTTGTTCAGTGCCACCCCGGTGTAATTCAGTGCCATGAGTGGATTGATGCCAGCAGCCATCTTCATTTTGGCATAATTCTGTTGTGCCATCTCTTTGGCAGCCGTAGCTGCATCTACTGCAGCATTAGGTAGTGCTAATGAGAGTGTTGGAGGAGGAGGCGGTTTGCTGGCTGGGACAACTGCGTTACTGGCTATGGAAGCAGGAGGGGGGGCCTTTTCCACCATGTTGGGAGGAGCTTCCTCTGCACGGCTGGCAGAGGGCTCTGTGCCACCGCCTGCGTTACTGCTTGAGCCCGATGAGCAGCCAGGCGTGCCGCTGGGACTCAGGGAGGTGCTAGTGACTGTGCTGAGGGGGCTGAGTACTCACATGACACCGGGACAAACGGCTGCTGCAGCTGCATCAACTGCTGGTATGTGGTGGCATTGGGCTGGTAGACTGGCATGCCTGACTTGTCAGCAGCTGGCCGCTTGTATGGAACCATCCCTGGGAAGGCCTGTCAACATACAAGGGGACATATTAGTTTTTTAACAGTTAAAAAAATAATTAATGAAGTATTGTAATATTTCACAATCACCAATTTTAAGAATTATAGCATTAGTTTAGGACACAAGGTAACCCATCAACCATGCCTATTATTTACAAAGCAGTAGTTGGTTTTCTATTCAAAACAATTCAGTACATTTTCTTCATTCAGAACTCTTATGAGCTTTTCTAGGAAAACACAGAAAAACAAGGACTGATGGAGGTCAGAGTAAAATTCACATATTTTCCAGTCTTGAATGAAGCTGTAAAATATATAAATAAATCAAATGTATCAATACTAAATTCCAAATAGTGGATGTTGATCAATCCTGAACCTTTCATTATTTTCTCGTAGACAACCATAAGAAAGAGAATGTAAATGATGTAATTGCAATCAACTGGAATTTTCTGGAATTGTTCAAGAGAAGATATTGAAAGATCAGAACTATATATTCCAGAGAACTTATAGCAAGAGAAGAAAATACATTAACTTGTTCAATATTATGAGTGACCAATATATACTAGAGTAGTTTTAAGGCAAATTAAACAATTAAGGTCCTTGATAGCTATTCCTGCCAAGGGCTTTGTTCCTAAATATTTATATTTTTTATTAGCGACAATGTAAAAGTTTGTAAGCATAACAGTTACGAATAGCAATTGAAAGAGATAAATGGCAACTTCTTTATTATTTATTATATTTAGAACCCAAACAGGTCAAAAGCAATATAAAAGTTAAAAAACTGGAATGAAAATTTTGAATTGACAGTTTTCTTTATATATTATTCTGGAAAATAATTACAAAGTATCTATGGAGTTTACAATTTTAATTTATCAATACAAAAATTGCATAATAAACTTACAAAGCTTTCATAGTAGAATGATCCAACAGACTTCATATCCATCTGAAACAGGAAAGTTAGCAGGTGAGTTAGCTTGTCACATTTAATTATTCATACATTCAATTATATCCTGTCTATCACTGATGGCATCCAACAGTACTGTAACTGCACTTTGGGCCATACGGTCTTTCTTTTTCAGTTTGGGACAGCATGGGAAAATTAAAAATTAGCCAATTATACATTAAAAGATTTTTTGTTCACAAAGACTAGAGGAAATCAGAAAGACTACTAAATGACAAGATTTTGAATTCTTTTGCCCAAGGAAACAAACTATCACTGAAAGCAATTGAACAAAATTATACTTGGGGCTTGGTGGTGATGATTTGGATTTGCAGGATTTCTTCATTCTGATATTCTAACAACAAACACATAAGAAGTCAATGATTACTGAGAAGTCTTATCAAGAAATGCTTTACTTCACCAGCAACATGGCCCCTGTGCACATCACTGGCTGATATACCTCCCCCCTGTCGAAGGCAATACACTCCATTTCTGCCTCCAACCAAAAGGTTTGACAGATGGCAAAGGCATACAGCACAACATCAATTGAACATTGTTGAATGTAGTACTGAGGCTCTGCGAGGTTCATGCTCATGCTCACATAGCCTTAGTACTTACATGAATATTCTACAACAATCTGTGTGATAAAAAACTTACCACCAAATACAAAAAATAATGACCATTTGAATGAGATATATATGTATATGTATACTTAAGACCACATTGGTAAATGAGACAGGGAGAAGGGGCGGAGGCAGTGTCGCAAGACGGCACCACCTTGCACAGGATATTGGTGCTAAGGGTTGCATGTACTACAGTGCAGCAAAGCATTGTTTTGAAGAAATTCATTTCATAACAGTCAAGAAGAAGGATCGAACAAATTCAAATCCATCACCGTAGGCTTTGTTTCCCAACATTCTCTGCCAGCATTAACAAGTGACTGTCAAAAAGCATGACATGCATTCTGAAATGTGTCAAGTTGTAATTCTCCCACACTAATATATTTATAATATATACTGCTATATAAATATATATCAATATATTATAACTGTATTACTTCTAATTTACGTATATAAAGGTACAGTAAAGAGTTTCGCAATTGGGTAGTTAGGATCAGGTGTTGCAGAAGTTGCTAGAATGTTGTGTCTTGCTGTAAAATTTTAATTCAATGTAAAACAAGTGTCTAATGAGATTTTTTCATGCCAAACACACTGTCATAGAAACACTAAAGCATCATTGAACAATAAGCACAATAACTGCTATGTTGATCTGTAAAGCACACCAGCACTGCAGCCCTTCACAACATGCTAACAACTTGTGTTTCAATCTGATGCTACTTGTTACAAATGAACCTTTCAACTACAGAATCTTGTACTTTGATATATATGAAGCTCAATTATAAGTTTACTGTGCAAGTATGTAATTACAGAGCATAAAGCAAGATCACATGACTAGAAAGCAATTTACGTCTACCTCCCAAACATAATAAAAAGTTACTTCAACATCCTGTAACTGTAGGATTACAACATGTTGCTGTCCTATTGATTCAGTGATCTGGACGTCTGCTTCTCAGTTATAATGAAGCATTGACAAATTGTCCTGCATCCAAACTTCAGGGTTCATTCACTCAATGTGTCTTTAAAAGAATGGGTAAAGAAAAAAATATGCATGATGTACTGTAAAACACTTCAGGTCAATCACTGTACATAAGAACTTCAAAGTACTGTATCTATATTAAAAGCAGCCAGGCTTTCAATCTTATCTAAATTTACGTTAAAAGTACAAGTACTGACTCTTCTGAGGTAGCTGATGTTCAATACTTGTTGAGTTGCTGCAGAGGCAGAGAAGTTCTTGTTGTTGAGGAACAGACAAGTGCTTCCCATGCAGAGAAAATCTGATAAAACAATATAAGATTCTCTTCATTAATCAACTTGTGAAGAAATCCTTTCTTAACACCTGAAGTACAACCATGTGACCCACATTACACTCTGTATGACTACAACTACTTGGGAAGTCCAAGTGACATGCAAAGCATTATGGTACCAGTAGTATGTCATCACTAGGGTCGCGGTGGCGCGTTTCTTCCCCACGTCCACGCCGCCAGCGGTTGCCACGGAAACGGGCTATTAGTAGCAGGCAGACAAGCAGCCAAGCATCGGGGAGGCCCGAGTGGGAAGAAATGAGCACAACAAATCAGAAAAAATAATAATAAAATTTTTAGAAATGCAACCATTAATTAATTAAAGGTAATAATGATAATAATAATAAAAATATATTGAACCAGCAAAGATATGGTTATGCAACCACATCACAAGAAAAAAAGGCACTGAGCAATAAGTCACGGACTGCACCAAATGGTAGAAGAGTACATACAAGTGATTCGTAATGAAAAAATGAACCTTGTGTTTGCATGAACATATACAAGTAGAAGAGGTGTGATACATGCAGCTCTTTCTTGTTACTGAAACAGAACTTGCTGAGGCTTACTGAACACAAAAACAAATTCTCACAGACCATCAGACTCTGGACAAGCCATAATGATTTTAAGTATTTTATTGCAGTGGTTTAAATTTATAAATTGCTGGAAGAATTTATTTTGAAAGAAGTAAACACGAATAAGAATTTTCATTCTCAATGCCAAGCAAAAGATAGAGACATGCTCTTGTGTTGGCAGTTGCCTCTCAACAGCAGGGAATATAAGAATTGTGATATTTTGATGTGGCCCATAACCTACAGCACAGATTAAATTGAAATAATGGTAGCAGCATGCACACCTGTAAAGCAAGGAAACACAACGACAATGACAACAACAATCATCAACAATCAAAGCACCTTTGCCAACTGTTCAGCACTCAAGCACGTACTTAATTTCAATACAGCGTGTAAGGTGTAGCTATGATGGTTGTTGTAGTGACACAGGTAGTGGAAAAGGTGGCTTGTATTACCTGAAGAGACACTGAGGATATGTGTAGGTACAAAAGTCAACAGAGGAATATACAAGAACT
Source organism: Acheta domesticus (assembly GCA_031308135.1). Taxonomy (NCBI): domain Eukaryota; kingdom Metazoa; phylum Arthropoda; class Insecta; order Orthoptera; family Gryllidae; genus Acheta; species Acheta domesticus. The sequence goes on along the minus strand of JAHLJT010008756.1, from coordinate 38,165,627 downwards.
CATTCATATTACAAACTAGTGATAAGTATGTTACTAAATGTCTGCATCCAGATGTCTCATTTTGGCACAGATGTACATAATCATATGTGAAGGTATGAATTGATTTTCTTTTTTGCATGTTATTTAAAATTTATTCAAATAGTAACAAAACATCACTAATTTTCTTTCTCAAACATACCTTCACATATTATCCTGAAAAGTAAAAGATGTTAAACAGGAAAATAAGACTACATTTAGCTTCAAGTACTAAAATACCCACTACAAGTAGTAATATGAGTGTCCACAGATCAATGGCATGTGTATCACTGGGCATCCATGTTAAAACACAAATTTGTTGCAGTGATCTCCACTGCTAACAAGCCCTACGCTAGAGTTTCAAGATCCCTAGAAACTTCGACCTCTTGCTTGGTACGTCAACACAAAAGGTACTCGAACACAGTGCAGCATGTTCTCATGCCTCGACTGGGAAGTCACATCTGCATTGTCACCGAAAGAATCCTCCTCCAATCAGCAATCTGAGAGGTAAGGTAATCGACTCCGAGATCAATGCACTGGTTTGTCCGTTGTTTCTTGGCCAACGATTGTCTAAGAGGGTGGCATTGACTGCTGGGCAAAAAGAGAGAGCATTCAGTCACTACAATGGCTACAGCTGGAGGATGGACCAGACAGAGACAGAAAGAGAGACAGACAGAGAGAGAGCAAGAGTGCACGAACGCTGAGCCGGGCGAGCGAGGCAAGGCTGGGCAGGGGTTGGGGCGGAGCAGTTAGCGGCCCCAACCTGTTGGTGACCTCAGCGCAGGGCTTGTCAGCACGGGGACCACGGGGGAAGCATGTGCAACACTCTACATGCCCGGGGCGAAGCAATATTTTTTTTTTTTTTTTTTTTTTTTTTTTGTGAGAGCAAGATATAATTCGCCCCGGGAAAAAAAGCACAGACAGGGATTAAAATGAACAGCATAGGTATTGGTTGTTAAAACAGTACCATATCAAAAATACACCCAGTTGTCAGCTGGAAAGAAAGAAAGAGTGAGACAGGAGAAGAGAACAGTAAGTGATCTAACACAATGAGTTACATAAAAGGAAGAAACATAAGCAAAAAGTAACACAAAAGACTGCATTCTACTTGAAAAAAGTGAAAGTAACTACTAAATAGGTTGTACAAGACACACGTGACAGCTAGCCGAGAGCAGAAGAGCGCGGGGGCTCGTGAGATGCCTACCGGGCTGGCCCGAGACTGTGCGGCCTTGATATGGGCTTGGAGGTGCAGAGGGGGGTGGAAATAGCGGCAAGGGTCGCGGTTGCATCGCCCCTTCACTGCGTCCATGCAGACCGTGACTGTGCCGTCTTCGTTGGCCGTCACGGTGTCAGGGGGATGGGCAAAGCGGCACTCACTTTCAGCACGTTTGCACGCCCCTCGTTGGTACTCGCGACAGACCTATAGCAGAGATGAATGCAGCAAGGCTACAGCTACAGCCAGGGAGAGGCACAGAGGGCAGGAGGCCAGTAAGAGTTCTATTCTACAGGGGCTGGATGTAAGGTTAGGGTACATGAGGTTGTAGACGATGCAATGAGCAGGGATGAAAACACTTGCTTCCTTGCTTTCATTAGTGTAGTACGCAGTACCCAATGTGGATACATCAGTTGTGTCATGTTGGTGATGATGAGCAGACCTGCTGCAAGAGAAAAGCTGAATTTGGATATTTTTTAATTGGTAAAAACTTTCAAATTATTTTGAATTAAATGTTAGGATATTCAGGGTAAATGAATAAACAAAAAGAAAAAGGTGCATCAAAATAATACAGATTAGAATTGAATTTCATAATTTCAGGTACAGAAAAAAAAAAGCAAAATTTACTGAATGTTAATATTATTACAGTTAGCTCAAAATGTTAACACCACGATAATACTTCCAGCATAACACTCAACAATTGGATGCTATTAAATATATATAAGTAAATTCATAATTTCATTGTGTGTATTATGAAAAATTGAAAAAAAATTGTTGTAGGTAGGCAAGTTAGACATTGTGGTTAGGTGGGAGCAATTCTAGCTAAAGGGAAGATACAGCAAGAGAAAGAAAGAGCAAATGAGTTTTGTTTGCTGCTAGCAGCACAGGATAGTGGCATAGTTGTTGGAAAGGTATAAGCAGATAAGTGCAAGTTGCCAATCCCCAGTGAAACAGCAATGACAGACAGTGAGAAGATTTAAGCTAAGGTCGGACATAAACTACAATACAGTACAACTGCCCATGGCACCTGCCACCACCTTAACACAATGGCCTGGTGACATGCTAATAAACATAAGTTTCGCGATGTTAGATACTACGTATTAACTTCATTCATGTTAATTATTAGTTTACTTCTGTAGTCTATAATTCCAATAGTTTAATTTGTAGAAGTCAATTAATGTAGTTATAACCCTGGGAGATACCTGTACATAGATCTGGAATAAATCTCCCCAAAAATAAAAAAAACAACAACAACAAAAAGTTTATAAAAATACTTGTGTTAAAAATGAAACATAGATGTAAACTAAACACTTACTTTCCTGGTGCCATGCATTAAAATAGACAGAAAAAAATCCATAATATTAAACAAAATCTAATATATTAGTTAAAATGTACAGACATGGATTAAACTATGTGTATTCATCAGCCAGAGAACAGATGGTCCAGAAAGGCAAATCAGAACTAAAGAAAGAAGACTGCTGCAAGGTCATTCACAAACAGCATACATTTACCGTTATTGTGCAAAACAAAATAAACCAATTCACATAACAGAAAAAATACTACATGGAGATCAAGGTACAGTTATCATTGCAGGTTCCTAAAAAATAAAATAATTAAATAAAATGTGGACAAAATAATAAAAGGCTTACATAATATACACTGCAAGTAAAGAAACTAAAAACAACAAAATAAAAATATAATTTTTCAATTCAATGTAACATCTAAAAGTCAACTCTTTTGTAATTATCTGCATTTCTTTCCTTATTTAATTTATGTTTTTCAGGGGACCATTAAGCTATTTAAGTCTGCTCTTAGCTGAGGTAGACACAGGCTGGAAATACTGATAAGTGTGCACCATAGTAATTAAGAGCAAGTCTTACCTCCAGTCTGTCAGAACGAGGCATCTTCTGCTGTGTGACTACAGTCTGGGGCACTACACTAAGTGGAGAGCCCACAGACGCTGGGTCAGGGCCCAGGATGGCAGGCATCACAGGGCCTGGTGTGAAGTATGGACTGAAAGTACTGCCCACTTGGGGCATTCCAGTCAGGTACGGGTTGGTGGCCTGCTAGATCACAACATACAGTAAATACATTGTAATTTTAAAATTCTATCAAATGAGGCCAATAGTTGGCCATGTACTATCTCTGCAAATGTACATGAATCATGCAATTCATACTCATAAATTCCAATTGATATTTTAACAAAGAAATTATTTGTTATTATACATGACAGCATCAATCAAATCAATTGAAAAATCAAAAGCAAAAACTCTACATAAACTTTTAGAAACAACAACATGGACTACACAAAAGTGGAACATTCAAAATACTATTTTGCATATGAATTGAAATCAGCACTTATGAAACCTACTGAGAGTCCTCATTAGAGAAAAGCAATAAACAATGCATATTATTAAAAGATGCCCCCACAACCATTTAATATGCAACCACAAAAATCAAATGCAATTTGCAGGATGTGGAATGAAAATGGAAATATTCTTTTAGGAAAGTACTGGTACAAGAGAAGCAACTTAAGATTCAAGGAGCCAAACCAAGTTACCATCAAAGGCTGCCCAAGCGTCAGGGGGGAGGCAAACTGCAGCTTGCCGCCAACCTCAAAAAATAAAAACAAGAACACATAGCATAAATAATGTTAATGCAATGGAAGACTACGGCATTCGGTTTGGGATCAACAAAACAATATGGGGAAGAATGCAACATAAAGCCATTTCAGCTAAACTACAAAAATCATGCATTACAGAAATAAAAAAGTTAGAGCAGATGAAAATTTCTCTAAGACTCTCAAAAATACACTATCCATTAAGAACACAAAATAAACTATCTATTGTATGTAAAGATAGGGAAAATAAAAAAAAACACCAAGATGAATATCATTTAGCATCACAGATAACGAAAAAGTAAATTAACATGGGAATTTTTCATGAACAGTTTAAAAGTAATACTACTTCAGAATTTGAGGGAAAATCAAATAATTGATTGAAGAAAAAAAATTCATTATGATACCTCACAACTCACTGACTGCTAATTAACAATTGATCACAGAAAATTTTCAAAGAATACTTTTACATATTAAAGAATTGTTTTGTAACTGCCATAAATTTAGGTAAGTGAGCCTTTTGTAATTAGATTGTGATACAACAATAATCTTGTGTTGAATACCCTTCAATAGTACTTTTATATAACAGCTACATCTATTTATCTTTCAGTTAATGATTAAAAAGAGTAAATATTAAGCAAAGAGAACACACAGAAAAGCATTGATGAGAACATGCAATAATCAAAAGTTGTCTTTTAAGACCTCGTATGTAAATAAAACTCAGCGAAGTTCTCAAAATTAAAATAATAAGAAAAGTCGCATGTATTTGCATTTTTCAAAAATACAAAACAAGAAATAAAGTATAAATAAAATTGCTACATTTTAGTCGGATAATGAACATTTTCGTAACAATACACTTTCGGCAAATAAATGAACCATATGGCGAGAGAGAAAATTAAAAAGTACATTGACAAGTCCCGCACCCTCCCGACCCCCCTTCACCAAACGTCTAGAAAGGGAGCAGGTGAAGAGCGAAGAAGACGAAGGAGAAAAAGAAGAAAAGTCCGTTTCCCTTGGCATGCAGCAATTCAACAAGGAAACGTCCACGGCCCTGCAATACTCACCACCGCGGGCACCTGCCCTGGAATGAGAGGCTGTCCCGGAGGAGTGAGCCCCATCTGCTGCATCAAAGCATTCTTCAAGGCGAGGTGATTCCTCCCATTGATCAGCAACTGGTCCTTCAGATGCTGCGGCGGGTGGAAGTACTTGCATGGCGGCTTCTCACGGTTACACCGACCCTGCGGAAAATACAACAGATCCTCAGAACAGAACATCGACTGCGAAGTGGCGATACTCCTCCATTTAAAGACGTATGTATATATGAAAGGCTTCGAGTTTTAATTCATGAACAGTCTATTGAAAAAGAGGCATATAACAAAACGATCTTATGATTTAGTTCTGTACACACCTCAAAAGAAAATGCTTTTATAATTCTGAGTCAGAGATATTTGTTGTAAACAGTAGAATCTCTGTTATACGGGGCAATGAAAAGGTAAGAGGGGGCGTAAAAAATCGAAACTCCAGGATAAATGGAATATTTTAAATATTACATATATAGGTGTCTAAAAATGTTACAAACCTCTACGGCGCTTTCACCAACAAATCTACAGTGGAAAATTCCATATAACGGAGTTACTGAGAATATGTGCATACGGAACTGCCTAAAATTCAGGGTCAAATGCCATATATTTAAATGCATGTAACTCCTTTATAAGGAATGTCCCACGTAAAGATCTTCGTCGGCAAAATGTGATCATTTTCGAGCCCTCTACATGCCCCAGAAGTGTGTAACATTTATTCTGAGTCACACAATTTACCACGTTTACATATTAGAAATTAATGGCAATTTATTACACGTTGCAATTTTATTTGCTGATATTAAAGTATGAAAAGGACCCCGGATGATGTACAGAAAATACCATTTAAAATTTGGAATTAACGTAAAGCAGTCGTTTAACTTCGCACGCCCGACCCCATTGTCAGTGCCACTCACCGGAAGAGGAGCCCCTACCCTCAGCAGCGGCGCCAAGACGCGCGTCCCGAAGCCACCTCGTCCAACTTCCCACGAGGGTGTTTGCGACACTCGGGCGTCGGAAGACGGCCCGCGCACCTCCCGTCCCCACCCCCTCCGTCACCGCGTCGCCTCAGACTTCCCTCGGCGTGGGCGCTGATGACTTCTAAACGACGTGCTTTGCATCGCCCCGCCCCGCCCCGCTCCGCCCCGCCACACGTGTCGCACCGGGCGCGCGCCATGCCTCACCGCCGCGCCGCGCCACGTCGCACTGCCCGCCGCGTCAACAGCTGATCGTTCAGAAAGGAGACGCGTCGCGCCGCGCCGCGCGAGAAGCTCCGCGTTTGCGATAAAAGAGGCGGAGGCGACGGGGAGCGGACGGGGGCGGGGTGGGCACCCGGCGGCGGGGGCCGGTGATGCGAGCGAGGGGGGGGTGAGCTCCAGAAGCATTTTCTTATCGACTCGCCCGCCCCCGTTTAACGGATCACAGAGTGTAGCATTCTAGGAAATGGGGTCTCCCGGCAACCTTTCAGACGCAACTCCTCGGCACCTCCAGGACGGGAAGGCGGAGACGGCGGCGGGGGCGTGGCGCGGCGGGGCGGGGCGGGGCGGGGCGGGGCGGGGCGGGGCGGGCGGAGGCGGCGCGCGCGCGGCTTCGCTTCCCCTCGACAAAGGTCGCGGGGTGGTGCAGGGAGGGGGAGGGTGGGAGGAGAGCGATGCCCTCGATGAAAACACGAGCGGCGAAAGCTCAAAACATGCCACTGAGAATATAGGACGGGGCGTTCCTCTTAGGGCTGAACTTGTGTGTTGAAACATAAGAATTTGCAGTTTATACATCACGACGTAGAAGCCGCAAAGCGAAGAAAGAAAGATGAAAAAACTAAAAATAACTGAGCTTCTTCTCTGATGCACAACTAAAATAAGGGTAAACATTACTGATCCATAAAAGACGAGATAAACCTTGTATCATTTACTAAGAAAACTAATCAATCTTTACAATGAACAACAATATAATAAACATTCGCATGCTGAAATATAATATAATTGTAATAATACTTGTAAAAGGAATATCTGAGGCACACTCAATTGATGCATAAAATTAAATAGATTTATAATGGAAATATCGGTATAAATTAAGTGCAGGGTATTAATGCAAGTGGCCTCACTAGGCAGGGGTCACAAATTATGTTAATTGTTTGTATGGCTAGTTTGAAACAATAATTTAATAATGAAATTTTAAATGTTAAAGGATATATTATATTTTCATATTAATTTTGATTACGCATGTTTAATGCTCTATTGATAGGCTTGTTTGGTCATGCTGAAGGACCCTCGTTACATTAATTCGACATGAACAGGAATAAAATAAATTCTTAACATTTCTTCGTTTTACCGGAAGTAGGAGTAAAGGGCACATTAATTTCGCGAGCCTCTACTCGCGCATCTCCCGCCAGCGCACCCCGACCTTCTCGAGGACTGCCTCACGGGGGCAGCTGGGGGACGAGGGGCGGGTCGCGGCAGGGCGGGGGAGGGAGGGGAGCAATGAAACAAAATGTCGCGGGGCGCTGGCGGCCCCGGGGGCAGCCGGGCGCGGCGGGGGCGGACGGAGGGGGGCGGGGCGGAGGGAAGGCAGGGTCGGGTTGCCTCACCACCTCATCAACGCCGCCGCTATCAGAAAGCCATTAGGCAGCGCGAAGAGGAGGGAGGAGAAGGGCGAGGACGGAGGACGGAGGGCGGAGGGCGGTCGCGGGGCCCTGTATATGGCGCATCTGCGTTACCGACTCGAGAATCGACAGAGCGGCCGAATAACCGTGTTAACACCGCGCCGCTCCCTGATCAATACGAAGGGCCCAATCAACGCTATCTTCGCGCCGCCGCCGCCCCAACCCCCGCCCTCGGGTCCTCGCCCTCGCTCGGCGGGGAGCTGCCGACACTCCAGCCAACCTGCTCAGCTGCCCTACGTTCGCGTGGCAATCTGATGCAGGCGCGACGAAAAGTGAAGTTGTGATCTTCCCAGGGACAGAGACATGTCATTTTTCTGGGCTGTCCAGCAACACCGCGAGGTGGGCAGACTGATCTTCTACCGAAATAAGAAAAGTGAAATTAGAAAAGGAGATAGGAGAAATTAGAAAAGGATATCAATTCTGTTGAACGGCATGTGCTTAAGTTTCCGCCAAACTTCAGTGGCCTTCTTCATGCATTACAACCCTAAATCATACAAAGTGGATTGACGCAGACAGTAATGAATATTGATTTATGGATATGTTTCTAGGCAAAAGAAGAGCAGTATGAAATGTCATTGATTTTTTGGCCCCCCTTATCACAAACATTACAATCTTGGAAGTCATTTTACTTGTACTAAGCTTGATGGGAGAAGTTCAACGGCGTAGTACAATGCACTCCAAGTATTCAAGAAAAACTGTACGGAAAGCACGTCGATCAACGATTTCTCACAGATCGTTGGAATTTAGCAGACTACACATAACGAGCGGCCATGGAGTTCCGTCTGACGCACAAGGGTGGTCGGTGGGAGGGGCGGGGCAGCGAGGCGGGGACGGCAGAGGGGCGCGGAGCACGCCGCCCCGCGCCCCCTGCTTCCCTCTCCTCCCGCAACCGTCGGCGCCGGCGGAGCCCTGATGAAGCATTCCTTCGCTAATTTTCCGCTTCGCGGGACTCTCCTGCGCTGGCGTGGACCGCGGCCTGCCACGCGAACGGCGGATGGCAATGTGTTCTTTGATCGCGCGCTCCTCAGACGGCGGTCACGACCTCGCTGCAGGTGTTCACCCAGCGCGAGAGATGGGAACAGCTGCTGCAAAATCGTGAGAGCGCTTACTTTCGAATAATGTGATAAGTATGCTCATATAATATTAAAATAAGAATACACACTAACGAGCTTTGCTGGATGGTGGTCTCGTTATGCAGAACTTGCTGGTTGGAATCTAGATTTTATTGTCATCAAATGTATAAACAACTTCGAGTACATTGTCTCGAAGACGATGACAATAATAATAATAACAATAATAATAACAATAATAATTGGAGATCATTCGTAAATCATCATAATTGAAGAAGCGTAAAGAACAAAGCACATAAGAAGTAATTGATCTAACGTACTCCGAAGTGCGTGATCCGAAAGAATAAAAAGAATTGAAGATGATCAGTATTTGAAGTATGACAGCAACTCTTTCCTTCAGTTTGGCGTACACGGCACTTTCTCATTAAAAGAAATAGAAACAAACTGGGAAAGAGTCGAGGGTAAAAACACATGAACGCCCGAAACGAGTGCAGGAAATGACGCCAACACTCAACGAAACATCCGACTCCTCGTGCGATAATACCGCAGGACGAGCTTGTCCAATTGAGATAGCGACGCGGTGCCTGAGGACCAGTGTCGGCGAGGTAGGGGTCATGGGGACAAGCCGACCGCCGAGGAGGTGGGGGTGCCGCTGCACGGTCTCCGGCCCTCCCGCGTGCGCGCGCGTGACTTGACGCAAAAGCAATGTGTTAAGTGACTCGCAAAACGAGAGCGAATTCGGGAGTATCGCGATTGCGAGAGGCCGGGTATTTACCCGACCGTTGACAGCGCGCGTCGAATTTCAAACGCCGGGCGGTTAGCGGGGGAGACCGATGCGGCGGTGGCGGTTGGCTGCGCGGAACGCGCTGCACCCAGAGAAGTTTCGGGCGAGAGAGAGAGAAGGAGCGAGTCGGGAAATATGCTCGGATCGAGCACGTGCTAAGGATACGAGTACGAGACACTGAAAACATTTTTTTTTTTAATCTTAGAAATTTTTTCTTTTAACGTGCGACGAGTCTCGGAATTTGCTTTTTGTTTTCTACATTTAACGTGCTCAGATTCCGCGTCCCCTACGAGAGACATATCGTTATGTCTTACAATGTGACTTCTCGAAAACTGGGAGACAGAGACATTAAACGTCACGAAGATTGAAAATCAGTCAGGCAGTCACGCCAACAGCCTTCAACAAAACGTCCGAATCCTCGCACGACAATCTCACTGGACACGTTCGTCCAACTGAGGTAGATTTCAAACTTGTCATCGTCTTCAGTGTACCACTCCACAAAATTAGAGCTCATTTTTCCAACATTTGTGTTGTTATTTTGACTTTTTTATGTGACAACTGCAGCGCCGCTGAGGAGATAAACTAGTGTATCTACCAAATAGAACGATACGAAATCGCATTTCGATCGCGCAAAGCGTTCTGCGACAAGGTACTAGTAATGCGCAGACTCGATTTATAGGAGCAACGGCAGTCCAACACGAACCCATGCAGGCTGGAATTAGAGGCCGGGCGTTCCCACAGAGAATGACGATACACGCGCAAAGCGTCAATGTAGCAGTAATACTCAGAAAGGGGGCGTGATCTCGCAGAAGCATCGGCTCAACCTAAAGCAACAGCGGACCGAAGCGAATCCACGCAGGCTGGAACCGGACGCCGGTCGCCGGCGGCGACGTGTGCAGCCGGGCAACGGCGCGGCGCGGGGCGTGGCGGGGCGGGGCACTGCGAGCACGCACCCGTGACCTGCCGGCCGGCTGGTGGAGCTGCCAGGTGGGCCAAGGCCGCGGAGAAAGCGGGCGCAGCGGCGGCGGCGGCAGCATCGCCCCCAGGCGCCCCACCGCCCCGCCCGCCATCTCGCCCACTCGCCCGCGTCAGTCTTCACCCACCGCACGGCTACGCCCTCTCCCCTCCTCTCCCTTCCCCTCTCCCGACCTACCGCACGCGCCCTCTCTCTCTCTCTCTCTCTCTCTCTCTCTCTTTCCCTCCCCAGACGCCTCGCGCGCGAGTTCCCACCGGCGCGGACAACGCCCACAGGAAAAACGCCGCGCAAGGTCTCAAACGCTGCAGAACTAGGGCGGCGGTAACGGTCACGCGGCCGCGAGTTTCGTAAGACAGGACGGACCTCTGACGAGAGCGACCTTCAGGTGCACAGAACTTTCGCGTGCAGTACTACAAGTTGGCGTGATCCACTGGTTCCATTTCGGTAAAATACATGGAGAGGCAGCATCTTATTAGCGAAGCTTGTCGTTTTTGTTTATGTTCAGTTGTGAAACCAGACACAAAATAAATTCAATGAAATCTTTTCTCCCTCAGCTTTTTTCTCAGCAATGATTAAAATTGTAGACGTTGTATAGATTCATCATTATGTTAGAAAAATATATCAGCTGAAGATCCGTAATGTAACCAAGTATTTCTTTTTGGTACATCCTCGTAGTTATCGTTCTCTTCCACGAAAACAAGGCTGCAAAATTAAGTTCCCGAGCGTCAACTCTGTTCGACAAAAAACCGAAGGAACTAACGGGAGGCTCACGCAAACTCCGAACACACTTTTTTAACATCGCCTGGAACTGTCGCGACGCTGTCTTTCGTGTGAGGAAGAGGATGTACTTACTGACGACTCCGTCACCAATTTGGATTATCAGATGGTGACAATTACATTAAATATTAAATGCACGGATAACATATGGATCCAAGAAAAATGATCGACGCCTTGGTCTCGTTGTCTCGGTAGCACAGTGGCAAAAAACAACAACAACAACAACAACAACAACAACAAAAAATAAAACAAATCAATCGTCAACAAGGAGGCCCGAGTTCGATACTCAGTTCGGGTACTCTTTGCTTAACACAATTAGAGGGATGGATTTACGAAAGAAAACTTCTATTAAATTGTTTCGTATTTATGCAGGAAATAAAGCCATTTCCGGCACGATATTGCGAATTCATAACTCAAAAGCTCCTGAATGCAAAAATTAAGAACAAAATCCGGCTTCGTGTCTGTAAACAAAATCCTGCAACGAAAGCATATGCATTTATTTCTTCCATTACACAACAAAATGATTATTCGTCCGAACTGGCAACTAAGCGCGGCTGGCTCCCCGCCCGCCCGGTCGGCCCGTTTCCGCGCGCCCCCGGGGGGGCGACTGCAAACGCGCAGTTCCCGGCGCGGGAGCCCGCTCTAACCGCGCGGATGCACCGGGGCCGGTTACGCAACCGTTCCGCCAGCCAGCGCCGCCGCCGGGTCAGTGCGCCCGGCCGCGGCCAGCGGCGCTCGCAGACCGGTTGACCCTGGAGGACGAGGAGGAGGAGGCTATCCCCGGTGCTGACTTCACTCCGCGCGAGGCGCCGCGCCGCCGCAGCGAGACGTGCCGCGGCCGTGTATGGGCGCTGCCACGGACAAGTCACGCGGTATTAGCTTGTGCGCCGCCACTCTATCATGCACCGCTTAACACCAGGGGGCTTTAAGACCCCCGCGGAGGCGCACCTCAATCCCCTGAGAGCACACGCACTGGCATCTGCATGAATGCCACAATATGGCAGCACTGGCGCGCATCCCCAACTCCCCCGTTTTGCGACACTGGAAACCCAGTCAGAAGATTCAGCAAAACTGGAAGAAGAAAAAAAAGGTACTGCACATGCGCTGAAACCATGATTGTCATTTATGCCTCCAACAACAATCGATGCTCCCGATAATTCCCCCTCCGTCCTTCAATCGATGTCGTTAAGCGTTCGGTATTGGTTCATGCACTTGCAGCAAGAGTGCACTACATGCGTAGGGGAAGGAAAAGCGAAAATTTGGTAGGGGACGCTTTCCCTAAGCGTGTCGAGACAGGCCACGTCATCAAGGCTTTTTAATATGCGGTGTATAATTCGCCCGGTCGCCAGGCCAAGAGCGGTGCCAACTTCAAACCTTTTTCGTAGCTGACTGTTCTTATACGGAGCAATAAAAATACACGAGTTAATGTCAACTAAATGAATGCCAGCCAGAAAAAAATCCTTTGTAGGAAATCCAAATATATCGTTCACAATTCGTATCAGATTCTTTTTGTTCAATATTTTGCTCAGGTAATCAAACCGTTTTGTTTCTGAATAATTTCTGGGCTATTGACTGTTGATCGATGAGAACCCAACGGTTGCGTTTGAGACACGCAAGTGTGAGTCTGAAAACATTGAAGCAATCGATGGCTTCAAGTGCTCTTTATTGATTCGCACCTAAGTAACTCACTGCACAAGCGACGCAATCAAAACAGCATAGCAAAAAGATGCTTTCGAAAACCTTTTTGTCAGATTTCGTGAACGAAAAGAATAGTAGCTAAAACCTTTTAGACCACTCGTATGCAAGCAATCGCGGAACAAATTCAAAGATCGGAGTTGCAAGAACGCGAACAGTTGCGATCGGTGGAAACGCCCTCGTCGGGGGTGTCCGCAGCAACAACGGCGGTGTCTCAGCAGACGCGGAAACAAGGGAGAAGCCTGCGCGGAGACCAACCGCCGCGCGGCGGAGCAGCAGCGGAAACGGCGGCCGAGGCAAGAGTCGGGGCCGCCCCCTCCGCCGGCGGCGGCGGCGCCGCGTCGCAGATTTACGTGCGCAATTAGCTGATTGGGGCGGCGAGGCGGTGAAGCGATGCGGCGCCTCCGACGAATGCGGATGCCTCGCGACCCGAGAGAGCGCGCGCCCCGCCCCCTTCCCCGCCCGCGGATCGATCCTCCTCGCTCCCACCCTCCCCTCCCTCTCCTCCTCCACGGCTCCGCGAGCGTCGCCATCGCCGCCGGGAATGGAAACGTCGCCTTCGACGGCCACCCGACCAGCGCGTCCGCCGACGGCTGGTGCGACACGTGCGCAGCGAAGAAACGCGTATTGACACGGGCGCCGACTATCAACAGATGCGAATCGTTAAGCAGGTGCGCGGGGAGTCTCAAAGAGACTGAATTTTAGTGGGGATGGCGCCTCAAGAGGACATCGCGAAGAAAAACGAGAATTTTTCTTTCAAAAGACCGTCCCAGTTCAAAAAAAAAAAAAGTATTGACAGAACCACACAATAAGCGCCGCGAAAAATATATTTTACTTATAAGAATCGCCACCCAGGTTATTTTTTGAACAGTCGTTATAACAGAACAATTAACACACTAAAGGTTAGAACTTTATGACTCTTTAGGGCAGAAGATGACCTTGTGTAAATCGTGGTCGTTCATCAATAAGAAACAATAATTATGCAATCATTAGGATTCCGCGGCTATAGTAATGCTTCAGCCTTAAAAAGGAGTCCGATAGGGCGGTCGAAACGTCGGCATCATTATTCTCGACGCGACGTCACCTGGGCAACCGAGAGGTTTTACTGTCACAATAAGTATGTTTACGTACGGCATCGTTTGCCTCATGCTCCATAATCCCGAATTTATAAGTGGAGAAGCAGGGTCTTCGGGTAGTTGGGTCGTGTCCTGCAAGGGCACCACGCGGGCTTTCCGCGCGCCTCCACCGCCGGCAGATTGGGCTGCCGGCCCGCCAGGCGTCGAAGGCGAGGCGGGGCGCGGGGGCGGGGCAGTGGCAGGGGTGGCCGAGGTTTAATTAAAGGCGACGGCGCCGCGGGGTGCTCGCGTGCGCCGACCCCGCCCTTTCCTCCCCGCCCCGCCCCGCCCCCCGCCATTGCCGGAATTAACGGCCCAAGTCGCGCCATCGATCCTCGGACGCGCCCTTAAATAAACTATCGGCCCGAGCGCCGAGACCGCCACCGCCCCCCGCCCGCCCGCCCGCGCTCGCCGAGGCGCGTCGCATCACGGAACTTTCCGTCGTTCCAAGCGAACCGCCTCATCAGCGCCACCAGAGCCCTCGCTTTCATTCCCTCGAGCAACAACCGAAATCGCTGACAAATGCAATAGTTTACGCCGAATTTCACATGTTGCAATATTCAATGGATAAAGAAAAATGTTGGGGAATCATGAACAAATTAACGCCTATTTGGGACATAATTTGTTATTTTAGGGACATTATACTGTTATCTACGCTATTATGCTTCACTATTAATATCATTACATATATATATTATATATATATATATATATATATATATATATATAATTTGTAATATATCTACGTTATATTAATGCGATGACCTGTTGGCTCTGCTGAACGTATTCTGGACATAAACTTGGATAACTTGTGGGTAAATCCATCACCCATTTTCGGGCAACAATAGATGCTCGCTCTGGATACCCTCCTTCCGCTTCTTCGTTCCACTTTATGTTGTTTAGCCCTCGTAGTGTTGTCAGTTTATCGAGTTTCGCACCCATAAAATGTCCACTCTTACGGTCCGTGGATTATGGCTTTAACCTCTCCGGCGGAGAGAAAGACTGAGAGAGAGATAGACAGAGACAGAGAGAGACGCAGAGAGAGAGAGAGAGAGAGAGAGAGAGAGAGAAAGAGAGAGAGACTGGTAAAAACGGTTGGGAGCAACTGCACTAGAACGTATCCTCTAGCACGCGTAAAGCGGAAGATAATCACTATGAAATTAGACCTGACGTTACGCTGAGCATGATAATTATTCAATCAAATCAATTACATTAATCACTGCGGAGTCGGGAACACAGTAGCCGCTCAGTGCGTCCTAATGAATGAAATGATGTTCAGGTTGCGGTGCGGCTCTTGGCGCGGGTTCTATAATAGCCATTTTATTCTGTTCTTCAACATAAAAATCCATGATTCTCTTTTTCTTACGATCCAGAATTCATTGGTATCAGTGGATCGTTGAAATATCGTCACCAAAGTCAAATACTCGCATATTTGTGAAACATGATCTAATGAAGATCTAGCAGGACGTTTAAGTGCTCTGCTCCGAAGATAAATGTGAAATAATTACTCGCTTCCAATGCCCAGAAGACCTCCCGTCTTATTTAGTAACGTCAGTTCCCCTTCCCAAAACGGGCTTCGGAAAATACAAAATCTTCCTGCATGGTTAACGCAAGTACATGCCCTGCAGAAGGCCAGCGGGCGACGGTCGACCGAAAGGAAGACACTTTTGCAGAAAACGCGACGTTTAGCGTTCCGTCAAGAAAACACGGAAGTCCAAGGAGGAAGCCTCCGTTTACATGCAACTGTCTGCGGAGGTGGTGGGGGATGCGGCGGTGGGGCCTAGCATTGCAATCCTTCGGTCAGAGCGGCGCTTTCGCCCGCGTTCACGACGTTAAGCGCAAGTCTCCTCTCCCCCTCCGGCCTACTTGTCGCAACGCAGTCATAGCCACGCCACACCACACCTCATCACTCAATGAGAACTCAGGACAGGAAAACCGAGGAAGTACTCTTAGCTGGAAATTCTTTTGCTCCATCGAAAACATTAAGAAAGTATGGAAAGCGAGTAAGTGATGTCGGAATATCGGACACGAGGAAAGAACCCAACAAATGAAACTCGAAAATTAGAAAAGATATGAAGAAAAACGAAAGCATGCAATGACAAAGGGAAGAAGAGAAACAATAAGACAACTGACAATTTAAAAGAAAATGACGTAACGGAAGGATACCACAACTCAAACCATTCAAACTTATCATCAGTAAAAGTGTAGAAAATTTATTTTTGTGTTTCGAATAGTTCTTGACTGAATTTACAACGCATCAATGTTTTCCGGCAAACCCTGCCTTCCAATACGTGTACATCTGCTAATCCTGGAGGCAGAAAAACATCGTACACGCCTTATCGTTGGCGTGTAATCCGGTCCACAGTTCCGTTTCCGTCTTCGGGCTTGGCGCATCCGGCAATCCAGCCACTCCGCCGAGTGCTTGCCGGACCGTCGTCAGCCGCGGCGGTGGTCGGCCGCTCGCTTGTTCGGTGGCTCCGGATATTTAATTAAAGCTGCCAGACGTCGCGCCGACGTTCGCCGAAGAGAGCCGACTTAATTACGCGGAAACAACGGCGAGGCGCATGCGCGGACGAGCCTTCGCGCGGCGTCCACCTCCCCCCTCCCGCTCCCGCCCCCGCCTACGGGAGAGGCGACGCGAGCGAGGGTCGCAGCTACCTAATCAAACCGGGCGACGAATGGGGCGCACGCTACGTGGCAAACATAGCTGATGACCCACCCGCCACGACCGTTGCCCCATCGCGAGGAAGACAGCCCACAAAAACGAAAGGAATTCCCATATAATATTCCACTGTCCGCTGCGAATTAGTTTCAAAAACGAAGAGCAAATTTACGTAACTCGAGTTCAAACATTTGTATTTAAAGAATTAAAAATGCTCAACAACATTTAGAAAAAGTAGACAGAAGAAAGGAGACGAAGAAAAACGGAAAGGAGAGGAAGAGAAACGGGAAAAAAACAGAGGAAGGAAGGGGAGGTTGCTCAACCAAAAGAATTTCACCTAATTTATTTAGCGCTCTGAAAATAATTGCTGGCTGTTTACATGGTCTGCTTGAATGCTTTCATCATAATTATGTGCAATGTAGATAATTTTGTAATGGGATAAGTATTTAAACTAAGCCGAACACGTTCGATCCGAATGTTGTTTGAAATCCAGCGTCTCAAGTGAAACCCAGGGCGAAGCTAGAGCTAGATATTCATTAGTAATAGAAGCGTAATTTTGCTTGATACCGGGGATCACGGTCCGGCTCAAGGTGGCACGGACAGATCCATGAATTTAAATACGTAATTTACGAATCAACTCTGTTGAGGAGGATGAAGACAAGTATCAAGAAAAAGTGTGCGACTAGTACATACAGATTTTCCCGAACGAGTTCTTTCCAAACCATTCGTTCCGGTTCATTCGCTTAACGAGTACTTAGCATGAGATACAGTGACGTGAACTGACCACATCAACAAAACGCAACCCAAAGAGAGATCCAAAAGCAGCGAGAAAGCAGCAGCGGGGCATCAGTGCCCATGTGGGCGGTGGCGGAGCGCGCGCGAGAGCGACCCAAGCAGCGCCTGCCAGGTGCCTGCGTCCACCGTCACTCGCCACTCGCCACGGACGGCGCGGGCGGCCCCGATAATAAGCGGCGCGAGGAGCCTGCAATCTGGCGCCCATTGATTTCGGCCGTCCCCGTCCCGCCCCTCCGCCCCCGCTTGCGCTCTTCCCCGTCCCCGCCCCTCCCTCGCTCCGCGCGCCGGCTGGCGCGGCCGCGCGCGCAGGCGAGCGGGCGGGCGGGCGAAAGGGCGGTCTCCCGTCCCTTTGATTGCGGGGCCGGGGCGCAGGCCGCGTTGTCGCCGTCAGCGGCGGAAATTGTGTTTGTGCTGTGGACAATGGAAGGCGCGGCGACCGCGCCTGCCGGCCTCTTCCCTCGCTCCGTCCCTCCCTCCCTCCTCTCGCCTGCCCGCCCCCGCCCCGGCCCGGGCGGAGCGCGGGCCGGCCGCCACAGCGTCTTGCTGTCAGCCGCTCTGCTTAATGACCAACGTCGCGCGCGCGGACCCCCGAAATACGCCAGGGCGGAGCGCCGAGCGGGCGTCAACGACGCCGACGGCAGCGGCGGCGGCGGCGGCACGATGGCGGGTCGCGGCGCCGAGTTGCCCGTCCGACGCTTCTCTTTCTGTCGCGGGCGGGCGACGAGGGACACGAACGCGGCGGAGGCGGCGGACGCACGGAGAGAGGGCATAACCAGCCCGGACTGCCGGTGAAGGAAGAAACAAAGGCGAAAGTTTGTAGGGAGGGAGGATGACGCACTGGCGGATGTGAGGGTAAGGCACTTGACAAAAATGTACGTGACAAACGCGAAACACGAAAATGGCGCTGATAAAGAATACAGAAAAGAGCTGAAGGTGAAATTAGGGACTGCCGGTAGCGCAATAACAGATTAAAGTCGTAACAAAATGAGTTTGAAATGTGGGGGAGGCTAATCCGATGAACTTGAACCTATTGACACACTACTAACATTTTGCGTTATTTAAACACCTAAGTACTATTGTATGTTTTCTATAATTTTTGTTGTATAAAGTTTGTTTTCATAAAATGTTAAAAGTTCCGTTTCTGCACCAAATTAATTATTTGCTCTGAAGACACCTTTTTTACTTTCTGCATTTCACCTTATGTCAATAATTAGCAACAATACATTGCGAATCGATGTAAAATTTCGTATGGCACAGAATATCCCAAAATTCCCACCCACGTTTGCCCTGACCACCATCCTCACCCGCGCGTCGTCTCGCACGCGACAATTGCGTCGAGTGAGGGGACACGCCCGTCCTCCACCCTCGGTCTCGCCGCCCCCTTCCGCCCTCGCGCTTCGCTTGCGGCCTCAGCGCGCCGGTGAGTGGCGGCGACAGACACTGGCGGGGACAAAGCGACCGCGCGGGCGGGCACAGCGCTCTCTTCGCCCTCTCCCCGCGCCTTCCCGCCCGCCGCCTCACCCTGCCCCCGCCTCTCAGCTCGCGCTTCAGAACTTGCTGACGTTTCGTCTGTCGCCCAAAACGACGGAATATAAATCGATGTGAATACATGAATTATTCCCTTCAAAATAGAAGATGAGGGGCATAAGAATGTTACCGTGCGAAATTCATTCTATTGCAGCGACCATTTTAAAATAATGCATTCAAAATATATAAACAATTCCAGTCTGTCCCGTATTATTAAAAAGAAAAAAATAATGAAATGAGTGTGAAAAATCACTTCGCTTCCTTCCTAGCAGTTACTTATGCCGCACGATCTATTATCAACACGAGAACGCTCTCCAGTCTGTCAACCAAAGCCGAATTTGTTTACCATGATGTGGCGAGCGGCGCGTTCCTTAATCACTCCGGTAACTCAAGCGAAACATTCGTCTCTCCAAACAAATTAATCAATGTTTGGCAACTTTCCCGCCCTTTCAGCCATACTCCCAAACGCCGGGGCGGCATCCAACAGTGAAGATCTGCACTAGTCACACGCGTACTGGGGAATCTCTCCTACTAGGCAACCCGTCAAACAGGTGCGTACCGCACGAAGTATACACACCGCTTACAGCGCCCAGCAAAAACTCTTCCTCAGAATACGATATCTCAGGATTATGATGAATGCAACTTTCCAAACTATATTTTCCCCAGATGGAATATATTTACATAATTCCACTGTGAATAAATATAATTGTAACACAAATCTTATTCAAGACTAGGAGGTAAATTTTTGTCTCTTTATTGTCAAAAATGCAATCAATACCCACTACCAAGGTCAAGCTTCATGAAAGAAATGATTTATGTTCATTTTTGCGAAAATGCATCTCTATTGTGGTGGACGTGAAGTGAAACGAGTTCATCATTCACTGTGCACGGACGCACTTCGCGCTTGCATGTCCTACGAGTCCCTCCAACCGGTGGATATAGATCGAAACGCCCTCGCATTGGACGGGATGCTCAAGGGCGGGGTAGTAATGGCGGCGGTAGCGGTGGTGGTGGTGGTGGTGGTCGGAGGGTTTCGCGGGCGCGCGAGCGAACCCCGGGACTTAGCATTCGGATCGGATCGCGTGTGTCATCGCCGCAGCGCACACACGGAGCGCGTTCGGGGGTGTCAATGCGGGGCTGAAGCGCCCTCGCTCGCCCACCCCCGCCCGGCGGTCGCGCGCTGTTGACCCGGGCCGCGCGCGCCCCGCCCCCGCCCGCCGGATTACCCCAGGGCAAACATTTGGACAGCGCCGCCCCATGGACAGATATAACCGCCGAGTCATCTTGGGCGCCGCGGCGCGTGTCCGTCAGCGGCCGCGCGCGGGACGGAGGCGTGAGAAACGCGCGCGACGCCTGCATGCGCACGCGTGCTTCGGTTTGGATGGACGGCTGGACGAGCGAGGGGGCGGATCGGTGATGGGGCGGGCGGACCGACGAGTTACGGATGGACCCGGGATGTGGGTGAGCTAGAGCGAGGTGGGCGAACTAGGATGAAACGGGCGGGCTAGGGCACGGTGGGCAAATTAAGGCGAGCTAGCGCACGATGCGAGTGTTAGAGCGAGGTTGGGAGCTAGGACAAGGTAGATAAACCGGGCGAGGTATGCGAGGTGGGCAAGCTAGGATGAAATGGGCAGGCTTTAGGGCACCGTGAGCAACTAAGAGCTAGGGCGAAGTAGCCGAGGTGGGCGTGGTAGACCGAAATAGGTGAGTTAGGACGCGATGGACGCGCTAGTGCGAGGTAATAGGGGATCTCGGCCGAGGTAGGTAAGCCAGGGCGAGGTGACGGAGGTCGGCGGGCGCGTGGGCGGCCGAGCGCTCGCGCGTGTCCGACGCTCGTCCAGGCAGGGTGCCAGGCGCGCCCGCCGCCCTGGGAGAGCCGTCGGCCCAAGAGACATCGCGGACCAAGAGCGCGTGGATTGCCAGGCACGCACGGCGCACGGGAGAACGACAAGACGCTTCCTTACAATTGTACTGAAGCACAAGTTACACGATTCTGTGACAACGAAACAAGAAGATCTGAAGGAGTCATGCGATATGTATACATAAACATGCTCAATCTCACGAAAATCTTTAGAACAGTAAGAAATTTCACTCACAAGAAATTTGATCTTTCTAATCAACAAAATTTCGTGATATTTTCTATAAATGAAAGGTAGTGTGCTCTCAATAAATTATCACTTACTTTAATTAACTTGTTTATTGTAAAAACGTTAAATTTTAATAAGATTAAAATGAATACAATAAATGCTTATCTAACGTCATTTGTTCATTCATCTTTTATAGAATACAATTGTATTGCAGTTGGTCTTGCTCGTTTTGTTTCGCGGGTTTCAATCGAACTATTGGAGGTAGTTTCATTGCCGCGAGCAAGCGTACCACTGTGAGGTTACATATGATGCAAGGATATCCTTCATTATTTCTAAACCTTCCTCATTTCATCCATTTTGGATAATAAAGTTCTGACCGGCATGAAGCAACAGTTTAGGTGAAATCGATTTTCCGCAGAGTACTTAGTCGTAGTATTTTCTATTGTAACTTTTGTACAGATCATCCTTTTGTGTGACGCAATCGCAAGAGTTCAGCTAGTGTAGTGTATTTTAGTATGTCGTATAATGCTACTATTAAGTGACATAGTCATATAAAAGACATGACAGTAAAGAAAAAATACGTAAATTATGTTCCTTTAAAACTTTGAAAAAAAATGAATAGACGATCAATTCTCGTTTTGATTTCAAATTCATAAGTCTTCCAGTTGACGCCAGATGTTTTAAAAGCGTTAGCGCTGTATTGGTTTCTTATCCAAAAACCACGTTTCATCGGCATCCCAAGCAAACAGCGTCGACCCGGCGCACCTTCTGGCACGTACGCTCCCGCCCAGCAGGCACGCAGCGGCGCCGTTCTCCGGTTCCGGCCGCGCCAGAGACGTTGCGCGCGGGAACGACACCGCGGGTGGGGCGGGGTGGGGAAGAGGGCGGGAGGAGGCGCCGGCGGGCGGGGCGGAGCCCGTAACAAGGACTCGAGGGTGCAACTGGGAGCCCGAGGCGCTGAGTTACGGGCGGCGCAACGGCCGCCCAGGGACCAGTTTGGCCGCGCGATGGATGGCGCGACTGCGCGCCGTATACCATTCCGCTGCTTAAAAATAGCATTTGTTGTATTAAGTTAGCATTTCCATTACAAGCGGGCGGGCGGGCGAGCGGGCCGCAGCGCCGGAGCAGGGCGTGCGTGGGAGGGGGACGGCGAAAGGAGCACGGCTCAGGAGGACGTGTAGGTGAAAGGCATCGCGGGAGAGAAGGATTCTGCAAGGCAAAGAACGAGCGAAAACAGTCGAGAAAGGGGATAGACCAGGTGATGGAGTAACGAAAGAGAGCATGTGTTAAAATAAAACAAGAACTGGCAGACTTTTGGGAAGGACGCACATGTGCTTAACGGGAAAGAGAAGTCTCGATTGGCACGACATGCTTGTAGGAGGATGTGTGATAGGTTCGAAGAAAGGAGGAAGTAGGCAGAACGAAGAGAAGAAGCGTGTAAAATGATATATAGAACCATAAAACGGAAAAACGTAGAGAAAAAAGCAGGAGGAAGGGGGCTGAAGGGAAATAACTAGGGGCCGCATACGTGCATGGACAGCAGGAGTGGCGTGTCGCACGGCGACGCGACGGAAGGTCGTGAGAGCGCGGGAGGAGGGCGAGGCCGATGAATGAAGACGCCCTCCCTCTGCCCGCCCCCCACTCGCGTCGTTCGTCGTCCAAAGCGCCCGCGCGAATAAGCGAGGTATAAAATTACCTGTCTTCTTTATCATAATAAACAATGCAGTTTCTCCGGGAAACACGCTTTTCCATTTCCGACGTCCCGCCAGCTGCCGCCTCCGAAGAGCGAAGTTTCGACGTCGGAGGTCGACGGGGGAGGGTGTGCGGGGCGGGGCGGGAGGGAGTGGGGGCGGGGGCGGGGGTGGTTCGCGACGCCGGGGAGGGGGCGGAGGAGCGCGTCAAGCGAGAAGGGGACGCGGGCAGGCGAAGGAACTCAGAAGGAGAAATGAAGGTAAGTAAGAGATGACGGGCACCGGAAGCTGATGCAGGAGGAACCGTTCGACGAGGAATAGTGGGCGAAAAGGGCGATAAACGGGGGCAGAACGATCTTAACATGGCGAATCAGAAAGGAAGAAGATTGATTTCGGTTCGATAAATTCATCCACAATAACTGTAGACATTTTCATTATGCACCGCATATATTTTTACGCATTGAAATTATACCCTCCTCCTAGTACGTATTTGCCTTTGTACAAAATATTTATATTTTATAATTTTTAGCTTCTATCAAATGCACGACTTGGTACAGGTCATGTTGGAACAGGGGTGTAGACTCTCACCTAATTACGCCTAGCCTAAAGCTGGGGGTTCTTATACAAAAACGTATCTCAAAAGAACACGACCTTATCTACAATCATTCATATCACTCTATTCTTCTTCAGGCAGTGAACGCAAGAAGCAAACCACAACCATAACCAGGTGTCTAAGAAAAAAAAAGTCTAAATGACGTAAATGGCTTCTCTAGCTTTCGCTCGGGGTAGATTTTCTCATCGTAATCTCCATCACTAAGTATCTTCTGCACTAATTCAAAGTGACTTTCTCTTCTATTACCAGGACAACGAGATTTTGTAAGAACAGAAAGAATCGTAAGAAATACGGGTACAGCTCCATCTGGCCCGCACACCCAGCAACAGCAGCACGCGCATTTGCACGAGGCATCATTCTTTCCTGGCGCCTGGCCCGGCGCCCTCTCGCGGAAAGGTGAAGGGTGAGCCTCCGGTGCGGGCCAGGCACCGAACTCGACGCCGCACCGTCCCGACGCCCCGGCGCCGCGAGCGCGCCCGCCCGCCGGCCACCCGCCGGGGTTTCTTTTTTTCGTTTTCCGCCGTAATGCTCCCCTTTGTTTCGCACGCGACGCCCGCTGCACGCGCGTGCCTCGCCGCCGGCGCCGCCGCCGCGTCGCGACGCCCGCCGCCGCCGGGTCACATCGATAGCGCTTCGTGAGACACAAATCCCGGCGCGCTCGGGCGCCCCTTTGCGGCGGCGTGGCCGACGGGATTCGTCCGCACCGAGAGCGCTTTGCGAACACCGTTAGACCCTCAATAAAACTACAAGGGATTGAATAAATGTTTCGTTAACACAGTTTCGGGGAAATTTCGAAAAACGCGTGCACTGTTATTACATAATTTCACGCATAATGTGTGGCATTCTGCTCTTTCAAGCAGTATGACCCAGCGTATTAATTTATGCCAAGAACGTCCGTCGTTACATGGATTAATACAATGAAAACTAAATGATATTGAGTAAATGTTTCGTAAATATGGGACTTCTAAAAAAGTGGATACATCTATAACATATATTTTTCATTTATTTCCCTCTCCTACTGTTGTTATTGTTATTATTATTATTATTATTATTATTATTATTATGAATGGTGGGGATATTCCGCTCCTATGGTTGGAATCCTTGGCTAGCATTAAAACACAGTCCAATAATACTCAACTTTACCGAACAAACAAGTTTCCTCGTGTACCTCTTGTAAGTTACAAGAAGTCAAAAGAGTAGCACTGTTGTTAGGTTAGAGTCTTCATGTATAAACGCTTCCAAGAACCTAAAACATCTTTTAACACACCTAACCGTTTCCCCAGGAGCAGATGAAATGTTTACGACGACATGCCAGACTGAGAAACTCCAATCTGAATCGGCACCATGGGAGCAGGGAGTGAGCAAGAGGCTGCCCGGGCCCGCGTGGGTGACGCCGCGACCTCCACGCAGTGTCGGCGTAACCTACGCGCTGCCTCGTAATGGCAGGATAACGCGCCTATTAACATGCGCTCGTTCCATTAGGATCAATTCCTATTCCAATGCCGAATCAATTATCTTGCTCAAGATAAAGGGTAGCGTGCGAGGTCCTCGGAGCGCGTCACAAAAAGGGGGAGGCGGCAGGATCGTTATCGGCTTTTCGCCGGCCTGCCGCGGCGCGCCATTGCGCCACCGGCACCGGCAGCGGCGTTGGCGCCGGTAAGGTGGCGGCGCATTCGTCTTGCTGAGGTGTTGCCCAGAGCACGAGCGTATGTGCAAGACCTGCTTCTGGTAATTCTCCGGAAGATAGCCCTTCTTTTGTTTTCATTAGGAACCATTAGTCGTCTCGGATCCCATCTAAACAAAGAAAATCTACGTCATATGATCGCCGGCTTTATTTTTTTTCGCAAAATTTCAGTCTACAACTTCGTCGTCTTCACCTGGTATCGAACACGTGGTGTTAGGTCACCGCGAGTATCACGCCCCTCCATGAACAAGGCAGACGGAGCACGGGTGAGGCGGCGAGAATTCTCAAGAGAAGGCTGCGGAGAGTGCGTGGGGCGCAGGGGGAAGCGTTGGGGATGGCGGCGGGGGGCGGGAGGGCTTCCGCACAAGGACCCGGCCGCGTTCCCATCCGCGCCTCTCTCCGCGCTGCTCGCCTCGGCGCCCGCGGCTCTTCTATTATCTCGCCGCCCTTTTTCGGAGCATCTCACGAAGCGCTCGTCTCGCGACCAACGCCGCCGCCGCTAGCAGCAGCAGCAGCAGCTCTCGGGCGAGACGAGGGCGGCGACGAGACTGCGGGGCGCTCCGCCGCCGCCGCCGCCGCCGCTCGCCGACTCGACAAAAGCTTCGACGAGCCGCACGAAAAGAGAACGACGCGGCACGGCGATGCGCGGTGCGGCTCCGCGCGGCGCGGCGCTCGCAAAAACCGCACGCGCGGGACGGAACGGGACGGGACGAGGTGGGGCGAGGCACGCGGGCGAGAGGCGAAGCCCGCGAGGACGCGGCGGGCGAGATTGGGCGAGGCCGAGGGATAACGCGCGACGAGTCGACGGGCGCGGTGGCAGAGAAAGCTGCGTGGGGACGAAAGACGCGCCGAAAGAGGTAAAAGGGGTCTCGATGCGGAAAAATAAAAAAGGGGACGCGCGGGTACGATTCAACAGCGAAGAGAACTCAGTAAGCTAAACAAACCAGAAAAAAAATTACAAAAGCGTAAGTAAAAGATCACTCCCTCCTGAGTGTACAGGAGTCATACATAAACTAATTTTAAATGTGGGAAACGCTGAAGTAGCGAACATTCAAGAAATTCTCAAAAGTAGAGGAAACTTACCGTCATTAATATACCCTATCTTATCAGGTAAATGTTACGAGTTGATAGGACGGAACATCCTACTTCCGGCTCTTAAGTCCCGTAAAGCTCTTTAAAAAAAACGAGGCCATCGCGAAGGCCGCGTCGTAACAAAACGAGAGTGATGCGGAGCCCGCGTGGGGGCAGGCGCCTCAAGTCGGCGCGTGGGGCGCCGGGCGGCGGCGTGCCCGAGGAGGAAGGTGCTAATTAACGGCATTGCGGGGCACCCCCTCCCACGCCCCCGCCGCCTCTCCCTCCCCCTCCTCCGCGCCGGCGCGGCACGACCCGGCGCGACGGCGGCGCCCGCCGCCGCCCCCGCGCATTCATAAAAATGCAAATTGGATTTTGTTTCCA
Organism: Acheta domesticus; assembly: GCA_031308135.1. Classification (NCBI taxonomy): domain Eukaryota; kingdom Metazoa; phylum Arthropoda; class Insecta; order Orthoptera; family Gryllidae; genus Acheta; species Acheta domesticus. The sequence continues at coordinate 38,139,116 of JAHLJT010008756.1, read as the reverse complement.
GCAACGTTCAAACTAAACGTGTGCTAACATCTGTATTGCCGTTGCCATAAAACACACACACACACACATACAACAACACCACGGGAGACGAAGGCCAAGGAAAGAAGAAAAAAAAATTATGGCGCCCGACAATTTACATCTTTATCTTCATAACAACTTCGCTGTTTTCCAAGGCGGAGGGCCGGAGACTACTTTACATGCTGATGGAAGTCGCCGTGAACTACCTGCAGGAGAGCCGGGGCAGTGGCGGGATCGCACCGGGAGGACGCGGCGGCGGAAGGGCAAGGCGGGCTGAAGGGCACCGCCCACGGACGCCACGAGACTTCCGCCCTGCGCTGCATGGCGCGCCGAATCGCAACTTTTCATCGCGCCAACTTACTCAACTGCACTCGTTCAAAATTCGAGCTTTTGTGCAAATGAGAAAAGTACCTTTCATTTATTGAAAGAAAAAAAAAACTCACGGGCGGGGGATGCAGCAATGTTCAACAACAGTCTGCGGCACTACACCGACCAACTTCCATACTGCGTTATTAATTTCAACTTTTGCTTAAGATTAACAGTTTGAAGGAAAGTGATTTTTTAAAACAATATTTACAAGCAAATCATTCTAATGTATGAACTTAATTTATTATATACTTTTTGTAACCTCCATAACAGATTACAACTTTTGAAGAAAAAAGTAGTGAACTAACGCAAGTATCTTTCATGCCTAGTGCACCTTTTCTTAGACGCCCGTTACAAATAATCGAAAAAAGTAGAGAAATTGATGAACCGTCTTTGGAGTCGGATGCGGGAGGAGAGACCGCGAAGTGGAAGACGCGAGGACGGTTATAGCACTCGCCCAGACGCCGTTCGATCACTGTCGCAACGCGAGCTGCTCTATTTATTTACGTGTCGTTCAGCAATAAACGCGGCGGGCAATGACGCATGGCAGCTAAATGGCGGCTTGTTTACAACTCCTCTGGAAAGCGCGCGTCGATCCCTAGATGAGCGCTGTGTGTGGTGTTTAGGGAGGCGCGCCTCGACTTCTCCCTCACCACAGGCAGAGTAGCAATTTAAGATTCGAATACACAGATACTGATTCAAGGACTGAAATTTTCAAAATCGTTCTTTTTTTACATATAACCACACTGAGATTCAATAAATTAAATATATTTTTCTCTGCGAAACACTATCAACATTAACTCAAATATAATTAGTAGATGATAATAAAACGTTAAGGCGAGATGCTTGAGCACACGTTTTAATGTTTTCATTAATGCTTTCAAAAAAAGTACGTTGCAAAGTTGAATTTCAGGGTAAAAATCATTCGAAATCATAATTTGTAACATCGTCGAAACTTCTTAACCATCAACCATGTACTTCTTGAAAAATTTATTATTGTTTCTTGTTGTCTTGTATGTTAATTCCTTTTCCTGATTATTTAAAATGTTTATTGTAAAACCTCATACTGGGACATTACGCTTTGAAGAAGAACATTTTCAATGAATGAATCAACAAATAACGTCAAGTGGCGCCTGACGGTAGCCATGACGTTGGTTTCTTCACGGTTTTCCTGTCAGCTGCTCCCAGCTCATCATCACGAGGCAGCAGTTTCGCGGACGAGAACGTCGACCCAAATCGGGCCCCGCTCGCCGCCACGTCATGCGGCGTCGGCTGCGTCGGTGTGGGAGCGGGCCGTCGCGGCGCGGCGTGGCGGTGGCGGCGGTGGCGCTGGCGGCGGGCTCGAAGGGAGCGCCGTGATTGACAGCGGGGAGGCCCATCTCGTGGCGGCACGGCCCTAGCCCAGTTTTGGCACCTCTGGTGTGTAGCGTGTTGCCATGGCGACGGCCTTATTGATTGGCGGGCGGGCGGGCGGGCGGGCAGGCAGGCGCCCACGTCGCCGGCCAGCACGCGTAGCGGCGGCGGAGGCGGCGGCAGGCGTGGGGCCTAGAGCCAGGGCGGGGGTGGGGGCACCGCCAGTGCCCCCGCCGCACGGTGGGCCCAAGACCTTTCACACGGCCACAAATGTATAGTTAAAATTTTCCCATCCGTAAATTGCTAAGTCGAGATTCAGAATAAAGTTAGGTTAAATTTCGCAACCTTGATATTAAAGAAGTCCAAATGGCTCAAATTAAACTACCTCACAATTTAATGTATAACAATAAGATTGATTCTGTAATATACATACTAGTTCTTACGAATGTTTGGTTTTACAATAGATTTAATCTTAGTACGTAAGGCACATGTTAATTCGAGATCAAGAACCTACATACACTACATTCAATTCACTGCTCCTCGAGAAGGCAAGAGAATTGGATTTCTGTTCAGCCGAATTCATTCTCTCAATGTACTATTATCAAGGCCAGTAAGAGGAGCGGTGACAATAAGTACCAATTTGAGAAGAAGTGAAAATATTAAAAACTCAACAAACATACAAATTATTTTGAGAGTAATTAAAACAAATGTCTGACTCGGTTCGAGCGAGCGGTCACGAGAAAACCTCTTTCCAATACAGTCCACCCCATTCCTTCAGAGTACTCGCCAACCCTATTGGCTTAAAAGCGTTGACACAACTCGGTGAGTCGCCGCGGGCGCTGCTTTTCCACCGCGAGGTATTTTCGGCCAGTGCGCGTCGGCGCGGGGCCCGGGGGCGATCCGAGCTGCCTCCGCCGCCGCCGCCGCCGCCCGGCGCCGCGCTGGCTGGCGGCGTGCGTGCCGCCCGCTAGTTAGCGTGCAGTAATCGCATCACCAGGCCGAGTGGGCCGGGTCAGGAAGTCGGCGCGCGGGAGGGGGGGACGGGAGGACGGGAGGACGGGAGGAGGGAGGGCGGCGAGAGGAAAGGAGGGAGCCACGGCCCCGGGGGCACTCCCTTTCTCTCCGCCAGCCTTGCCGGTGACGCCGCCGCCGCCGCCGCCTCCTCGCCGTTTCTCGGTCGCGCCCCTTCACCTTTCGCGTGTCTTCCGCTGCGCCCGGCGGCGCTTTAGCCAGCGTCGTCGCGACCAGACACCCGAAAACACAGTGCAGTTTAAAACACAGTCCATCCTGACATCCAAATCGTGATCAACGCATGTTCATTTTGATGTCGGAGTCGTGTGATTAGAGCTATTGGCTGTCCAGACGATTCAGGTCATCTGAAACTAAACTCTGATCACATTGACGCATTTAAAACCTGAAAAAGGCCACGGACGGACAGCTGAAACATTTCCTTCTCATTCGTGCTGGGGCCTGGACACTCGAGGGCAACCGCATTACATTTGGTCGGTACAATATGTCTTTATGCTTGCATTTTGCCAACGACAAACGCTCGTGCTAACCCAGAATATTTCCAGTAAAATCATTTGAACCCATGTTTGAAATATATTCATATAACAACTACAAACAACTCCAATTATACATACAAAATACTTGACATTATCCGTACCTTTTCGAACCAGCGTCCTAACCGCCGAGTGCTATTTACACAAACGAAATGAAAAAGTTTCGAGGTTATCTCAAAGCGTTGTTTCTGCATGTTTAGTAAAAATTAATTCCGAGGTAGAGTAAATAGAAAAATATTTGCTTTCTTTGAAAGTGTTAATTAAACTAGTGCAACAAATGTAGCTGTATCTCAAAATTAATAACTTCGTGCTCTTTAAAGGTATCCCGTGTTGAAAAATATTTACGAATAGATAATGGAGCGAGCGGACAGTATTGTAGAAATTGAGGGAAACAAGTCTAGCTGGATTATGAACCACTGGGAGCAGAAAGTAAATTCAGTGGCAGTTAACTCACTATCTAGAACTGACAGCAAAATTCAGTGTTAATTAATTTAAAGCCTGTCGGCGCAGATCCCTTCTACAGAAGTTTGTTAAACGACTCTGGAAGATTTCATCCCCGCCGAGACTGCAAACAGCTATCTGATCTTTAGAGCCACGTCCTCCCACGGCAACGGCCACGAGGGCCAACCAGCGCGGAGGCGGGCAAGCGAGCGAGCGGCGTCCTCCTTCGCCGTCCTCGCCGCGCCAACGACGTCTCGGCGCTCCGGCGGGCTCCGCTTTACACTGATGCCTGATGGCGTCAAGGCGCTCCGCCGCGCCGGCATGCCCCGTTCCCCGCAGTCTAACAAGACGCCGTATACCGTTTCGGGGCGACCCGCCCCGCCTATTAAGCAAGGCGCATGCAAACGGGATGGCCGATTACGGGCGGGCCAAACGGGCGATCTCGCTAACGCCGGCCGCGGGGGCGTGGCGCGGGCAAGGGGATGACGCGTCGTCGTCTAGGCGTAGCTGGATAGCGCATCCGATAAGACGCCCAAAGTGTCGAAGATCTCGTTCCAGATACTGGAAACGTTTTCAACGTCGCAGAAAGAAATTCGGCGCGAAGTGGTTCCAATTTGAAACTAATCTCAACATGTAGCGGCGGCGACGCGTTTCGTACTCGACACCGTATTGCCCTTTAAGATGCAGAAGATCAAGAAGTAGAAACAAATAAAACCAGAAACAAGGGAAGAATGGCCATGCAAGCAGAATGCAGAATCTCGTTTTTATTTTTATTAGAACTAAATGTTACGTTACCAAAAAACAAAAGTAAACACCAAATACCAAGTTTTTTTTCTGCATTTTCCAGACGTTTTTGAGTGGCTCAGGCGGTCACGCAGACAAATCTACAACGCTTTTTAAAGAGCAGTTAAGTTGCCAGTATTTCGAGAAACGCCCATCGCAGAAAATTTTGCAGGCCGAAGCCCTGAAACGTGAGGCCTACAGGAGCACGGCATTCGCGCCGTGTATATATTTAGCCCGAAAAGAACGCGGCGAGGCGCTCCCGGGACGGGGACACGCCCACTCCTTATTTACTCCGGGTGATACGCAAGACTCGCCTCTTATCTGCATCCTGCCGCCGCTGCTCCTCCTTCTCCTCCTCCTCCTCGGCGCCGTAACGACCCAGGCCCCCGGGGCTGGCCCGGGGCGTGGAGCGGGGAGGAGGCGGGGAAGGGCAGTCGAGGCGGCCGCTGCCACCGCCGCGCCTTTGCTAATCTAAATGGGCCATCGCCGCGGTAGCGCGAGCCGACGGCGCTGGCAGGGCGGGGCGGGGCGGGGGGTGGGTGGGCGGGAGACGGGGATGGTGGAGAGTGGACAGTGGGCTGTAGGCGGCGATGGATGCCTACGGGCCGGTGAGAACAAATGAAGGGGAGTCGAAAGGGTAAAACAAAGCAAGTGGGCGCATAAAAACGAAGCTAGACAATAGCAGGCCCAAGCGTCAGGAGCGCTGAGCGCGTAATGGAACGTGGTACAGGTGGGCAGGTGGTGGGTGGATGTGTAAACGGAGCAACGGATGGGCGTGGCGGCGATTGTAGGAGTAGTCGGCCGAGTGGTGCGGCGCGGCGCGAACCGCTCAGGTAGGGAGGACGGGCAACGGCCGCCGGCTCAGCCAAAATGTTTTCAGGCTGAGCTGCCGGCGGGCGCGGGTCAGCGGCGAGGCGCGCCATCTGTCTGCCAGTCGCTCGCGCGTCTCGCGCCAACGGCAGCTGAATCCCGGCCGCGCGCTCGCCCGCGACCACACGGAAACGTCGAGCTGCTGCTGCTGCTGCCGTGGCGGCGGCGGCGGCGACTGAGCCAGCGACTCGGAAAGTGCGAAGGACGCTGCGCCACCGCCGCCGGTCAGCGCTGTCGTTCCAAGAAATTTGTCGCGGATCTCTAATCCGCCTCACAAGACAACCGGGTGACATTAATAACGAAAATATCAGACAGCTTTCTTTTTCGTGTCACAACATGCCATATTTCGTAAATGACGAGAAATAAAAAATAGAACGTAATTGCAAAACATAAAAATAGAACGTTATTTGCAAAACATTCTTTCTTAATGAAATACTCTTACAGTCTACGCAACACACATTAATATTACACACACACTCATATATGATGTTATATATATATATATATATATATATATATATATATATATATATATATATATATATATATAACACATAAGCGACGGAAACTAACATCGTTTCACATTTGTAATTATGCAAGTGACATATCGCACAATTAATGTGTTATTTTTCACGTTCGTGAGTTCCCATTAATGCGCACGCCATAAATCGCCGATTTCTCCTCTCGCGCACAGATTCCACCGCGAGCCACTTCCGCGATTCCGGGTCGGGCCGGCGGCACTTGCGCCTCGGGCAGCGACGGCGAAAAGGTCGCGCGCGAGGGGCGGGGGCGGGGGCGGGGTGCAGGGGCGGGGGCGGCAATAAAAGCGTCGAGCGCGAAACGCGTCGCCTTCCGCGCGTCCCCATCCTCGCCGCCCCTCGGCGTTCCGCCCCGCCACGCCCCGTCCCTCTCCGCTGCGCCGCCTGGGCGTTCTTGCGTCGCGTTCCGTTCCGAGCGATATAATAACCCATCGAGTGCTCAGTGAGCGCGGTGGCGCGCCGCGGGGCGAGAGCGGAAGGGGGGGGGGTGAGGCGCAGAAGGAGAAGGGGGGGGGGGGCGCCAGGGTGCGGACTTCCCCCGCGCACGCGCCGACGCTTTTGGGGGAGGCGGAGGGCGTGCGTCTGTTTCTCAGAAGGGCGAAGGGCTCGAGGAAGCGGCACGGAACCACGCGAAACCACGGATAACGAGTCACTCTCCGATGCAAGAGTTCTCTGTACTTCAACCTCGCGTTTCATTAACGTTCCCAACGAAGAAAAAATCACTATTCAATGGAAATTCAAAGGAAAGGAAAATAAATGAAATAGTTTAAAAGAATAATTTCAATGACATTCAGTTTAATTTAATGTTATAAAGCATACACTGAAATCAATTTACGAGCCACAAAACCAGAAATCTATAAACAGAGAAGGAGAATTGTTACAATATCAAAAAATAGTGAAAACTAAATCTTTGAGTTGTCAAGTTTTCTTTGGAGTTGCGAATGAACCCAATGATAAAATGAATTTAAGTACAACAGTCTATGATAAAATAATTTACTCAAGAACAAGTAGTATGTATTAAATAAACTTATTTTGACAAACAGTAGCAATAGTCGACGTTTAATACCAGGCGACGTTGTTGACGTGTCTGAACAGTTTGGGAACTCCTTCACAGCAGCCATTTGAGTGCGTTCAAGAGCCAAGTATTCCCAAACAATCGCCAGAGTGTTTGCTTACCTCCCGACGCACTCGGAACTATGCATTAGTTCGGACAATGTCTGGTATTTCGCGGAGTCCGCCGACTGTTTATTTGGCGTTGATGAAAGCGAGTTTCAGCTCCAGCGCCGACGCCAACCAGCGAGCGAGCGCGGAGCGCGGGGAGGACCGCTGGGCGAAATGAGCGACCAATGCTGCCTGCAACACGAACCGACTGAAAATCGAGATTTAAAATAACGCGATTCAACCCCAATTCGTGTGTTTTCGTCATCTTATCCCAGGACTTTTGTGAACGAATTACACGTTTATTTATTTTTTTTAGGAAATTCTACACAGCGCGAGATGATTAATCCGTATTGGGAATGACACGGAATGTTTTAATGTAATTGTATCGTTAATGTTCCATGATGATTTCAATTTAAAAGAACAAACACCTGATAATCTGCTTAGGTGGAAGTAAGTCAACTGGATAAGGATGACAAGAGGAAGAGGAGAACAGATGTGAGAGAAAGGGGATAAGAGGGCCAATAGGCGGAAAGAGAGAGGAAGGGAAAGAAGACCAGAGAGGAAGAGAAAGAAAGAAAGAAGGGGAGGAGTGATAGGCAGCCGAAGGGCACAACTATAAGTGAAACAAAAAAAAAGAGGCCGTGAAATTCACAGAATAACTTCGTCCGGGGAGCGAAGAGGTGAGCGAGAGTGCAACGAGAGGAAGAGGGCGCGCCGGCGAGCGGGGGCCGCTCCGGGCGGCCGGCGCGGCGCCCTTCGGCAGCACTCCATTCCCGGGAAGCGAATTAGCGGGGTGACGTTCAAACGAATTTCATTATCGACAATAAACGTGCGCTTCGCAACGAGCAGTACGCGCGCGGACTTTTGGGGGACGCATTAATGGGCTCTCCGCAGCCGCGGCGCAGCGGAAACCGACCTGCGGCGCCCACCCAGCACGCACACACGCACGCACGCTGCGCCACGCAGCGCACCGCATCCCGGCGGGCGGTTGTCGCCCCCCCCCACCACCACGTCACATGAACAGAACTGCTAGAGCCCGCGTTCTCTACATGCAGCCTGCTGCACTCCTGCCGTTGACCGCAGCCGCTGCCTCTGCCTTTGGCCCGACAGCCGCACTACCTGACAGACCCTCTCGCCGCACACACGTCATCAGTGGGTGCTGCGGTGGCTGTGCGGTATACACCTAAGGGGCATCCACGGTACTTGAACGACCCGCTGAACATTAAAGGGATAACTCCAAATTACACTAAGAACCACTTCATTAGCGAATTCCAGGTAGTTTTGGAGGTGCTCAATATTCACTCTTGCGTCACCCATTCTCTCGAATTTTCGCAACTGCATTTGAAATGTTTGCGTAGCTCAGCCTGCGTTCTGGGATGAGAAACATACGAGTATACAGACCACAGAGTAGAGAGTACAAAGAGTGGGAAAGCGACTCGCTTAAATAAGTTGTTGCAATAATAGGTTCTTAATTCACTTTAGTCATTAAATCACAGACAACCAACATTTTTCTCCCTGTTCAAAACATGGCGCTCACTGTAGCATGCTCTTGCTCATCCGTATCACCACCGATTTTCTGGTTCGCCTCTACACAGTCCTCGTGCGCGCATCAGAACATTTCTCCACTGGTGGCCCCTGCTACCGTCGCCTCCGCCGCTCCGAATTAAAATATTAATTACGGGTACAAAAAGCCCGGGCCCGGATTTTTCTCGTTACTGCGGTATCACGCGCCGGCCTATCTCGTCGTCGCCGGGCTTCGGGGAGCAGCCGCACTAATGACAGGGTCTGGCGCGCCGCAGAGGGATGACGGCCGGATCGCGAACCTCCACGCACACTCGCACATCCGTGCACGCACACACACGCGCGCGAGCACGCACACGTTCGGGAGCCAGAGGCGAGGGGCGCGTGCCCTTCGCAGGGACGCTGCCAGCGTCCGCCGGATGTCATTAGAGCGGCATCGGCGGTCATCGGGGGCGTTTATTTATACGCGATTCGCGCTGCGGGCGCGGGTGGAGCGGGGCGGCCTGAATCCCCGTTCCGGGCGCGCGGTCAGAAGATGAGAGGAAGCGCGCAGCGAGACGTGAAAGACGGTCGCAAGAAAATATCTTTCGTTCGGACGTCCCTCGGCGCCCAAGTTCTGAAATTAGCATCGTCTTCCCTGATAAATTCTGTGTGCGATGCTTTTTCATGCGAGTAATTCCATTTGGAGATAATGTTATTAGCATATACTCAAACGCGAATGTGAGAACGACACATATCACGATACACATTACAGAAATGATTGCAAAATCCTCTTAACACACTTATCGTTGAGTATCTAATATTGTGAGAGCAATGTCTACTTCCTCGGAACCGAAACGAAACATGAACACACGAAATTTTATTTCAGAGTTTTGTTCAATGAAGAACTGCCGCTCTTAAATCAGCGCAAACGTTCTGGCTTCTTTCATGCTCCAACTGTAGTGTCCACCATCTCTCAGGATCCACAATAAACGTGCAGCAAAAACTCCATTAATTTGAGGATGAAAAGTTAGTAAATTGAGGAAATTCCTTTCTTCCTTCTCCCAAAATACGTCCCATCACCACGCCAGGACACAGCGTGGGAGACGCACATTTAAAAAAAAAAGGGGGAGAGGGGGAGGACCGTCAGCGCGCCCTGTGGAACCCCGCATCCGGCAGCGTCGCGCGCTCCCTATTACATTAGGCCCCGGCTGCCGCAGCGCCCCTGCGCTTCCTTTCAATCGAACAGCGCGTGTATACAGGGATGAAATAATGTAGTTTCGGGCGCGCCCCCTCCCTCTCGCCCAGGCCCCCGCCCCTGCCCTCCCCGCTGCGGCGAGCGCGTCGCGAGAGGAATCTCGATATTGAACCTGCCGCAATTTGTTCCGACTGACATCCGCAGCTCGCAGTCACACTAACCGCCGCCGCGCGCGCTCCCCGCGGGCCCCGCTGTGACGCCGCGCGGCAGGGAGCCCCACAATGGAAGAGGCTGTGGCGTGGGCAGCGCGGAGAGGAGACGAGAGTGAGACGAAGGCGGAGGGAGGGCGGGGCGGCGCGGAGAGTGGCAGGGCGACACGGCCTCAATGGTGAAGTGTGGAGGAAGTGGTGGAAGAACAGAGAGAAGTTTGATGGAGAACGTGGAGAGCTGCGGGGAGGGGTGGACTCAGAACAACGGCAGGAGACAGACGTCTGTCTTGGGAAGACAGATGTTCGAGACGTGACGATAAGACGAACAAGACAGAGCGGAAGAAAGCGAAGGAACAAAGGCGAAGATGATAAAAGCGGGAAAACGAAATCGCAATGGGCGACGAGGCACGAGTATGACGTGTCAACGGGAGTGGTGAAAACGCTGGTAGTCGACACGCAGGGTGGTGGAGATGGAATAAGGGTGCTGTGAGGTGCGGGACGAGGGGAAATCCGTGCGGAGGGGCGGAAGGACGCAGACCGCTCAGATTAGGTTACCGCCAAACCAAAACCCTAGCGACAGACGTCAATAATTCAGGTCGCGATTGCCTCTTCCTTCCGTTTGGGAGCGAGAAGCGCGGTAAACCCCGAAGTGGAGGACATGCGAAGGCTAATGTGGGACGACGGAACGGAAGAAGTTGGCAAGAAATACCAGAATAGAAATAAAATTATCAAGGGATTGGACACTTTTAAGTAAATAATGACATTGTCATTCTAATGAACACAATCACACTGTTGAAATTGCTGCGTTATGATTCTTAAGTTCTCAAAAACTCTAATTTTCCCAGACCAGAGTAAAAATGACCTCTAAAAAAAGTTGAATAAAAACAAGAGGTTTGGGAGGATATTACATTCAGCAGGAAATAAAATGCACACCTCGCTTAAAATTCTCTCGGAAGAACTGCGTTCTCCATTTCCGTTTCTCAGAAAATGAGCAGAGTGTCATTTTGTTGTAAAACCGGATATGACTTCCAGTTGTTCGAAAATCTACTGCAGGATCCTCGTGCACAGATCTAAGTTAACTCTAGCGCCTCTGACAGCATTTTTTTATTCCAGTCGCAACAATGTACGTTTTTAACAAGTAGTTCTTTCTTATGATCAGCACGAAGCCATCGTGATTGCTACCGAAGCAGAATCAGCAGTTCAAACGACCTGCCATTTGCGCCTCGTCAGCCCAAACGCAAGCAATGTGAAAGGTAGGATTACAGACGGAGAGGGATGTTTTTAAACACGAGCGTTTTAATTTGCATTTGTTTTATTCGGCAAACATACAAATTAGCAGACCTCAAAACAAACGGCAATAGCAAAATTCAGTTGATCAATATTTTGGTGGTCACTCAATCAACATCACAGACACGTGAACTCACAATTTTTATGGATTAGGAAATTTTTCCATCATGAAATGGCGAACGAAAAAAATACGTGGTATGTATACAAAGGTATGGAATTTTCTGAGGTAAGGAAGAAGCAAAGTTATACTCTCCCAAATCAAAAGGAAATCAGAACAGAAGACACGATTCAAACACAGAAGTATCGAAAATAATGCAAAAAGCTTGCATATTTTATGAGCATAGATTGGAAGTACTTTCAGGAAACCATGTTTTCGTCAACGTGATTGCTCCGACGCGGACATCGAGAAAACCTACAAAAACGCAACTCAGCCCCGCGCATTATTGACGATTTTTGCAACCGTCGCCCGCAGAACAAACAGCGGTGAAGAGGGCGTCGCCACTCCGGCCAATTGCACCCGTATGTGCTCTGCGCCGCAGCGAGTCGCGCGTGCAGCACGCTCGCTCCCCCCCCCTCTTCGGGCACCGCCCCGCGCCCCGTCGCCCGGCTGCTTGCACACACGCATCAATACCGATTGCCGATACATACAAGATAAACGCAAACCATCGACTCCATTTATGTCGTAGCAAAACAAATACGACGGCCTGCAACGGCCCCGGCAACGACCCGGGCCGCGGCCCTCACCGAGTGAGCGCGCGCGTTACTTTTGATCGCTGACCGACGCCCCCGCAAACGAACCCCCTCCCTCGCCCCCCCCCTCCACCCTCTCGCGGAGGGTTCATTTCGCGGGTTTCTGCGGATGACATCCACATGTTTCAACGGGCTCCGTTTGCGTGTAATATATTTCCAGGAGAGAATCTATTAAGTGAAATCAAATAAACAAAGCTTATCGGCCACAAAATAACTTTAAAGAACATGCCGAAACATTATCAACCCACTTCCAATATAATGATATAATCAAAACAATTATGACAGAACAAAGAGCACTGCAATACTACGTACGATTATAAATTTTCTCGAAAAGAAAAAAAACACCTGCGATTGTTCAGCGCAACATCGTAGGCCGCGAGGTCGTAGAGTACTCACGGTGGCGGAATTTCAACACTAGCTAAACAGGAGTTTTCAATTCAGACACCGTCTGCAGAATTCAAGAGGTTAATCATCAACCATTTTCTACGTAAATGCTATTGGATTTCTTCGAAACTGTGAGTGATAGTACAACGAAACTCGAATCTATTACAACAATGGAACCCGTTTTGCTTGTTTTGTACAAATACGGATTAAATAACCAACATGTCGCAATCAACGCAAGAGCAATCAAATCTGCACCGACCTTAGCTTTTCGCCAATCAATTCCCAACCGATCGAAGCTCGTTCTCCGGTGTTGATCAATTCCCTAGAAGCCCCCCATCCATTTCCGTGCAACATTATTAGGATAGTCGCTTTCCGAGAGTTTTCGGTCACACCTAAGATGAATGGTTTCATGAAGGGGTGACGAGCGATGACTCGATTTGAGTGATCACGGAGTAAAGATGGAGCGCGAGGCAGCGAAAACGGGAGAACCCCGACAAAACCTGATGATAACCACACCATTCTAAATGGAACGACAGCTAGTCGAATGTGGTACTCTGAAGTGGAAGATCAACGGTCTGACCAACACACCACGGTTTACGTCTGTGGTAGAACGCTACGCGAAGCCGGTGTCTAGCAAAGGTTGCAGATCGCGACCCAGCCGCTCGGGGAGGACAAAGACGCCAGAGGATCCCCGGGCCCTCTCCGTCCGCGAGGACCCATAGTTTACTCGGGAGACAACCACCGGCGCGCGGGGGCGGGGCGGGGCGACGGAGGGCGGCGCTGTCAGCGGGCGTAATTTACGACTGCGCGCTCCTTCCGCACGCGCTCGCACGCACCGCCCCTGCCTCTCCCCCCCCCCACGCGCGCGCGCGCGCACGCGCCAGGAAACGCTCGAATGACGCGCGCGCGCGTGGGCGGCCGCGCGGAAGAGCACCCGGGCGCCCGCGCCACCGCGCCGCGCCGCGCCGCCGCCGCCGCGCAGGGCGCGCGCACGCGAGCAAAGGGCGAAATTAATTTGCTTGATGTTTCTATAGTGATAGTGCTGCGGGTGGAACGGGCTAATGTCGGTATCTTCGCGTCTGTCTGGTTACTTCATTGCGTACCGCGTTAACTGCACGAGTTCACTATCAACGTCATTTCCATTTTGCCCCAGGCAATGCGCCACTGCTATCTACTTATACATTTATCGTTCCGATTAAAGTACTAATAAACTATATACGTTGGCGCCAGTCTATTTTCTGAGGTGATACTTCTGGTTCTTAATAATGTCCTCTGGAACTGGAGAAATGCAAACACTCATTTTTTTTCTCTACGAAAGAATATGAAGCCATACGAGTATGACCATTCGTTTAAAGCTTGTTGGTATACAGTAATAATAAACAATACTTTTTAGCAGTAAATCTGAAAAAAATATAAGTTGATTTGTAAGATTATTAATTACTCGCAATGTATTTTAGTACGAATATAATTTAGTTCGAAAATTTCATTTAAAAAAGTTGGCGTCAAATAAAGAAAATAACATAGTGCGTAATCTGCGTTTTGGCGCCCACTTTGAGGCGGGGCTGTGCGTCGCATCGCTCGCGTGCGCAGTCGCGGCGCGGCGGTGGGGGCGGGGTGGACGGAGGCGGGGCGCCGACCCCTCCCTCCCGCCCGCCCGCCCACCGGGCGAGAGAGGCGAGCGCGCGCGCGCGAGCGTGCTAATCTGCGCGGCGCCGAGAGCTAGATAAATAACCACAGCGACACAATAGTACGGAGTGGAAAGTTAATCGGAAATGTCGCCTGAAATTAACACGAAATTAACATATAAATCACCTACTTCCCATTTTATTCGACCGTCTTTTATTCACCGCCGCCGCCACCGACGCGCGGGAACCGGCGAGTAATGAACCCGGACCCCCGCCCCTCCACTTTCACTTTCGCCCCGTCACCGCCGCCCCGCCCCCTCCGAACCTGTCCTCGCCTCTCCTCTCCTCTCCTCCCCCGCCCCGGCTGGAAATAAATACGTTTCAAATGCAATCTCTAACAGCTCACTTCATTATTTAATAAATACCCTTTTGTGTTTACCTCCTGGGCCCCAGCTCATTTTTCAAGGGCGGTTTATTTTGATTCCTTTTTTTTCGCCAGTGTTATTTAACGTGCCACTGCAAACGCGCTGGGAGGGGGAAATCCGATTCCGTTAGATGTATACGTTCACATAAGTCCCAAAATAAACATGCTGAATAAAACCACAACAAACATGACAAGAAAATGTGATAAAATGCAAATGTACAATAACATAGTGGTGGTGAAAAGGGATGCGCTCTCGTAAACATTTGTGCGTGTTCAACAGTGCGTGAAAGAAGAGAGGAATGTGGAAGACTCCGAATACTGTTGAGCAGTTATTCGTACTCGTTATGATGCTAGATCAAAAACGTTTTAATATTTCCTGCTCACTCCAGGCCGTGAGCGTTCTCTGTCGCACGTACTCCGTTCGACCCTCGAAGGAGCAATGCAAATTTAACACTATTTTATGAAAAAGAAAGCAACGAAAGACATTTGCCGAATACACAAAACATGCGCAGAAATTTTCAGTGTTACCAACTACGGTTCGTTACGTAACTCGAGATCCTTTTCCTCCCCGCTCCGCCGCAACCTGCTCCGCGCACTGGCCATCCTGCCCGTCCTCCTCGGAAAGAAAAGAAGCTCATCGGCGCCCGAGTCTCAGCAACTTCCACATCACAAATTCCAAGTGTTCTCCTCGGCGCCCGGACTTTCTTGGCGCCCTCGCATGAAAGCTGCATGCCATTACGGGATGGGATTCGGCGCGGCGCGGCGCCGGCGCCGGCGTCGGCGTGGCGGGCGCGGCAAACGACGCGACTGGAGTCCGGCGCAAGTTGAAATTGAAATTAAAATTCATCCTCGCCTGCTCGTCCCGACAGCGCCGCCCCGCGCCCCGCCTCGCCCCGAGTCCGGCGAGCTCTTGCACGTCGTGCAGCGGGCGCCGCCCCCAGGCCCGCCCTCGCCGCCGCCATCAAGTATTTAATTATAATTCTGATGCGTTAAAAAGTGAGGGTTTTCATTCGACGGGCCGGGAAGACTTCTCGCGCCGCGGGACGCGGAGTTTTAAGCTTCGCTCATAGCTCCCCAGACGACCGCGCGTTTTCTTCTCGTGCTTTATCAGAATATTTGCCGACGCGTTTGCATTTTTGGGGGAGTTCTTGGCCATTTGCGCTGCACCATCAAGACCCGGTTCATATTTTATGAAAGAGTATATTGCGTGTTTGAATTAGCCCTGTGCAAGAGGAATAGACGATATAAAAGAAGTAAATGTATTAAAATGAAGCTGCTCACTTCTCAACTAGAAAGATCAAGTAGATATGTAGAGCTGTTGGTATGGTTACTGCACCCAAACGATACATGGGCTTCCCGAAATATATTATCTGCTATCTCTTGTTTAATTGCCCGTTAACTCCAAATTACATTTAGTATTTCCATTTTTCACATAATATTTCTCTTAAGTTCTCAGCAATACATACTCCTTTTCCCATCACTGACTCCATTAAACTATTGTTCTTTTTCTTTTCACTACGCGTCCACTTCACACAGATTGAGACCCAATTGCATACACAAATGTACTTAATATTTTTGTGACTAAGACTGCCTGAAACAAGTTATTTTAAGGTACTATCGTATTTCAATTACTTATTTTAAAAAATTTTTACAATCGACTACGCCCAAAATCTCTCCCAACACAGCGAACGTAAAGAGCTCTAGAAGTCGATATAAAGACGTTTCACGCTCGTCTCTGATCACCGCACTTAGGCAATTGCACCCTTTTCTCGGTGCAATTACGTTGTTGACAGGTGCAGAATGAAAAGCATGAAAAAATGAGTTAAACGAAAATAAACAAAAATGAATAAAATAATATGATTGTAGTCTCACAAATGTAAAAATACTTGACTTTTCTAAACAATAAAAAGTTCATAATTTAATCCTTTTGCGACCAATTTTAGATGTCAGAAACATAACTTTTCATGCCGAATGTTAGATGCCTAATAGTGCCTAATTTCATAATTTTGTTACCTATTTTAGGTGCCTAAATCACGCCTTTTTGGTGCCGAAAATTCCGAGGCCTAGTTTTACGGGCCTCACCTTGCCTTTGTTTCGCAGTTCTCATTGCAGGGCCTAAGAAACGTCACAGAGCGTGACACGTCCCTCCCACACACCACCGTTCTCTTGGTCGGAACTTCCATCTCGCAGCGGGCTCCTGTTTGAGAGCTCCCGTCTCCGCCCGCCCGCCCCTTCCTCTGGCAGCCCCGCGCCCGGCGCCGGCCTCATGTTTTAATTACTTTTCGCCCGTGCGCGCGCGCGCGCGTTCTTGCCCGGGCCCCGCCGCCTCCCCTCCTCCTCGTCGGCCTCCGCCACCGCTGCGCCGTTCCAGTGTAAATTCCATTCAGAACTTCGCCCATAACGTAGTTTACATTTTTCATGCGTTGGCGCTGGCGCGCGCACGGCGACTCCAGATAACGCGGACCAACCCCGCAAGAGTGGACTCGTTCGCCGCCAGTACCCCCCGGGGGTGCACTCGCTTTTTTCAACTATTTAAAAAAAAAACTTTTTTTTTGTAAAAGGACATCGCCCCGCCGAGCAGACAGGTCAAGGGACTCGTGTAGTCTACCTCACGTGTGTTTTAGATTTCTCAATTCCGTATGCACTAAACAGTACACGCTGGAGGAGTAGTGTCCAAAGAACGCGAAGCGAAGTATTCTAGGTTCAAGACTCGCATAAGGGTCGAATGGGTGCTTTCACAAAGTAATTGTAGCGTGGCTGGTTTCTCACATATGAACAAACATCATATTCATAATTATCTACTTCAATATCATTGAAATCTTTAGGGCGATACAATTACACTTCACATGTCATACATCCAACATAAAAGATTTGGATACCATCCCCAACAAACATTATAATCCAAATAATGTACGTATACATAGATATAATATAAACATAGAAATCAGCAGAACTGTGAGAACAAAACAAGAAAACTTTTTGTATTTACAACACAAAATTTCCCCCTTCTGGATTATGAAAATTACCCCAATGAGGGTTATCAGTGCCTTCCAATTCATCTCACATCACCCCAGCATCATCCATCCAGTGCAAGACAACAGTAGTTCCACCATCAAGGCGTAAGCCTGCTCTCTCGGCTATGCTGGCAC
This sequence comes from Acheta domesticus, assembly GCA_031308135.1. Classification (NCBI taxonomy): domain Eukaryota; kingdom Metazoa; phylum Arthropoda; class Insecta; order Orthoptera; family Gryllidae; genus Acheta; species Acheta domesticus. The sequence goes on along the minus strand of JAHLJT010008756.1, from coordinate 38,121,497 downwards.
GCTGAATGCAAGTGCTCCTCGTGCAGCGCGGTTCTGCGGGAGAGAGGTAGGGAGGGGGACGGGCGGCGAATGACGAGAAGATGCGTCCGTCGCCGAAGAGTTCGCGGCGCGCGACGCAAGTGACTGACTGAACGCGAGCGAAGAGTTGGTGCGAGCGGCACGCGGCGACGACGGACGGCGACGCGGGGCACGCCGCGTCCTTCGTCGGCTCCTCGTTCGCGGCGCGAGGGTTCGAAGCCCCGGCCTGCAGAGGTCGTGCTTCCGAGAGTCCCCTCGCGGGGAGCGCGGTTTCTCAATCAGCAGCTGGAGCGAGGCCAGTGCGGACGGATGCGGCGGGCAGTAACCGAGAAAAGCACTTAGCATTTCTCCAAATATTTTATTCCGTTTCAAATACCACACTGGCTGGTGCGTACGATCACTATTCCACTTCGCACATTTGCATATTAACGCAAATACCAATTTCTGAACGGAAATACAAAATTGAACAATAAAAACCCCTTAAAAATGAGATCCTGCGCAGAATGGATCAATATCGCAAGTGATTACAGAAGAGACTTTTATGGATATTTGCAACCCATCTGTGCTGGAAGAATGCCTCCATTATTCGTTCCAAAAATTCGCGACGGCCGGCACCCACACCCCAAAAAAGCAACGCAAATGCAATTTTCCAACATCACGCGTACGCTCCGCTTGCCACCTGTCCGATTTCCACGCAGCGCCCCGAGATAAACGGCGGCCGTTTGAAAACGTCGACACTGCGGTCCTCGGGGCCGCTTTCCACGCCCCAGCCGCCACGCACGCCGGCGCGAGCGCAGGCGCGGGCGCGGGCGCGGTCCCAGAGAGCAGCGAGCGCCCGCGGGGCGAGGGCGAGGGCGAGCGGGGCGGCGCGGGGGCGGGGGCGGGCCTCTGTCAAAGGGCGCGCCCGCGGGGGCCTGCTCGCCGCTCCAGAGGAATCGCGGCGGCGGCGGCGGCGCCTCGAGGCTGCGAGGCCTCAATCGGCGCGGGAGTGCGAGAAGGGCGGGGCGGGAGCGGGGGTGGGGGGGTGGAGGCTCACTCGCGCGCCGCGCTTTGAAGTGGCGGGGGCCGTGGCGGGAAGTGTGGCGGAGCGCCGAGGGCGTGGCGGGGCGGGAGACGCCTGTTTAGAGCAGCCAGCAGCGCGATGGCGGTGGGGGTGGAGGTGACGGCGGAGGCGGCGGCAGCGGCGGGAGCCTCCGTCGTCGCAGTCGTCGTCGTCGCCGCCGACGCCGCCCCTCCGCTGTCTCCCGTCCGCCCGCGCCGCCGCCTGCCCGACGGAAATAGCTGCGGCAGCCTCGCCCGCCCCCGCGCGCCGGCCTGTCTTCGCCATCGCGGCTTCTGCGCCGCTCTCTGACCCACCCGCTGCTTCGCGCGCCTCGACCTCTTCATCTGCTCGCTCCTTCATTACGACTCGTAGCAGCAAGTAATTCACAACAATCAGAGACTTACTTATTTTTTTGTCACACGGATATCCACAATTTTCATGCCACGGTAAAACAAAGCAGCAATTATAAAAAATCTACAAACTCGTATTATAACAAACATAAAAATATCTCATTAGTAAATTTCGAATATTAAGTGCCATTTAAACTTATATTCCGTACCTACCAAATGAATTCTCGTAGGTATCGAAAATATCTTTATTCATGTTTCATTATTGACCAGTCATCTTTACTCAAAGTACTCAGTAAGTCTGCCTATTTCTTTCTCAAGAGCAGGTTCCTCTCGTCTTTCTTTCGTCGCGTCGGCCTTTTGCCCCTCCCCTCGCCGCATTCCTGCTCCCGTGGAGCCGCTCCGCTGTGACGTCCGCCTCGAGGCACGCGCTGCCTCGCTCCGGTCTGCGCGCCGCCCTAACAACGCGTTCTCCGCCGAATTTACAGAGCGACGGGAAGGCATTTAGCGGGTAATTGAGCGCCCCCCGACGGCTGGCTAATGGCGGGGCGCGGAGGAGCGGGGCGGAGCGAGGCGGGGCGGGGCCGGGCGAGGAGGGCCGGAGCGGAGCGGCGCCGCGCCGGCTACAGCCGGAACGCCTGCAGCCCAGACAGGTGTCGCTCTGCGCTGGCATCGGGCGCGGGCGCGGGGGCGGGGCGGGGCGGGGCGGGAAGGGCAAATGCGGGGGAGGCCGGCGACGCACGGTTCCCCCGAGGCCCGGCGCGCTCCGCCCCGCATCCACGCGCCTCGCGCCAATGCTCCGCTCGAGGCAATGTGTCCGGCCATGATATACGCAGCGGAACACAGAAGCTAATCTTGCGTGCGGCGCTTGAGCACTATTCCTAGCGGCGGGACGCGGCCCCGCCAATCGATAGACCGGTCGCCTTGGATTGGTTCGCGGTAATGCCACTAATTCTTGGGATACACGAAGCCGGTTTCCAATCCAATACTCCCACATAACTGCCACTTCAAGAGACATTTATCGACAAAGAGATTAAAACGACGAATGAATTCCAGAGGGTAAAAAATATATAAAAGATTTCTCCCAGCGAGACAAACGTAAATAAATGAGAAGACGTGCAGATAGGAAACAATTACTAGTAGTTATTACATTAACAAATTAATAATAATTGAAATGGTAGATGAGTTTTAACAATGACATCAGCGAAACAAACTTCATTCTACCGCCAAACGATTTTAATGGATTCGAAGAAGCAAGCCGCAAAAAAACACGTTTCACTACAACGCGAGTAAATCTGCCGGAGAGAAGTGGCTCACAAAGGAAATTGGATGGAACTGGGGCAGTCGAGCGCGCGCGGCAGGACAACCGCTCTCGGCTTTGGGACACTCCGCGCCTTGAATTACACACTTTGCGCCGGCCGCGTATGAGCGGAAAGCGCACGACCGCACTCCCCGCGCAACTCGCCTCGCCCCGCCCCGCCCCTCCCTGCCCCTCGCGACGCCGAAATTAGTCAGCTCCCCGCCAAGAGCGACACGGGCCGTGCTCCCACCCCGCCCCGCCCACCCGCTACAACATCAATAACAAGTACAACAAACAACTCCAGCAGCTACAGCGGAACGGAACGGCCGCCGCAAAACAGGGCAGCCAACTGCCGCCGCGGCGACCGGCTCGGAGCCGAGGGGCGGGGCGGGCGGGGACAGCGACGGGGCGCGCGGCGCGGCGTGTTTGGATTAGCGACAGTCCCCGCCTTCGACCCCGCCCCCGCCCCGCCTTCCCCCGCGCACGGCAGCGCGGCCCGACCCGGCCGCCCTGACCCCCCGCTCGGGGATCAAGCCCCAATTATGAGCTGCGCGAGGGCTCTCATTTGCATGAGCGCACTCGCTTGCCTGCCCCGCCTCCGCCCCGCCCCCGCAGCCTCGGCCCCGCCGCCAGCGCGCGCATACTCTCTCATATGAATAAAGGCCGAACCTGGTCACTATTTTGTCTGAATTAACTAATGTTATGACTCCAAATTAGGACACCAATATGCGCGAAATAGCGAGCTCGCGCCGCGCTCCGCACTCTCGCGAGAATGTATATGTGCACGCGTACCGGTGTGTGCACAGTGGCGGGGGAGGGGAGGGGGCGGGAGCGGGGGGTCATGCAATCTATATGCGACGCGCGTGCGAAGTGCGGGCGGCGCGTGCACCTTGCCGTAATGCGCGGCTACGAAACGCCAGCGCACTCATTGCGCAGTGCCGTTGCGTTCGTTGTTAACCCGCAGAATTATGGTGGTGATGGGAGTGGGAGGGCAACTATCAGGCCAACCGCAGTCGAGGCGACGCACGAGTTGGGTGCACACTCAACGGCCATGGAGCTGAAGGATGTGTGATTCATCGAGGAAGAGAATGAGAAAACTTTGATATGAAAATCGTTCCTCAGGGAACATCATTATGAACTGAAAATGCAAAATACGAAATATCAAAAAAATGAAAAATTCACACATATTTTTATCTTTCTCATTCTATGTTCTCCCACAACGTTATTTATTATGTAAACAATATGTTAAATTGTCTTTCTTCACAAACAACACACTAATATTCTCACAAATATTGTACGTAATTCACCACCGAAACTTACGTAATTCCCGTAAATGAAAATAACTGGCGCATTTCAATTGCACCCTGGCACAAGTAATTTTGATCCAATGATGAGCGTCCCCAGAAATAACGGCATATGTTACGACCTGAAAATATCGGCCCGTCGCCGACGACACTCCGCTCCGCCCTCACAAGCCACATAACAACTTCTGCGAAGCCACTGATCGATCGTCTATTTTTGAGGTTTCAAGAAACTCGATACCCGTCGCCTGCACCGACGCCCAAAAGGCAGGGGAGGGGTGAGGAGAAGAGAAGGGCGGGGAGGAGCGAGAAGGGGACGAAAGGGGGGCGATATCCGCCCGCGCCCCTCACCCGCCCCGCCCTCTTCTCACGCGTTGACGGCGGGTCGTAAAGTTAGGTCCCTTAACGCGTGGCCCGTCCGCCCCCGCTGCCCAGTGACGTTATCGCGGCGCACCGGCCGAGCTCACCCACGCCCACCCCTGCCCGGGTGCTGTTTTTGCCGCTCGGGCGCAAACTGCAATGCCTTCCCCAGTCGGCGCAAATAACGTGTCTGAAAATATGATGCCCCTTACGAAAGAAAAATATCTATTATTCTCCGAGCGTCGTGAGTTGTTTAAATCCGCAAGAAACGACTTCGGTAACAAAAAACCCTTCGTACAGCATACCCCAGTAAAACAGTTACGTTTGAAAAGAATTTAAACAATAACAGGTGCTGCAGGAAAACAAACGGGCTGTTTTATGCGTCACTCCAAAGCCAGATGACCAGAAACGAACGAGAACAGCACGTTGCGAACCAACGGGCCCGCCGCGCGGCCCCTTTCTGTAGTTAAGAACGAGCGCGCACTGTTCACCGGTGCACGCTGACGGACGCACCGCGTCGATAGAGAGAGTAGCGCGAAGCACGTGCACGCACACAATGCGCCCTCGCAGCAGCAGCAGCAGCTTGCACGAGGGGGAGGGGAAGGGAGCCCCCCGGGCGCGCCCTGCCGGAGAGGGGGAGACAGCCGGTGGAGATAAGGGCACACCTCCATACGAGCGCGCGGGCCCCAGGCGCTGTTAAACAGCGCTTCGATTTCCAATCAACCGCCGAGAGAAACTGACGACACTTCTGTGCACTGAAAGAAAAGAGCTAGCGCTGCATTCCTCAACACAAAAGCAAAGCGGAATCGATTCGCTACGGGTATTGGCTTGGAATAATTTTACAGGGAAATCCTTACTTCCCTTTGCAGCTCAAAGACATAAAAATAGTATGAAAGTGTTTATAAGAACACTTATTAAATATTCAGACGATTAAAATAGTCAAGTTTTAACGTGTGGGTCACTGCCATCAGTGCCAAGTTTCTTACCATATGTGAAGGAGTTTTCAAACTACAAACGTGTTTTCAGATATTTACTATTTGTTTATATTTAAAACTGTTCTTAAATCCATATTAAAACTATAACCAGGAAAAGTTACGATAGAGCCTTGCAAGAGAGCGCGGAAAGATAACAAATCTCGTCGAGGAAGAGACGCAAACAGAGAAAGAGCCAGTGAGAGAGACAGAGCTAGAAACAAGCGCCCGACGCGAGCAAGACGCCCCTAACCCCGCGTAACTCCACGCACTTTAATTAAAACGTAAAACTAAAACCCCGGCGGAATGTTGGCGGAAGTTAAAATACTTGCGCAAAACTTCACTGCAATAAATGTAAAAAACAAAAACAAAAAAACAACGCATCCATATCGCTTTCGAGAGAGCAGGCGCGCGCTACCGCAAGGCTGTGCTGAAGAGAGACGAGCCCGCGGCCGCCGCCCTTAGGGCGAAGGGCGGAGGGCGGAGGCAGGAGGAGATCGCCAAAGGCCACGTGGGGCCACAGGGAGACCGAACGGCTCGCGCAGCTGCGGAGCGAGAAGAGCCAGGCGAGATACGCCGAGAAATAAAACTTAACAGGGTCTGTGAAGAGAAAGATGGGAAGCTCCAGAATGGAAGGGGGGGGGAAACAATGAAGAACAAGAAAGAACATCCTGCGAGAAAAAATGTGCAGGAGAACGAATGTCTACAATATTAGCAATAGGAACGAGATGACCGGTACTAATGCCCAATAGAAGGAAGACATACGGAAATAATATTTCCAATGAGGTTAATGTTGAAAAAAGATGTAGATAATAAAGTATTACACCCAAATATTACAAAAAAAACTACTAAGAATGATGTAGCAAAGGAAAATGACAATTGAAAAAGAAAAAAAATCTAACGTAAAATAATAAATAAATAGGGCTATGAGGTAATTTGTTACGAATGCCCACGGAGAGTGAAAATGGAGGCGAAAGAAGAAGAGCTACGGGAACAAAGAAGTAAAGAAGTGAGACATGTAGCGTGAAGTTCCAAGGGCAGATGTGTGTGTGTGTGTGACAGAGAGAGAGAGAGAGAGCGAGCGGAGGAGGAGCTCTTGCATGACCCGGCGGTAGCGGCGACGGCAGCGGCGGCGCCGACCCAATCAAGCGCCTTATCACCCGCGCCGCCGGCGACGAGACAAATGGGCCCGGCGACGCGCCCTGACGCTGCAAGAGCGCCCCTCCGCGCCGCCCCTCCCCGCTGCGCCGCACCCCCCCTCCTCGCCGGCCACGCCCACTCCCCCGCCCACGCCACGGGAAGGCTGAATATGCACCCAGAAGGGACGGATCAGCTCGGTGCGGCCGGCCCGCCAGCACGAGGAGACAGCCTCGAGATGGGATGTCCTGCCGAGGCGACGGATGGGCGTGGTAAGGACGGCTAGTACACGAGTGGACGGTGGGAAAGGGGCCGTCGGCCGCACGGAGGACTGGATATACGTCGAGCAAGGGACGAGCAAGCTCCTAGACCGCAAGACGTATCCAATACAGGGATCTGACAAGGCATTCATTCCACGCGTGGAGCGAAACACTGGAGATTAGCAGCAGGAAATAAGCAGAGCAGCGAAGTACACGATGCCACTGAAAAGAGGTAAACGAGAATCTTCGAGACGATGCACATCGAATCGTGCAACTCCGTAATCTGGCTACTGCTCCGTTAATTAACGAACGCGTGGAACAGTACCACGCTCGAGTAAGGAGTTTATGAAGCGAGGATTAGTTCAATCCACGACTGCTTGCGCCATAAACGAGGAACGTGACCCACATCCGCATGCCGGCATTCGCTATTCGCTGCCGCCTCCTCCCCCCGACCCGCTGCCTCCCCGGCCGCGCGATAACGCCCACGCCTCCGCGCGAATCGAACGCGAATGCACGGGCGCGGCAACGCCCCTTTACGAAACAAGAAAAATGCCGCTCTCTCTTCGCTTTCCGCTTCGAGACGAGCGAGGGAGCTTCGCTGGCCTGATGGTTCTCGCTCGCTTGACGAACTTCCCCGATCCTCTCGCAAAGCACACACACACACAGTCCGTTTCCTTGAATTGGCGACGGGGCTCGCGAAGAAAGAGGAAACACTCGGCGGACCTTCGGCCCAGGGACGTCGCCGCCTCCTCCCCCCTCACCGGGCTCATCCCTCGCCGCTCCGCGTCCCCGCACACGGTGTTCCGCTTCCGAGATATGAGCGGCCGCTGTGGCGCGGAGGCGGCCGGGCCGGGCCGGGCTGGGCTGGGCGGTGGCGACCGCTGCTGGCGGCGGAGAGAGCGACGCCCCGTCGCCCCGTAAACTAAACCTCCCCTCGGTGTAGGCTAAACGGATTACGGGCGCGGAAAGAGGGCGCAAGACGTTCGGTGCCAGGGTGGGGGCGTGGCGCGGAGGGGCGGGGTGGGGCAGGCGCGGCGGCGAGAAGCTCCCGATGGCCGTGCGTCACCGTGCCGGAGATTGGCTCCGCACATCGGCGACGCCTCGCCGTATCGCGAAAGCGCCATCGTTGCGACTCAGACAGAGAGGTGGCGGCGGAGAAGTGTCGACGGGTCAGAGTGATAAAGATTCCCGTATTCTAGTAATTCTACTTCATTAAACAGTACATTTGAAACATTTATTTAAAAATCCTACTACCTCTAGTAACAAAATCGAAACCGCAAAATAGGTACGCCTTATAGTTTCAGAACGAAAACACTACATGAATTCGGAATTCGTGCATTAGAAATCGAGGGAAAATTCGAAAGTAATTATTCAAGATCCTCATTTTCCTGGCAAATCTCGGCGTTTAATAGAATGTAGAATCCAACCTGAACGAAATGCAATGCATGGCGGCGCAAAGGGGGGGGGGGGCAGTTTTGCCTCTGTACGCGGCGCGCGTCCACTCCGCGCTGCTGATTTCACAGCGGCAGTTCGGCTGAGGCCCCGCCTCGTCTCGCCCCCCCCCCCCCGTCAGCAAGCACTGGGAGCGTGGAGAAAAAGCGGCGGGCCCGCGGGGACCCGGTGCCCATCAGCGGCGCGGGCCGCCGGGAGGGGACCTATCATCAAATTCGCCTCCGAGACTGGCGCGCCCGCGCTGGGGCCGTGGGGCGGAGCGGGGGCAGGCCGGCGAACGGGGGCCGAACCGACGAAAGACGCTCGCGGAGAAGAACGAGGAGAAGCAAAAGAAGAAGAGGAAAAAAGGAAGGGGGCGGGGACGGGGCGGGGGAGGAGTTTGAAAGCCTCCACACGCCTCGTCCCTTCCCGCCGCCCGTCCCCCGCGCTTTCGCCCGCCTAGCACAGGGGAGGCACTTTGCACGAACTTGGCGGGTGCAACTTATGTGGTATGGATTCAATATAAGACAATGCACACAAGAAACTCGACTCGCGCATTCGCCTACCCTGCCGCCGCCTCCGCCCGCCTGCGCCGTCGAACTCACTCTCTCTCGCACCCCCTCCAGCGCCCCAGGTACGTGCTCCGAGAGCAAATAGGACACTCATGTAAAGTATGGAAACTTTGATGTAAGTTACGGGAGATCAAAGTAGCACCTTCTCCAAGGCGAAGCCCTCTCCGCTCCGCCCGCTGCCATCCATCGTTCCTGGGGGCGTGGGCGGGGCCGCGGGCGACGGGGGCGGGCCTGCCTCCCCCGCCCACGCCCTCCGTCACCTTTCCGCCCGCCGTTCCCACACGCTTCCGGCCGCCCTGCCGTCACTCTAACTTACCTAACGCCGCGTCTTATAACATGAAAGAGGCTTACCCAATGATCACGTTCCCCTGACGGGCGGCGCCGGCGCGGGCGAGTAAGCCTATAATTACAGGGTGCGAGGTTTGGCGTACTATTACGGTCGTAATTACAGCGAACGCGTGCCCGACATAGCGAAGAACCCGCCGCCGTTGCCGGCGCCGGCGCCTCCGCTTCCTTTCTCGCCCACGCGACGTAATTGCGGTCTCGCGGCGTCGCGACGCCTCACGACGACGATGACGGCCCGGCGCCGTCGCGACGCGTCGCGCGCAGCCGCCTTCTCGCCCGAGGGGAAAGTTTGGCTCGCCCCGTGCCAGGCAGGAAAAAAGAATGGCGGATTTCGAACATGGGTGACAAGTCGCGCAGAACTGGAACAATGCGACTGACTTGGAGTGTAAAGGTGGCTTTTTGACAAGTTTAGAAACACTTGACCGCCGTCCATGGGAAAGATCAAAATACCTCTCGTCTATAATGTGGGTGAACCACAAGGCTCAACTGATGACAAAGCAAAATTAGAAAAAGTATCACTGTGTGAATGATTAAGAAAGAAAAAAATATTGTACTTAGTTTATAATCTATTTAAATGTTGCAGGATGTTCAACATCCGACCAATTCTTAACTACTAAATGACTATGGAAGTAATACGACAATCCGACCTTAATACTTCTGGATTCCGCAGATGTTCAGATCATGATAATCCACCGTTTGGCACTCACCTGTAACAGAAGAAGTATTTTCTTAGAACATACGGTAAAATAACATAAAGAAGCCAAATAATCTAATATATGAGGAAATAAAAAAGAATATCTTTGGACGTACGAACCCAAGACAATATGAATTCAGATATAATAATATTCGTACATAGTAATAATAATAATTATTATTAATATATAAATAATAATAATAGGGCAAGACATTGCTTTTTTTTATTTTTTATTTTTAAACAGTCTACTTTTTGCGCAAAGTATTGTAGAGGTACCGCTAGTTCCTGGTTCTGCTTCTTAGGAAACTGGTTGCAACCCCGAGTAGATTCAACCGACTCGTAACATCTTTTCGTGAATTAGAGGAATAATAATAACTAATAATAATCGCTTAAATATTCCAACATCGAAGCAAAATGGAAATTGCCTCCCAGCTTCCAGCGTCTAGGCGAAGATCGAGTGCGGGTGCGGCTCCCCCGGCATGCAAGCCGCAATTCCCTCAGGCGGGCGGCCGCTAATATTTTCAAATTAGTCACCACTTTCTGGACACACCCGGGGATTTACTACAGGCCCCGGCCCGATACAGCAAAAAAGCGCGAGAACATTTCCACGGCGACCGCAGGCGCGCGCGTCGCCGCGGCAGCAGCTGCAGCAGCAGCAGCAGCAGCAGCAGCCGGGTTCGTGCGGCGCGGCGGTCCGCCTCTGTTATGTAACGCCGGGTCTCAACTGACCGCGACAATCCAGCGCCAATCCCGACGGGACACATTCGTCACTAAATGGGGGCTTCCTGTGTTATCAAATCCTATCTATATTACGGCTCGGCGCTATTCATATGTGGGAATTGCCGCAGAGCCGCGGGGCGCCGTCGGGAGAGAACGCTGCACTAGGAGGCGCGGTGGGACGCGGAGAGGGCGGGGTGGGGATGGGGTGAGGTGAGGTGAGGCGGTGGGCAGGGCAGAAGCCAGCGTGCGCCTGCGGGTTCTTGCTCTTTTGGAGGCCACGGGACGCGGGGAAGCTGGGTGGAGTGAGAGGGAGCGGAGGGCGGGGTGGAGCGGGGCGTGGCAGAAAGGGGTGGGGCGGGGCAGAGCGGGCCTGCGGGATTAGCCCGAGGAGAAGCCAAACAAACTGGCTGGTCCTGCCGAGCATCGATCCGCTGGCCCCGTTATAAACAGTGAGGCTGAATAGCGGCGGCCTTCCGGTGGCCTCGCGGCCGACGCCGACGGAGAAGGCGGCGGCTGGGGGCGTGGCCATCTGAATCGCCGGGCCCTGCACGTCTCCAGGCAAACCACCACGTTTACCGCACGCTACACACTCTAAACAGACTTTTACGACTCTGAAGGAGTTCGTTCGTTGCTTGAGCATCCGCACTTTACGAGTTTCTCAGTGAGAATATTTACAGGCGGATAACTTTACAAATTTAACCTTCATAAGTATTAACAATTTTTAGTTTTCAAGTATTTACAATATTTAGTTTTCAAAACAATCACTAAACTGAAGGTCGCATTTCAGGTTCAGTCAAGAATGCGTTATGAGACATTACTTGCCTTTGCTATGCTTCTTGCAAACAGTTCGAAGCAAACTTCTCGCTTGTATATTGTCTTTTTTTTTAGAATTTCTAAACACATTTGCAGTGGCATAAGGAAGTGGAGAGTATTTTATCTGGCAGCACGAGGAACGCGTCCCGTTTCCCCGCAGTTTGTTCGACCACCCGGACGCGGAAACCCCTGCCGGATCCGCCCCGGCGCCGAGGCTCGCACAAAGGCGTCCGCTTGCGAATCGACCAGTCGCGGGCGAGGGGGTCCCAGCGACGTCGTCCCCCGCAACAAGTTGAGCGCGCACTCGCGCGGAATATCAAGCACGCAGCCGCTCACTGACATATTTCAGGAATATCATTAGTCAGCAAACACAATTTGCGAAGTTTGCACAGCGGCCCGAGGCGGCGGCGGTGGCGGCGGCGGCGGAGACCGGGGAAGACGAGGGCGGGGGCGGTAGCTGGCGAGGTGATATACAGGAGCGGGGAGAGGACGGGCCGCGGCGGCGGGCAACACTTCCTCGTGGCATACGAATGACGCGCGGGCGACGGCAGAGATGGCAACGGCGATGGAGACGGTCGCAATGTGGAAGGCAACACAAGACTGCAGAGAACGAACAAGGGAGTTAGTGAGGAAAACTGAACGCATGCGATGGTGAAATGATATCGCGTTCATTCGATTATTATTAAATACAGGCGGTATCTGTACCTCAACTAAGTTTACAACATGAATTACAAACCTCAAATGAAAGAATCAGAAAGCGAAACACATGCCGAGGGTTATTCGAGAATTGTAAATGAGCTTCTACGCAAAATTTGTCAGGTAATCATTAGGTCTAGGAGCAAACATAAGAACATCACTCAAGAGCTCATTATAAATTGTATAACCCTTTGTTACAAAGCAAAGGGCATGTTCAAAGAAACTGTACAAAACACTCCACATATACGGGAGATCGTTCTTATTCATCCAATAATGGTGTTTAGGAAATAGCGAGCCTCAACGTAAACAACGCAACAACCTTCAGTGCGATTTTTATAACTCTGCCCCTCAAGATCCTAGGGCCACGATGGAATATCACACGGCATTTCGCGGCTTTCTCGGTCGCATGATCACAAGCACTGCTTGAAACTGTCGCGACCATGCGACATCTGGCGGCACGTCTAAGAACGTCGCGAAATATCGTGACATGTGCCATCGTGAACAGGGGCCTTGAGGGGCGAAGTTAGAAAAACCGCAGTATAGAACCACTGCTGTTCACCGGTCCGTCCAGGGCGCAGTGGCGTCTTTCCGCAGGCGCCGAGGGGCCACGGCGGGGGCAGCGCCGAAGCGGCAGCCCCTCCCATTCGTCCCGCTGTCGCAGTGTGATGAAGACAAGCGCGTCCGCGCCGCCCCCGCGTACCCCGCCCGCGGCGGCGGCGGCGGCCAGCCTATTTACGGGCAAGCACCCTGGAGACCCACCGCGGCGGCGGCGTCCCATCGGGTCCGCCCCCGCCCTCGTCGTCGCCGCGAGGGCCACCGGGTCGCGGAACGCGCGACAACCGGCAGACGGACCGAGGAAGCGTCAATGGAGAGGAGACACAGCGGGAGAACGCGAAGAGCGAGGACGGTCCCCGGGATTATATCTGCGCAACAGAATTGCGAGACTCAAGAAGAAGAAGATTGGAAAAAGCTCTTTTTTCCCCTTGAAAAGGGCCGACACAGCAGCTAAAGGTTGGAAAGTTTCTCCACGTCTGGTGGCGCGCCGCGCGCCCCGAATACTAAGTCAAGCCACCTCGGAGGCGTCCTTTTTTATCCCCTGGCCCTCGCTCCTCCGAAGGAGCCGGCGGCGCGCCATCGGACCGGCAGCGGGTGGGTGGCGGGGGACGCGAGCGGGAGGGAGGGAGGAGGGGCGCGGACGGAGACGAGGCTGCGGGCCGGGCATCCTCAAAAAGTTGCCGGTTGTGATTTCGAGTCCTCGCTCCGTGACCCCGCGCAGCTGTCGCCTGATTAGCCGCAGCGAGCGGGTGGGGCGGGGCGGAACGGGGAGAGGCGTGGCGGGGCGGGCCACTGCAGAGAGAAGGGCGCCTGCGCCAGCGCCGCCGCCGCGCGCGCCGTACATGAATTTTTCATCCCGGTGCGTCCCCTGTCGCATTGTGCCGGGATCAAGCGACGCCGCTCCGCCGGGACAGGAGCAGCGGGGCGGAGTGGGGCGGAGCGGGGAGGACGGGGAAGGTGGCAGAGCAGGACGAACTCGGTGGGTGTGGCCGGGAGGCGGGCAGTAACGACCTAGACGAAGTCGGCATGATAGAAAAGCTGGGCGGGTTTGCGCGACATGACAGGAGTGCTAGTTACAGTAGCCGACCCGCGACCACCGGCAAAGATCATGTAACTGTGAGGAAGTAGCTTCAACCAAATAAAGCAGGAATGAGAGCAGATGATTGAGGAAGGATTCGAAATACGGCGTAACGAGCCATATAATTGTCGCAAAGGCTGAATCGAGGAGAGAGCTAGTTCCATGAAGCAGAAGCGTCGCCCCCCGAAGTGGGCGTGGTAAAGCGAGGGACGAGGGCGGGCCGCAGGGACGCAGTTCGCCCTCACCTCTGCCTGGCAGCGGGTCGCCCGCCGGGGGGCGAGACAGGGAGGCGAGGCCGGCAGAGCGATCTCCGCGCAAGACAGGCGCCTTAATGTCAGGCGTGAAATTTAAACCCGCACCGGCGGCAGCAGGGACGGCGACGTAGACAACGCAGGCGGCGGTGGCGTCTCGGTGGGGCGGGCGTCTGCACCGGGGCGTCGCGACGCGTCTCGGCGCGCGACGGGCGTGACGGAGACTTTGCTCTCGGGGCCCGGCGTCACGACGCCAGAGTCGATACCGCCGAGAGGGCATACGTGTGCTCCCTAGCATATGAGGTCATCCATATGCAGTTCATTCTGAATACACTTAAACTTTTATTGAATTTTATGTTTTGTCGGAATGTAGAACTTTTGGAGAATTTTACGAAATATACCTACCAACTCTGTTAGTAATCCAGTTGTACCTAAACTCATTTTGTCTGGTGAAAACTTCGTATACAATGAATATCTATAAGTATTACATGCTATTGGCAATTCTGGATATTTGAGGTAATACATTCCTCCTTTTAATCTGTACAAAACGCAAACAAAAACCTCAATCAACCGAACCGAAGAAAAGTATTTAAAAAGTTATTCAGATTCAGTAAAAATGCTCAGTGCAATGAGACGTTGCATTAACCGCCTGCTGGTCTATCTACGCGGCCAGAGGTTCCACTTCTTCCCTCCGGCCAAGCCGACTCCCTCAAGGCCTCGCGTCCAGCGCCAGGCATCTCGACTCGGAGAAAACGCGTCGGAACACAGAGCAGCCGGGGGCAGAGGGTTGCTCTGCGGTGCGGCAGCAAGAGAACAAGCCGGCCGGAGAGGCGGGGGGCGGGGCGGGGGCGGGGCTCAGCGACCACCGAGTGGCAGGCCGGGGAGTGGCCCGCAGTGGTTACAAGCGCTCTCCAGCAATTCCTCGTCTCTGTTTGGCGACGCGCTCAGCCCCGACCCTCGGCCCCTCCGCCACCACCGCCGCCACCGCCGCGCGGCGCTCTCTCGTCTTTCGCGACACAGCGAGTGCCCACGAGTGACGCACGCCCCCGCAACCGCCCTCCGACCGCCCCCTCCCCCACCTCGCCCCGCGCGGACGGGGACGTCTGCGTCAATAGGATTACGTCCGTCAACACCGCGAGTCGCTTCTTCGCAGCGATTTAACTCGGCAAATATTGAATCATCAAATAATAAGCATTAGAACAACGGGGCGGGGCGGGATCGAGCGAAGTCGTCGCCGTCACCGCCGCAGACGAGGAACGACGTCGCTGTCGTCCTCTCGTCGCCGTCCAAGGCGCCCAACCGCTCAAGAAGGGTGGGGAGGGGGGGCGAGTGCAGCGAAACGACCGCCGCATACATCCATAATATATATCCGCTGCCAACGCAGCGTCGGCGGCGAAATGCCTGGGAGAAGAAGCTGCGGCGGCGCCGAGGAGGAGCAGGGCGGGGAGGGTGGGGCGGAGAGGGGCGGGGCGTCGCGCCACGGACTCGCACGGGCGCGGCGAAGAAGAATGCGCCGAGGCATTAGGGAAATACGGAGAGAATTGAAGACGGTTGTCCTACTTGTGTTAAGCCGCTTGATACTCCAGCCATGAAAGGCGAAGTCGATCCATCCACGACGACGGCGGCGGCGGCAGATAAAATACTTTCGCCGTCTCTGTTTCTCTTTCGATCCGCGCGGCTCACTGCCTCCCTCTCGCTCTCGTTCCCTCCTATTCACAAAAGTTTCGCGGCGGCGGCGGTAGAGGTGGTGGCGACGGTGGCAGGGAAACGAGGGGGGCGGGGCGGGCCTGGGGCGTCGGGGGGCGACCGTGCGTTTTATGCGAGGTGGCTGCAGAAACGAAGGCGGGGAGCGCGAGGGGGAATGCAGAGCTCACAGGTGAACGCTCACTTTCTGCGGCGCTCGGAGGAGCGACGGCGAGAGCAAGGAAGAGTGATGGAAGCGAAACTGCGCTTGGGGATGGAAATTCTGCCAGACGGTGAGGAGAACGTGACGGTAAACCAAAAATGGAAATAGGCAGAGATTGATAAAGAGGCAGATTTGATGAAGTCAATGATAACAAGCAGTGAAAATGATGCAGGAGTTACGGTGGTATTACCAACGAAGGTGCCACGTGCAGTAAAAAGAACTGAGAATGAAGGGATCGATGTGACTGGCATGTCAGTGACGGAGGTGGAAACAACCCGAAGGCAGCAGCAGATTCCGAGACTGCAAACGTGTTGGCAGCGCACACCGCGGCGGCGGGAGAAGGTGAACGTTTGCCGAAGAGGGAAAGTGAACAATCCGCGCCGCGCAGTGGTTGCTCGCTACAAGCGGGCCGCGCCCGCTTTACCGCCTCTCCGCCCCGCCCCAAGGAGCGCTTTCAGAATTCAGTTACCGCCCCGGCGACACATCCCCAGCGCGACTGCTACAATTAAGTAACTCAACCCTTAATTTCGCTCTGTTCCGAGCAATTTTCGCCGAGGGCAGGCCGGCAAGTGCACCCGCGGGCAACCCGACGGCGCTGGGGCTTTTTCGAGCATCGCCCCAGCCAGGAGAAATTAAATTCGTATTAAAAACAGATCATACGCACCGAAGGCAAGATTGCCTCGGCAAGTGTTGAGGCCGTCGCCCAAATATTACCGCGCGTGTCAGCCACTTTCAACACAACTATTTGCGTCATTATATTTCCTGGATAAAACTGATCTTTAAAATATTGTACTTTTCGTTCTTCTTTTTTACTGCTTCTTCGTGTAATAACAGATCAAATACATACACAATTCAATGTGATATTGTTTACAAAATTTGATTAATTTTTATTTTAAAACTATTGGAATTAATGTCCATCGAATGCATAATATTCCCACCAAAGCAATGAATTATAACTTACAATACATGGGTTTTTGGTAAAATAATTACAGAGTTTGACATGAGATATCTACAAAGATACATTACAGATGTTTCGTAATACACTGCACCCGCCATTGTTAGCTGCAATTGCGCTCGAAAACAAAGCCTTTAACGAGCTCCCAGACCGTGATTGCCTCGAGGTGTCGCGCGCATGAAACGCCCGCTAAGCGCAAATGTTGCATGATTTGTGCGAAATAAATTATTAAACTCCGCGTTTAAATATGTTACGTTCCAATAAACACGCGCGCATAATGCATGGCGCCCGCACTGCATTGTGTGTGGGGCGCGGAACGGGCGCGCGCGCAGCGTTTTCCGAAGCCATTTTGGGGGAAGCGGCGACGAGCGATGGAACAGAACCGTGAGAGATTGCGCAGTTCCAACCACGGCAGTTCCCACTGGCGCTCTTCAGGAACAGCGCCAGTGTATGCTCAATACGGTCGTGCCATCGTCGGCATTCACTCTTGCCTGTTGGTGGATCTCGTGTAACGCCTTGTTTTTCTAGTATACATAAAGGCCACTGCACCATCGTAAATTGTCAATTCACTTGCCGGAACAAAATGTCCCGTTATTGTCCTTTTTTTGAAAGAGAATATCAGTCATTCAACTCTATAAAATGTCATAAAAATTTAGAGAGAGTTTATAAAAAAGGTCAGCGCTTGCATACTAACGACAGCTCACATCATAAAGAAATGAAACAAACAGTTATTTGCGAAACTATTACATCGTGTTAGTTTTTGACGCAGGAATGAAAATGTCTTAGAAGATACGACAGGAGAGGAGTTCGTGATTTTTAAATAATAATGCCAAATTCACTTTCATACAAGTTGCAAATATATTTCGGCGCGGATTCATGGACATTTGTACGTATACGTATATCACTCTCATAGAGAGAGAGACAAACAGACGGCAGTTATGCTAACTACTCTAGTATTTTCTTCACTTCGCGGTGCCCAATGCATTATTTACTTCGCATGACGCGACCAGCAAGTACAACAATCCAATCAATATATAATAAAACGACAATAAATGTTTTCGTAACTGTTTTCACGAATTCTGAATATATATTTTTCAGAAAAATAAGCCCTCAAAATGAGATTCGCGAGGCGAAAGGATTCGCCTAAGGTCTGCGCGTCCTCAGGACTCCAAGGGAAGTTCCACCCCTGGCTGTGCGGCGCGCGCATTTACGTCACAAAAACAAACGTTCCGCTCCTGCCAAGCGCTGGCCACGCAACGCAAAATATTCTTACAGTAAAGAACGCCTTTCTCGGCTGTGGAATTCGAGGGGAAGGGGAGGGAGAGACCTCCCTCCGAGTCCCGCGTTGCCTCGCCCCTCTCCTCCGCCCCCCGCCCTCTCGCGGCTGCGGAATCTCGCTCACACGCCAGCGCGCCGCCGGCGCCTGACACCCGGAAAATCAGGATGAACTCCGCGAGCGAAGCCGCGCGCACGCGGGTGGGCGCAGCGGCGGGAGGGGAGGGGAGGGGGCCGGGAGGGGCGGGGCGGGGCGGGAGCGGGGGAGGTGCTGATGCGGCGCCCGAGCGCGCCTGTGCCTGTCTCAGGCGCCGCGATCGATTCTACAGAAAATAGCGACGCCACCGACGCCGCCACGGGCGCCGGGCGCGGCGGTGGAGGCGACGGTTGGGGTGGCAGACGAACGGGCGCGCGCGGGCGAAGGAGAAGGCTCCTCGGGGAGCGGGGAAGAGAACGCACAGCAGTTGAAGACGGTACGAGACAATGAAGGGTACGAGAAAAAGGGAGAAAAATGAAAACGAGCGTAATGTTTATTTTTTTTAGAGTGAAATACAAAGAATTCGATATGGGACTGTCAATTTAAAACCATCATATGAGCACCATTACAAATAAAATAAACTCAGTAACGACAAACAGTTTGCTAAAATATCGATAAAAATTCCTTGAAATGAAAACTCATGAGAAGCCCACAGAAATCTGAGAAAGGGAAACAAGCAGACGTTTAAAGCGCCGAAAATGTAAACAGCGAAATGAAAAATAAACGCGAACCGCCCAAAGCGGAGAAAATAAGAGCGTGGAAATGGTGTGTCAATAGGCGGGCACGACGACGGAGCGAGCGTCCGGGGACAGGTGAGGGCCCGGAGCGCGGGCGGAGGGGGGCGGGGCCCTGCCTTCACAAGGCACAGGACGCCGAGGGAAGCGGAACGCGCCGAGCAGAAGTTGGCAAGCGCCCCGCCCCCTTCTTCTCGCGGTGCCCTTGAGGTCAGCGGCCGTGGCCCGCAGCGGTGCGCCGCCGCCGCCGCCGCCGCCGCCTCTTCAGGCGGTCGTCGCGAGCGCTCGCAGCGGCGGCGGCGCGAGCGTGAAGCCTCCGCGCTCCGCCCGCTTTGACACCAGACGCGCGGGCGGCCGCAAGCGCCGTCGCCGCTGCCGTCTCCGCCTCAACGCGTGACCCGGCCGTTCTGCGTTCGCGCCGTGTTCATTAAGAGGGAACGGATTTTCAGATTTATACATTTGTTTACACGAAAAAGATAGCGGCATTCAATAATATTTTTTTAATGTTTACAAGACATACTGAATGAATTAGAACCATCTTTATTTTACATTTACATTTATTTTACATTTTTACGCATTTTGGCATAATTACATATTATACTAATTGATACTTATTTCGTAACAATTTTGTTACATTTTAAAATACGTATTTATAGGTCGAAAGGGAACATTTCAGATTCGAGTTTGCAGGATGTGTTACTGGATTCATCTTTCTTATATAGGAATGTAATGCTACTGCGCTTCAATGACCAACGAACCCTCGACATGAATATTGTGAAACGTACACACCCTCCTGTTTCTGGAAACGGCGTACTAGGAATCAAGGATGAGCAGATATTTGTGAAGTACAAGTAATTTCAGCCACGTGCTTGCTCCTGGTCCATACGGCCCATATCTAACTTGATCGAAAACAGCAAATCGAAGCAGCTGGATGAAGAAATTTAACCCTTCGCAGCAGGAGTCAACGGTATATTGGATGCGCGAGATCGCAATTAAGACTCATGAAATTGACAACACAATTCAATGGGGTTTACAAACACGGAATTACAAATGTATTTCACTAGATACTAAAAAACTAGTGCTTCAGAAGAGCCTAAATACAACAATCAAAACTGTAAACACAAGTTAGGCATATTATTTAAAATCTATGAAACAAAGCTCGTTCACACGCTGCAGCATTTGCGTGCGGCGCCATCGACGTGGCTTCCACTCTTTAATTCCGCCGGCGATCGCAGAGTTCGGAAGCGGCAGAGCCTTTTCATTAGAGAGCAGCCGAGAGCGTCGCGTAGCCAGTCGGTCCCTCGCCGGGCCCCCGCGCCCCCCGGCGTCACCACGCGCTTCGCGGGGGCGGGGCCCCGGGGGGGCAGGGGCGGGGCGCGCGCCGCGTCATTAGGGCTGGGCGCGGGCCAAAGCGCCCCCGCCCCCGCTGATAAAAGCGCTTAGGCCCCCGGCGGTGAACAATCCCGCGCGCCTCCCCTCCGCCCCCGCCCGCCCGCGCAGGTACCGTAGCCGCGCGTAGGGGACTCCTCGTACTCCTGACCCCTTCTCCGGCTGGCGCGGTCCAAGTCGCGTAATCCTAAGGATTACGAGGGCACTTTTGGCCAAGAAGTGCATGCGTCGTTTACACAGAACTGATAAAGCTTTTTACGTTCGGCGCACGCCGCGTTTGCCTTTAGGGACCCCTGTGTTTTTTTTGTTCCGTGTAAGTTTTTTTACAGTGGAGGGGTACAATTAATGGAGGTCGAAAAAACTACCCTCTGACAGGAACTCCGCCAGTATACAACATAATTAATAGAATACTTGGGATATTTAATCTTCTATGACCCTCCTGGTCGTGTAACTTTTACGATGAGTGGGCATAAGCGAATATTTATGTTTAAAACATTACAAACCCCTTAATATCATCTTTTCGTACCACCGTTTTAAAAACTACGGAATATGATTTCGAAAATTAAACTTTTTCGAAAATTAAACACAAGGCAATAAAATTCTCGTTTTTCTGCCAAATCTTTCTATTCGACCAAGGGATATTTTAGAAACATCAACTCGCAAGTGAATTACCTGATTTTCTCAATTTGAAGACTCTAAATAAGATCACAGAACCAAAAAATGGGGTGTAGGTCAAATATGAATATGCGAATCTACATCCCTCACATGATGGAACAAACGACCTGTCGTATTCGATTCGCAGCGCGACATGTGCAACGCCAAGCGCCACTAACGCCATGCGCTGAATGCAACCCCCCCTCCTCGCCCCGACCCGCGCACACCAAAAGACCACGCAACGCTCGCATCCACGCCGGGTCCGGCGCCAGCGCCTCTGTCGCAGACGCACGCACATATTATCGATTATCGACATTGCCGTGGACGCCGGCCGTGGCGGTGGGGGCGACGGGGGCGTCGGCGACCGCACATTTCGCGTCGCCCTTTGATTCGGCGCCGGCCGGCCTGCCGGCTGGGAGGACGCAGGGGCCTCGGCTGCCGGCGTAGAAACAAAGAGACTTCAAAGAAGCCCCCGGATCAGCCGCTGGCCGCCGCCCCGGATGCCAATATCTGAAGGCAATCACGAGGATAGTTGGCCCCGTTTCCGTCCGCCGCGGGGGGCGGGGCCGGCCAGCGGCGCAGCACGGCGGACCGCGCTGGCGGCGGCGGCGGCCCGGGGCTGTCAACGGACGCGAGGACGCCCCGGAGGGCCGCGCGACGTTGAGGATAGAGGACGGCGGGGAGGAAGAGGGGAGGACGCTCCCGGCTCGTTTCCGACCGTCGCAGCCACGACGAAACCGTCCTACCCGCCCGGCAGGAAATCGCTCTTGTGAGAGGTTTTAACAAACGCCGACCGCAGCGCGCCGGTAGGGGAGGAGGAGAAACTGCAACGGCAAGGAGAGGCCCGTTCGCATTTTGGCGCCGGACAACAGGAAACGAAGATGCGAACTGCAAAGAAAGCCCCTGGCGAATAAATCCCTTTGACACACCGCTTCGCTTTTGGTTTCTATTTCGATACGTATAACAGCCGCAAACGAATCCGTAATCAGTTTCGAAATCAGTTTTAACGAACGAATCAATGTAAGAGGATTGAAAGAATAAAAAAATAGTTCAGCTACCTAGCACCTCAATGGACACATTAAAAATGCATTAAAAACTGCGGTGAAATCCTCGTGCCTTATGCCGCATTCCATTTTGTAGCCATAACTCATGAATTAAATCTTTTATTTCTTATTCACTCTCCATTACACAAAGCCACATCACATTAAGAATAGAATTGACATTTCCAAAATAAACAGGTGGCCGGTCGTTAAATAGGGCGCTTGCATAATTAATATTACATCACATTAACAATGAACTGGACAGTTGCAGGACGACCAGTTATTTACAGGGAAAACCTGAGCTCATATGTTAGCGCCTTCCACTAACTGAACGGCAGAACAAATAATGTGAGGACTGGCCTGAATACAATGGTGATTGAACGGAAGACCTGCAATACGACACCGTCCCCGCCGCGTTGAAACTAAGATTTTCGTCAGCCAGCCAGTTCAACGCCGATATGTGAGCCACCGAAGCGATCCATCCACAGACAAGCGAGGTCTGTGAAGACCTTCTAGACTCCGTTATGCATCTGTCTAGATCCATTTCGCAAATAAAGAAACAGTGGCAGCGACAGCTTCACAACCCGTGCGAGACAGGTTCGTCAAGGGTCGCTTGCCCTGTTCGAGCCGCCTGCGCGACGGCAGGGTCTGCAGAGCGCCCTGGGCGATGGATGGGCCACGCCGTTACATCAGCGCCCGCCCGCTCGGCCCCGAGACAAAGGCCCGCCCGGCCCCGTGCCACGTCGCGCCGGCCGCCTCGCGTCGGAAGACTCCACGCGCGCATAGAGACAGAGCAGCTTTTGTCACGCCCCCGCACGGGAACAACAGCACGCTGAACATTGGCAGGAAGGAAATATCGCAAAGGCAAAGTAAATTTCTATTATTATTATTATTATTATTATTATTATTATTATTATTATTATTATTATTATCATCACTAATTTCTTTCTCAGAGCATTGCTGGACATCCATGCTTGACTAACAAGACAATTGGTTAAGCTCAAGCAAGCTCGTTGTTCACACAGTACAAGTGTCCAATATAACCGATTTTACGTTTCTACAATTTTAGATCGTAATATTGCCAGAATTTTTCATTGTTGAGTTGTTTTCAAATTCGACAGTTTCTATCTGATTCGTGCCGCTTTTAGAAATAAGTTCTGGTACCTTACTGATGATAGCTGGAATTGGATATTGTATTTTAGTCCTCTCCATCTGCTACAGAAAAAGCGTATCGTGATTTAATGTTACAAAATTAGAGCACAGAGGATGTTCATAGATTAAAAGATTACTTTCAAATTATTCTGAAATAATCACAATAACTGGATTTCCTGTATTGCATTCGAAATTGCTATTAGTAATAGATATGTATTTATATTCGCATTAGAGGCAGTATTGATCAATTCGTTGATGAGTCATGCCTACTAATGTTTCCCCCGACCAGATAAAAACTGAGCATCCTGCTCGCACACCTTGACCTTCGGCCAGCCGCTCGCTTGGCGCCGCCCGCGGGTCGCCGCAGGGGTAATGGGCAGGACGCCCCGCGACGCCCAATTACCAGGCAAATGAGGGCGCGTCGCGACGGCCGCGTCGGTGGGCAGGGCGACCACCCGACCCGACGACCGCCCGGCGGCGGTCGGTCGCTCGGAAAAAGTCGCGGCGGACGGCGACAAACAGCGCGTCCCCAGCGATGCTCGTCAGCGCCACGCCCCCTCTCGCCCCTCGCCCCGCCCGGCCACCCACCACGCCCCCTCGGCCGGGCCGTTAAAGCGGGAGGAAAGTCGATCTCTGTGGCCCGTGTCTCATTCATCGCCTCGCCGGGAGGGTGACGCGCCGCTCAAAGAGGAGGGAGAGGGACAGGGAGAAAGAGGGACGAAGACCAGAGGACGGAAGAGGGCTCGTGACAAATTCTTCTCCCCGCCGGCCGCGCGACCTCAAAAGCGGAGAAGTCGAGCAATTTTTCGCCTTGAGCGCGTCGCCTTTTAATGAGAAAAACCTGCGCGGATCGAAGTCGTCCCGTAAAACACTAACAAGAGGTGTCTAATTCCTGCTCGGTGCCACTCACTGTAATTGTCAGGAGATGGGCGAGACGCTCAAACTAATTACGAACTCAAAACATTCAACACTAACGAAGAAAACGCACATCAGCGCATAAAAAACGATAATTTGTTTCAAGCAACATAATAGCGTAGTAATTATTATTTTTCAACCTTGGCGATCGTAAACTCAATGGCAATTAAAACGTCAACAGTGCTACAGCAGCAGAATAGCAGTACAACATAATTCACAAGCGATCCTTGGAGTCCGAAATGGAAATGCACTGCTTGGATGTATTTTTTAACAGACGTTTCAACCTCATTTTTTAAATATATGTAATTTAAAATCTACATAGATCTATAATCACATACGTTTGATAGATTTAAAAAGGGTTCATGAACACTCTGTATACTTCATTGCAGTACATACGCACGGTATTATAATTTTCCTCCTTTCACAAAAAATTAATTTTTTTTGGAATCGGAATTTCTGAATCCAACTTCAGAACACGAGGGGGATGATGAACGAATTACCGCAATCCCGCGTGTGCGAGAACGAACCGGCCGACGCGACGGCAGGCAAGAGCGCGGCGCGGCGCAGCGAGGCGACTTCGACCGCGCGCGGTTCGATCCCCCGCTGGCGTGCGCCCTCGCGTCCTCGCCCGTGCCGGCGCCCGTTTCCCGGAAAGCGGCAGCACGCCACCTCGCCTCGCCCCGCCCCGCTCCGCCGCGGCCCCTTCCAACCACCACAGTGGCCCGCACGGCACCAGGCGTGGACGAAATTCATTAACAAGGCTTCCCCGTAGTGCTGTCGACACTAGTTCCGCGTTTCATGAAAAGTATTTGATGAGAATTCCGAATTCGATGAACTGACTAAATGGAACCACTTTCACGTTCACAGTTTGTCATGAAACCAATATTTAAAAAATATATAAGATCCATCAATTCTACAGACTGTTAATCAGTTCCTACCTTTCACTAAAAAAATAATATTCACCAATTCTACAGAATATTATTCAGTCGCTAGCTTTACCCGAAGTTATTAGTAGCCGTCAACATTAAAAACGACAGTATATCGTACGTGGATTCCTCTTCAAATGCTATCACATTAATTCATTTGCAAAACTGAATTTCAGCTGTGCACTCACACGCTACACGCGAAAAATGCCAGCAAAATTTCCATGAAACGCGTAATTTTGGAGCCAGAGACGATTCATGTCAAAAACACCGTAGCGTGTTTTCAAATCATTTATTTCACATCATCGTCTCATTTATCTTAAGAACGAATCGCCACGGGGATTCTAGCGAATTCCAACGGCAGCGTAGGAGGGGCGGAGGTGCAGCACACGGATCGACCGCGGGGCGCGGGGTTCGTGACCCGCCGGGGCGGCGCCGGCGCGGGCCCGCGGCGAGAGCAGGAAAACCGCACGGCAACATGGAAAACGGGGCGCCTCCACTGCCTCCACCGCAGGAAGCCATTATATGCAGCCGATAGCGGGGCGGGCGCGGCGGGAAGGGTGGATAAAGGGAGTGGCGAAAGGGAAAAGGGGCGGGCACAGACGGGCGGGCGCCAGGCCGGGCGGCAACCATTCGAATGCAGCGCTCGCCAACGAGGCCGATGCGGCACCAACACCGTACCCGACTCAGCCGCTTTTCTTTGCGTTCCACTGCACGCGGTGTATGCGTTCTATCGCCTGGATTCGGCGCCACCGTACCACTGAGGGCGCGTCACTCGAACACCTGCCCGCTGCGGCCCGCTCCTGCAATGCATCAACGCCGCTGCCGCCGCCACGCCTCCGTGTTAATACAGCGCGACCTCCCGCTGCGGCGCGGCTGGCGCGCGCGGCCACGAAACGGGTCGGCGCGGCGGAGGGCGGTGGCGGGTTGCGTGCTCAGAAGTCGCTCGGCGAACAATGCTGGTGGCGGCGAGGAGGCTCGCCACGCTGGCTACGTCACCGCGATGCGCAGTTGGGGCACACCCATTGTCTCTCAGGCGCTAGCTTCCGTGGTGGAAAGCCGAGTGCTACCTCTACAAACCATTATCCATCGTCCAGACACTGCTCCTGACTCTCCAAACTCGCTCCTGGCAATGCCTCAACCCCAATGCTACTTCCATATATCTACATCGCACTGGTATTACCACCACACACCACCTCGACGGTATCAAGAAATCGATACCATCACTTTTCCAGTCGACAATACCGTCACCTCTAACTACCAACTACATAAGTGCTTCATTGTCATCACCGCCGTTTACTACCTACCAGATCCATCGTCCTAGAAACCACCGCCCTCGCAACCGGGTGTTGCCGCATTCTCGTCAGGCATCCCATCGTCTGGAGACTGTGTCATACTCTTCGCCGCCTCATACCTAGTTAACCTACCACCGCTGTCTCCTACGGCTTGACTCATCTTCACAGCACTCGCAGAGCTGTCAAAATCAACTACTTCTTCGGCGGCATCACGCACATCCAAGTCGCATCGATCGTCCGCGCCACTCAACCATTCGCCGGCGCCATCAAACCATCTACCGCAATGCCATCACCACCGACCACCACGACGACGCCCATATCCAAGTCGAACCTACCACCCTGCCAGACACAGTTTCACTCCTCGCCCTCTCCGGTAGCATTTGGCCATCAACTGAGTCCCCTCCAGTGCCACCCAACTCCCTCGCAGAGCCATCAACATTACCCACCACATTGACAGTGCCTACATGCAAGTATTATCACTCTGCCAGTCACAGTTTTACTCCCCGCCCTTTCGCTGTCTACGCAGTCCCCTCCAGTGCCATTCAACTCCCTCGCAGAGCCAACAGCAATACCCACCGCATTGACAGTGCCTACATGCAAGTCGTACCTACCACCGCCGCTCACATCCCCCACTCCGCGTCTTTTCCAGCGTCACCGTCTCTACCTCCGAGGCGAGCGGGCGAGCGGGCGGCGTGCGTGACTGCGGCCCGTTCCTCCAGCGACTCCTCGTCGCCCTGCCCGGCCCGCTCCTCCTCCCGCGGGACTCTCCTCCGCCCCGCCACGCCCCTCCCCACCCAGCCGGCGCAGAACTTCCTTCCACGCGGCGCACATTATAAATTTCATTTACATGCAACGCACTCCATTCTGCTCCGTTAGCGCTGCGCCAACGCCTGGCGCCGCCCGGGCGGTCGCCGCCGCCGCCGTGGCGAAGGTCGTCGGCACCGCCGCCGCCGACCGCCTTCCTCCCCCACCCCCACCCCCGACGCGCCGGCGAGTACTTATTCCGCGGAATATTCAACGGCTCGAGAAGTGTGCAACTGCACTGGGCAAAATGTAATCACGGACACTCGCTCCCGAAGCCATCAAAGTATATTTGCCGCGGACGAGGTCACCGGCGGGAAACAACACCGTTATGCAACCCGTAACACACGCAACTCAACGCCTTTGGATCTGAAGAGTGGTTCATTTTTCACCCGAAAATCCAATGATGTGTGCTATAAATACTCTCCATGACAACAGACTATTATTCACGTGAATTATTTCTAAAATTAAAATAAAGTTGGTGTCTGCAAGGAACGCCCGTTGTTTTGCGCGATCGCCAACTTGGACCACCAACGACTTGCTTGACGGTTGTCAGAAAAGTAAACACTACTGAAATGCGGCCAGCAATCCTTGTTGAAGAAATTCTGGTGTGACAACATGCACTTTTCCTTGCATATTCTGTCCGAGTTATTTCTGCCAAGTGAAGAAATGTCTGTACAAAGCTGCGGTTAAACAGAACAAAGTTCGATTGTTTTGCAATAACATGACAATAATTTACATTCTCTTTGCGTTTCAATTTCTGATACAATGTTATCAGTAAAAAAATGATTAAACTATTCTTGCTTCAAGATAGAATAAGGTTATATGAGTTATGAAATTACACTATAGTGGATCCATTGCCGCATGCGATATTTGTTTCTCAGCTCAAAAACACATTAAATGATCCCGAGTTTCCTAGACTCGTCATCCTTTAGTCATAGTGTGGGCAAGAAGAAAACCTCTTAATTACTTCGTTCATTAAAAAACATGAACGAAAAACTATTTCATCTACATTTTTTCCAGTACTGTAAGTGTTCACCGATACAAATCGGTTAATTAATACTTTGACTCCAGGATAAGAAAACAATTTCACACAAATTAAACGCCTAATCAATTCGACGTATTCTACGTTAATGCACAGTAATAAAATCGAAGAAAGAAATTACGCGGTGAATGCAATAATGGGTTCAGAGAGAAATAAGTAGAGCGTACGATTTTCTTTTTGTTATCGTCATCCAACAAATAGTTTCTTTCGGAGAATATGAACTAAGCGGTTAATATCGCAATATCTGACTTATGAGAACAATTATAATTGTTCTGATGACGGATAAGTTATAAATTGCGATATTTGAATTATTATTCGCGCATAACAAACGACGTATGAACGACTAATCCGGCAGAATGTGGCTTCATATTTTTAAAATCTAGTGATTCTTTTTTAAAAAAGGGGGTGCCAGTATGCATTGTGTCTGCTCCATGACATTCGTTCTTCGTGACAGTGAAAACGGGAGCGGCGCGCAAGGCGGCGGCGGCGGCGGCGGCGGCGGCGGCGGCGAGGGAGCCCCGCCAGAGGGCCCCCTTAATAGGGTTGCCGGCGGCGGGGCGGCCGACAGAGTGTCTTGGGGCCGGGGCCGCGCCCTGGTGTTTGCACAGGCTGTGTGCGCGACACCTTGCGGGTGACTGCGAGAGAGCGCGTGTCTTGGGACGGGCACTGCAGTCTCCGCCAAAGCTCAGACTCGCCGCCTCGCCCTGCGTCCGCCCCCGTCTCCTCCAACACTGCCACCTCTCCCGCCGCAACAACCACCGCCGCCGCCATTGCCGCTGCTTCTGCCACCGCCGCGCCGCCTCCGACGCTACTACCGTCGGCTGCGACGCGTCGAGGCGAGGCGAGGCGAGTCTGGCCGGGTCGAGTCGGCGGGCGGGGGGACAACGCGCGGCGCTGTGTTTCGCTCGCGGGGCGGGGCGGGGCGGGGCGGGAAGGAGAGGAGAGGGGAGGGGTGGATGGGGCCCTGCTCCGGGCCGGGGGCTCCCGAGGCGGCTGCGAGAGGTGCGATAAACCGCACTTCGCGGGCCCGGGCGGCGGAGGCCGGGAAGCACGCGAGAGACTGCCATTCATCCGGCCCGGGCGCGGGGGCGGGGGCGGGGCGCGAGGTAGAAAAGCCGGGGAGATGAACGGCTGGCGCGGGAAGGGCAAAGAACGAGGGAGGGAAGGGCGAGGGGAGGGCGCCGTGGGCCCTTCACGGCGATTGACGAGGGTCAAACACCCTGACAGAAGCATATTTTATGTACACACAGCCTCCGAACGGGCCGGGCACCCTTTCGCCGCGGAAAAGAGCACCCACTACGTACGGACCCGCTGTCAAGGGACATTAGCTTTAATTAAAAAGCAAATCCTCCGATAATTTGTCGCCCTTTATTGCTCGAAATTTGATATAATACAGTGTACCGAACTGAAATGTAAATGGATTCGAATTAAGCCAACCGGTTAGACTATTAACTGCAGAATCAATTAATTGAAATGTAATTTCACGCACGTAGAGTACACTTTGAACATGAACCTTTTTTTTTTTTTCTGTTCACTCCTCCACCCAACTCCCAGGTAATCCTCGGCACTTTCCGGCAAGCACCGCCGCGCACGGTTGGTGCTTAGCGCAGATGACTGATCTAAGGCTCAGATATACGAATCGTTACAGATGACGCCCTGCAGGGAATCTGCAAAGGCGTCGAGGAAATTGACTGCAATTCGCTTCGTGTACTGTCCGTCTCCAAGCGCGCTTCACCGCTTTCCAGCAGGCCAGCACGAGTCTTTCGTAACTCCTCAAAATCCCTTTCGCCGGCACGCGCACGGGAGGAGGCATTATTGTGATCCTCAGTTCTTATCGTTTTTGGCCATTCCTGAGACGAACGGCATTGGAAGATGGTATTGATAATGACGATTGATTTGAATGATGCTGGAATCATCCAACGAGGATCGTCAATTGTGGCATATATTTCCATCATGTCTTCTCACGCGTGTAAAACGTATTTTTAATAAATAGAACGATTTAAATAATACCAATCCTGAGAATAAGTTCCAAAGTTTCACGCAGTGGGAGACATGTCTACAATTAATATTAACCACTTATTTGTATTAAAATTATATCATTCATTTAGTACTCTTTGGTAATCAAATATTAGTTAAAAACATTAACGCACCAATTGTCATCAAAGATCCAGATTGTGATTAAGACGCACCAATCAAAACGTACAAAATCATTTTGTTCTTCCGATATCAACGAGTTCTCAAAAAGTAAGCAAACGAAGGAAAAGAACAAAGACGTCCTTTCATTCTCGGGAATCGTAGAGAGACTGGCCGCGGGAGTGCGCGGGGGCGGAGGCCGCGCGGGGTGTGCAGCTCGGGCTCACAATCGCGCTCCACCGCCCTCAGGCCCGCTGGCACCGCGCGCGCATTCCGTCCGGCCGCGCCTGGCAGCGCGCCAGCCCAATGAGTCCCTCTTAATGAGTCCGCAATTACAACACAGAAAACACCCGGCATGATTAGACGAGCAAGACGGATCGGCGGCGAGTCGCGGATTGGATAACCTGCGGCATCCGCCTGGAGAGAGAGACAATACGCGGCGCCTCGGACGCCGCGAGTGGGCGGGGCCCAGACGAACGGAGACGGGAGGGAGCCGGCGACAAAGAGCGAAAGAACAACGGGCGAGGACGTGGGAAGGAACGCGCGCGCCACGTAATGGAGTGGATTCGCCTCATCACAGTGAGGCAGAGGACTCGCATACGCCAGTATTGTACATTGTAAGGAGAAGATGCATGGACCTCAGTGCGATCAAATATAAAAGAAAACGCAATATGGTGTTTGAATCGTCATGATGATGCATTTGAGACCTCGCCACTTTCACCTTGACGCCAAGGGCAAAGAGGGCGGCAAACAGCGCTAATGCACCAGTGCTCATTGTCTTCTCACGACCGTGTCCTTAGCTTCTTCGCTCCTTCGGTCTAACACGCGCAGCGTCTCCGCTCGGAAAGATCGATCCGGGCGGTGCGCGCGGAAAAGTCGCACCTGCGGTGGCGCCTCCGCCGAGAACGAAGCTGATCAAGCGCGGCGCGCGCGCGGGGGGACAGTCCGGCGAGTCGTTTCACGCGCGCGCGAGAGGGCGGGAGGGACAGAGGTCGTTAGCGGGCGAATAACACGGACGCGTCTCCGGAGAGAGGGCCCAGCGCGGGCCGTCGCGCACGATATCCCGCGGAGCTACTTGGGAGAGGAGAAGAGGAGGAGGAGGAGGGACGGGGCGGAGCGGGAGGGGAGGGACAGAATGGGCGGGGCGGAGCGGAGAGGAGACAAGAGGCGGGGAGGTCGGAAGGGGTCGTGACGGGAGAGGCGTAGTGGGACGGGGAGGCGCGATGTGGAACAGGGGGGGGGGGAGCGTGGTGAGGATGTGGTGCAGACGGGGCGCTGCGATGCGAGGAAGAATGGGCGGGGCGAAGCGAGGCAAGAGTGGGCTGCATGGGTCAGGTGGTGTGACGTGGGGGAGGCGGGACGGGGAGGTTTGAGGTGGGACGGGTGGGGGCGGGGCGTGCACGGACGGAACAGACGGGGTGCAGAGGAGCGGGGAGGGACGGGGCGGGACGGTGCGAATCGAGAGCGGGCGGGAAGGGTGAGGAGGTGGTGTGCCGGGGAGGCTCGCGATACGGAGCAGACGGGCGCGCGGAACGAGTGGGAGGGGCGCGGCGGTAGAACAAGGGGCGGGCTTGGGCGTCCCCCAGGGCGGCTGGCGCGGGCGCGAAAGCAAAGCGCGCTTCGTTAGCGGCTTTTGCGCACCGGCCGCAACCGCAGACGCCGCCGTTGTTTGTGCTTGGCCCCGGGCAATCGCAGCCTAGAGCGAACCGCCTGGCAATTAAGGATAACTTTGTGCCAACACACTCCACCGCTCAAAAGATTTACCTGTGGATTTCATAATAATAAGAAAAGAAAAACCCTTATGGCATTTTACGAAACTAACAAGTCACATACGACCTGTGAAAAAAAATCATTTAGAAATATAATCAAATTCCCACACCCAAGCGCACATCTACCTATACAACAGCTTCGTATTTGCCATAGAAATTCAAGGTACAAGAGCTCTGAAAAGGAATAATATAATTTAGGAAGTCTATTAAAATTTAGAGAAACATTGGGCGTGCATAAAATTGCAACCTCCCCATTTAGGAAATACTGCATACCCTTCGCAGCGGTACACAGTACTCTATTGTTATATGCGTACTATCCGCGCTACAAATTCTCTATCTTCGCTCCATTCCCTGCGCACCACCGCCCTATCCCCGTAACAGCGTCACGCCCGCGCCGAGTTATCAAATTAACATTCGCGCTCCAAATGAGCAGACCGCAAGAGGCAATTGGATGGCGAGCAGTTCCGCAGGGACGCTCGGCAAACCGAGTGGCAGGCAAGGAAGGGAGGGAGAGGGAGACGAGAGGTCAGGGGAGGAGAAACCCGAAGCGTCATAATTTCCAGAGGAATGCGAACGCTCACAAAAAGAACCCGACTCTTAAAAAATTCACAGCGCGGCAAGCGAGGGCGGCGGGCGATGGTGGTGGCGGTAGCGGCACGGGGGAGGGGGGGGAGAGTCCCGAAAAGCGGAACATCGCGCTCGTTTCCGCGAAAACAGTCGTACCAACCCACTGCCATCCGCCCGTCTTCTCACCAACGCACCCCGGTTTCCCCGCGGCTGCAGCCGCCGACCATCCATTGTGCTTACGAGACACCTTTGTGCACTCGTTCTTTAAAAGTGGCCCGGCACTAATCATATTTGCGAATGCTGCGCGCGTTGTGCTGTCTCAAGTGGAAATGTAATTAGAGGGATATAACCGAGGGGGAGCTTAGTAAAAGAGAGAAATAAAAATGTATTCTTTTTAAATGAAAAAGCGATCTCCCTCGCGTCGGCGGTCGATGTGCGCGCGCTACTCGCGGCGTGGCGTGGCGTGGCGCGGCGTGGCGAGGCGCGGGGCGGCGTGGCGTGGCGTGGCGCGGCGTGGCGAGGCGCGGGGCGGCGTGGCGTGGCGTGGCGTGGCGTGGCGTGGCGTGGCGTGGCGTGGCGTGGCGTGGCGTGGCGTGGTGTGGTCTGGCGCGGACTGCGTTGTGAAGCGCTCGCTCTGTGAAATATACGAACGGCGCCCGCAATAAACCAAAAAAAATGCAAAACGAAGAC
Organism: Acheta domesticus; assembly: GCA_031308135.1. NCBI lineage: Eukaryota > Metazoa > Arthropoda > Insecta > Orthoptera > Gryllidae > Acheta > Acheta domesticus. Next base: position 38,088,326 of record JAHLJT010008756.1, on the reverse strand, counting down.
AAAAACCTCCAAATAGCGTAAAACTCGGCAAATTCGTATGAATGATACACTCGCTGATACAGTGATCCGGGTCGCAGAATGCGCCTGCCAGCGAGGTTTCAGGGGTGAGGCAACCATTCCGCGTTCGAGAGTCGGTGCACAACATCTCGATGAGAAATAAAAAAGCTTACTATTACAGAAAAAAGTTAGGTCTAGAGAAAAGAAAATATTGAAGAAAAAGGTCACTTTCTGCAGACATTTCAAAATTAAATAAATGACTTTTGTGAAAGAAAATCAAAGTACGTAATTCTAATTTTAAAAGAGCGACATCAAATTTGTTGAACTAATTGACTATATTGAAATAATGTTTAAAATGCCTATCTTAATCCTCCAAACATGCTGCCTTCGATTGTCATGCTATTTCAATTAGAGCCATTAGAAGACTCGCAACAAACATGTTTTTCGCATTTCTTTTCACCCCATTATTTAATTTCCTGCTGCAGGCGCACGACGTCCCCGAGCGCAGCGTGGGCCGCTGGCCACCCCTGCGAGGAGGCACGTGGAGCGGCGGGGACGCGAAAGCGGAGAAAGGGAGAGCGATGAGGGCGCGGGCGGCTGGCGTCGCCTCGGGGCGCAGCCGAGCGGCGGCGGGGGCGGCGAAGGGGCGCGCGCGACGGATAGGCCAGCAAATCAGCCGACCGAAATATTGCTTCTTCGGCTTCATATTTCGCCGGTGATGAACGGCGGAGCGGAGCTGCGCGGCGACCGAGCAGCCTCCTCCTGCTCCGCCTCCTCCGCCGCCGCCGCCGCTGGCTGGCCGTGCGAAGGGGGCGGGGTGGGGCGGGGCGGAGCTGCCGCCCCAGGCGACATGTATCTTGAAGAGGACACCTAACAAATGACGCTCGCCGCCTCCACCTACGCGCCGCCGCCCGCGGTTATTACCCGCCGCCCTGCCCCCGCCTCCCCCGGGGCGACGCGCGGGGTAGGCTACCCAGAGATACGCTCCGGTGCGGCGGGAAGGGCACAGCCCTTCGCGGGCCTTCTCCCCGGCAGAGCGAGGGGCGACGCGCTCTTTTGCCACTACCCGCTGCTGGCGCCTAGTGGGATATGTAAGTAACGACACCGCACAGGGCCCAGCGGAACTGCGCCATTGGTTGGTCACACTGCGAAGAACGTGATCTCACTACAAGGAAGTTGAAACAACGCAACATCTTATCAAGGACAACGTATAGACATCATTGCGCCAGCATAAATATACAGTACGGAACGAAATTAAGTAACACACACTCTCAGCAGAACATTAGCAAATGACCGGAATTCCTGCAATATTTTGACATCTTATTAGACTTAAAGGAAATTAGACTATTTCACATTCATTCGCTTTACCCCAAGAGACTTATTAGGAAAAACAAAACAACTGAACATTTTTATGTCCATCTGTCATTATTAAATGATTGCTGCTGATGACTGAAAATGCTATGACACAACTACTTTCAAGAAATAATATCCAGCAATGAAAGCGAATCAAGAGATGCATCTTGTTCTAGAACAATCGTATTTCATAAATGCAGACTGCAGGTATTTTCTTTAGCGACGATCAGACGAAATACATTTGCTACTTTTGTTAGGTCAATATGGTTCAAAAGGTCTTACGGTCACGAAACGCGTCTGCTAATAGGTGTCGCATAGGAACTGCGGAACAGTCGTATAACGTACGTGTCGACTCGTAATTAGGAGTTAGGAGATTCCACCAAGCGATAAGTCCGACTACGAGATAATGAGAAGTCAGGTGGAAAGTTCGAGCACTTCAAGAGCCTGAGAAACGAGAGAAAGCGGATTTCGAGTTGCGAACTACACAGCGGTGCACTGTATGCTGATGCAACAGATTATGATCTACGTTATGCACATATATTAGCCAAGTTCGCTATAAATAGAAGGCTCTTAATGGTCCATTCGATGCAAAGTTTTGCTTTGCTCAACTTCACTAGGTCTGCTTCCGAGAACGGAAAGATCATTTGCGCAACTTCGATTATTACGTTCTCACGGCATTGGAGCATTAAAAGCACACAAAAATGCATCGAAATAAATCTCACAACCCGTCAAAGTTGATTTACACCTTCTGTCACATAAACGGGATCATTTTGCGATATAATGCATTGCCTTTCACATTGACACTTCTGGCAATATCTAATCCAGAATGGGAAAACACATAACCAGAGTTGTACATACATTTCGCACGTTCTGAACATTTGATGCGATTGTTGACGCCAAAACGTATTTCAACAGCAATATCAATCTTTCAGAACTACGATTGCAACACTTTACCAGCCAAAATATATCTCCGCGTTTCTAGCATCGACTCCCTATACTAATCGAATTGGGTATAGTTCTATTATAAATGCCTCATAAATTTATTCATTCTCATTTAGGAGAAAATAAAAATAAATTAATGTTCTCCGTCCCCTTTTAGAAACATTAAATAAGGTTCATAAAGGCCATAATTCGTTTGAAAAAATATAATGAAATATCCATAGTTGAGAAAGTAGTTGCCTTTGGTAATATCATTTAAAGCACGATAATTCAATTACCGAACAACACACGACATAAAGACAGCATTAACGACTCGTCCACAACACACAAAGAGCCGTCTTATTAAAGAAATATTTACCTTCTGGAAGTCGTTCGGTCGTAAAGCGTGGCGCAATCTGCCCGGGCGGCCTGCGCCAGCCGTCGGTCGGCGCATCCGTCAGCGGCGGCGTTTTGTCCGAGGCGGCGCGCAGGAAATTAAGCCGTCTCGAGCCGGCGCGGCGCGGCGCGTTCGGAGCGCCGCATGCGAGGCCGCCATTACCCGTGGGGATGATGGTCGGGGTGGGGGGTGCGGCGGGGGAGAGCGGGGCCCGACGCGCCGCCCAACGAGGTGTCCGGAACGCCGGCGACGAATATCGCACCGTGCGCGCGGGTCTTGCATCACGCGCTCCAACTAGTTTCTTCCGACGTGGCCTAGTGTCTCTTTATCGATCGAAGGACGTAGTCCGTTGCTCGAGACGCTCCGAGATGCTCGGCGCTATGTGTGAAAGATGCGTTTAGGCCCTGAAGAAGGTCACAGTAGGCTGGAAAACGCGATGTTGCCCGGACAACCGAGCCAAGATTAGCAGCGAAAGACTTATTGTGCAAAGAAAGTACTTCGAAATTCTCTATTCATATGAAAAGCCGCAGCAGCAACAAATCATCGCCCTGTGCGACCTAGAGTACCCTTGTCTATTAAGAGACACACGTCAATCGTAAAATTGTTTCATTTTACGCATTTACGGGCTGTTTAAACCCTAAAGAACGCCGTGGAAGGTTGAAACGTTGGCATATCAGTTCAAGACACGGCGCCGCCACAAATAATGTAAGAAATAAAGCTAAGAAGATTGAAAAAAATTGTGGAAAATATGAAAGGTTTTCCATAAACATAATTTAAGTATACCATGCTATTCACTAACAATATGGAAAGATAATAGAGCTAACTTCTAGAAAGCAGTACTCCTACATTCCATAATTCAGAGCAATGTAAACGTTCGTTATTTTCGAAACAACTGTGTAATCGCACATTGCTATAACGAGATTGCTATTTGATTAACCACGTCTCTCATTACTAGCAGCCACGGATCGCGTGGCCAGCGCAGAGATAAACCCCAATGAAAGAACAAGAGCTTCGCGAGACCCGTGCCACTTGGGCCGGTGCACCGCCCCGTTACCGTCGTTTCGGCACGTCGATGCGCAAACGAGAGTATTTCAATGCAGCGAATTAGTTAATGAGACGGGGAGGATAATGACGTAATTTTACCGGCAGTCCTTTGCCCGATAAAATACGGATAATGGGTAATTTGTGTTATGTAACTTAATTTTAACGGAGGGAACTGCTTTACAGCGCAACTAACCAACCAGCGGCCGGCGCGAGCCGCCCATCGCATCGGCACGCCAGGCCGCTGGCCGGCCCGCCCACCCGTCCCCGCCCCCGCCCCGCCCGTCCCTCGCTGTGCAATCTGCGCACGCGCGCAAAAATGAGGCAAGGCGCCTGCCAGCCAGCCAGCCAACGCCTGCCTCATTAATCTGCGATCGAGCGATATGGAGGCGCAATTTCGCAGTACAGCGTCGATCGCAACTACCGCCCACCCGCCCGAGCGCGGGTTTACGATCCAAGAATAACCAAACAGACGGCGGTTCCGCCAAAGTTTCGGGAAATTCCCCCTCGCTCTATCTCGCCCCCCCCCGCCCCCGCGCGCTCGCTCGCTCCGCGTCCCCTAACCAAATTGCCGCCGCGCCCTACGCGGGAGGGCGTGTAATTCTAACGTGTTTGGGAGTAAAATCACCTGCTTCGGAAAACGGCAGGGTGTGGGGCGGGAGCCGGGTGAATGGTGGGGAGAGGAAGGCTTAAAATTGCGGCGATGGCGGCGAGGAGGAGCTAGAGGGTGCGCGCAGAATTTGGCGCGGCTGGGGGGGGGGGGGTTGGGGGGAGGGGTAATTTACGAAGAGGCCGCGGTATCGAACGGAAGATCCGAACGGGCGGAACCAATCTTGGGGGGTGGGGCGGAGGAGCGTGCGGGGAGGGGCGGGGCGGGGCGCGGCGGGGAGCGGCGTCAGCTGGCGGGCCGGCTCCCGCAATTAACGCACGCGCGCCGGATGGTGACGCGCCCCGCGGGGACGGCGGGGGGCGGGCGGGGCGGGGAGGCGAAGGGGCAGCGATCACCAATTACAGGCGTACCGTACACGCGGACGGGTAACCGGAGCCGCCTGTGGGGCCCGGACCAGCGCCCCAGCCGCGTCGGACCGAGCGCCGCTGCGCCCGACTCGACTCCCCGGAGCCCAGCGCAATAACCCGGCGCCGCCCCTGCCCCGCCCCACCCCGCCCCGCCCTCCCCCGCCCAGCCGCGATGCCAATGCTGCTGCAGCCGAGAGCAGGACGGAGAGAGGGCATTTCGAAATATTCCTCCCGGAGACCGAGATGGCTTTACGGAAACGAGAACTCTGCACTCCGCTCGACTGATCTTCAGCCACCAACCCCAACCACGAGCTAGTTCGTAGACATGTACAATCCTTCGTTATTAAAAAAATAAATAAATTCATATGCTACCTTCTGACATTTCTAAACTATAATGTTACTACGACAGTAATAATCTTTATCAATTATTCACCAACTAAAGTAATGAAATATTGATATCACAAGCACAATATTCGAGCCAACTCAAACATGGGAACAATAAGAAAGAAGTATCATCATTTATATAGTTGAATAGTTACGGTTACATCACCACAACACAGATGCTGTGCGTATAAACTCACATAGGAAATCGTAATGAGCATTTCCAGAGGCCAGTCTCTAATCCCACCGGCAATCACTTCTCTAACTGCCTAATTTTCCCTCATCGTATACCAAAAATAAGTTTTTCGCAGAAAAATTAGTTTCTTTGCGAGAGCTTTCGCGAGAAACCGCACCGCCACTACAGGATCAGCGAAATACGTTCACAAAATGGAAATATAAATTGAAACTATTTCCCAGATTCTACGAATAGAAGGGGAATTATCTTCTTTAATGAACATGAAATTATATCCTCTTGATTAAAATGTTTCCTAGCATGTCAAAGGCCTTTGAATTTTTAAAATGTTTTCTAATTTTTTCTAAAAAATATCCTTTTACTACAGATGTGAAGGAAAATAAATGAAAAATGTGTAATACAGAGTTACATTGCGACTTAAACAAATTGAATCGATCAAAATTCTAAGAACTGTTCCTCCACGTATTCTACTAGCATCTGCCGAAACGGATATACATAGAAGAGGTTTTGTTTATTTTTCCCACATATGCAGCTGCAAACTATAGACTTCCTGATAAATGAGAGGAACATCCAGGCATTGATCTCTATCCACCTCCCAAGACCGTTTACCAGCGCAACTACCAAAGAGTACAACAGAACACCCCACTGCTCTACGTTTATAGTCTGACGAATCGTAACAAACGTAGATCAGCATACTGTGTTTTAAGTAACTGTACTCGTTACACCGTTCGTTCAAAGATGCAGGCTTGTTTGTTGAGGACATTAAACTGCACCATCCAAAACACGCGCCGTATTCGTCCATCTGCCTTAAGCACCCGCCCAGCGCACCGTCCGCGCCCGGTGGGCCGCGCGGCTTGCAGACGGGCCTAAGCTGCTGGGAGCGGGCGAGTTGCCGGGCGGTCGGCGGCATAAAGGGGCTTTCAGGAAACGAAATCCGCACCTGGAGCCGGCCTCGGCCCCGCCCCACTCCCGCCCGCGACGGCGGCGGCGGCGGGGGTGGTGCTCGCACTTGTTGCTGGGGAAGGCGGAGGCGGCGGCGGTCTCTCTCCACTAATCTGTTCCAGCAGATGAGCGGAAGCTGTGGCGGCGGCGGCGGCGGCCGCCGCCTCCTCGCTCATTAGTAAACATACGGCACGCCGCCCCCGCCGGCGCAGACGCCACCCACTGCACCCGCCCACGCGCTTTTTAGCGGTCATTGCCGGAAAGGTGGCCGGGACACGAAGTCCACCCCTCAGCTACAGGCACAAGTACATTCAGGTACCTGGGGCGGAGAACATCGGCTTCGCAACGCCTACATTAGAATTGTAGTCTCTCGCACAATGGCTAGAGAGTTGAGAATCAACGCTACACGAAATTAGCAGTTTTTGCTCTTGCTAGATAGTTTAATAACCTCTTTATGGTTGATATTAGTAATAAATATGTTTAAACTAGTTTCAGCACATCTTGACAACTCAGTGCAATTGCGAAGCACTTTTGTGGATCCGTGTTCCGCATCCAATGGTAAGAAAATAAAAATACTTTTCTACACAGCCAGTAGGTAGTGGTGGAAATAAATCAAATAAGTATATTTTTGTTTTGTGTAGGCATCCTAAAATATTAAAAGCAAATAAGTGAAATTTAATTTTATGTCTTAGTTATTATTCAAAGAATAACTTTCAGTTCCACTACAATCTATTAAATCCTGAAATAGAAAAAAAGAAGAAAATAAATGGCTGATATATTTTAACATTTTGCAATCTGCATATTGTGGTTTGCCACCACTGTGACTTGCGGTTGCACCACACAAGCGCATTACATGGTTTACTACGAAACTCCTTTCGTGTTTGTAGTCATAAATCCTAAGTGGAGACCGCTGTGGATACGCTTTGCAGATGATCCCTCGCGATAAATGACCGCTGTTGCGTACCTGCGAGGTGGCGTGTGGAGCGCGCGTTGCCGTGCAAGTCAAAACAAACAATGCAAGCCATCACAGCCTCTTTTTGGCGGCATTCGTTTTTAGGATAAAACAGGCTCGATAAAACAGACTTTTTTTTACATACTTGAAACAAATTTGGGGCATATATTATTTTTAATCATATTTTATTCTGATGGTTATTCTCATAACACATACAATTCACAATATTCAAAATAATATGTTCGTAAAGAAACTCTGATTTTTTGAATCACCCTTCTATGTTACATATTCATTTTGTAGTACTCCAATTTACTATGAGTTCCTCTTCATTTCTTGGTTTAACAGAAAATTTACTTACTTTATGGATACAAAAGGATATCCTGAAAATGCATGATCAAGGGTTCAATACGAGTAACTTAATACAAGGAACGTCTAATCGATCTGCTCTTTTTGCTAATATTTGCTTTTCGCAACAACAAAAGAGAAGAGATTCTTCACAAAAAAGACAAAAAGCATAACGACAGCAACTTCAATTCTGAAAGAACAATATTTCATTCATTAGGTTTACGAATTTATCTTCCTGAGATTGGAGAAGACTTTCGCCAGGATTCGATCCGCCTTCGGTAGACAGACGTCTGCGGACGGCCGGACAAACCGGTGGCGCCGTCGACGTCGGCAAGAGGGCGTCGCCGACTTCGTCTCACCCCGTCCCTCCCGTCTCGTCTCGTCTGCTTCGCCTCGCGCGCGCTGGAGGCGTCGATGGTGGGGTCGCACACAAATAGTCGGCGCAGTGGATGCGGTCCAACTCCCGCATCTGCGCCGGCCGGCCGAGATGTAAACACCCCGGCGGGGGCGTCGCCCCACTTTCGCGGCGCGGCCACGCCCTCCCCGCCCCCGCCCCGCCCCGCCCCCGCTCCGCTCTTCCGCACTGCCACGCCCCGGGCGCGCCCGGCGAATCGCCTCGCCCACGCCGCCCACTAAATGCCCATCTCTGAGTTGACACCGTTTGGAGCAAGACAAAAACCGTACAGCAGGGTGGAGTTTAAAAAAGAACTGTTTTGTTGATGTGACAGCGTAAACTAGAACACGGCACTATGATGATAAATAGCTGAGTCACTTTCGTACATTACAGACAGAGTGGAAATACAAACATCTGTTCCAGGCGAAGCCAAGGAGTAGTTTTTTCGTGGCCCAAATTACAGTACAATTCAGATGATGTAGTCTCAACACTAAAATCTTTTGAGAATACATCGCCTCACTACAACCATATGGAACAGATCTAAAAGGTTTACTATCCACAACAAAACAACTTTCACTTCCTTTATTTGATTCATTTCAACTGATAATACAAGGGAGAGTTCATTCAGTTCTGCTGCCAGTCATGTCTGAAATTTTACAAAGAATGCAGATTATTTCACAATTTAAAAGTAAACAGACATTTGAAGACTCAGCAGCGAGAGGCCGGGCAGGGCGGGGTCGGGCCAGAAAGCGCGAAGCACGCAATCGAAGCGGGTGACTGTGAGCGGCGTCCTCAGCGCCTGCACCGCCACGCAACGACGGTGAGAGAGGGAGAGGGAGTGGCGGGGAGGAAACGGGGCGGGGCGGGGGAGGAGGCGGGAAAGCAGCCGCGTAGCATGCGGAATGGGCCGCGCCGCGCGCCTTATTGAAGACAATTTGAAAGGAAACCTCTCTGAATGTAAACGAGACCCGTTAAAAAATTAGACGGGAAACTTCCCGTTCGGAGAACCCTCCCGGCGCGGCGCCCGCCTTCACCCTCGCCCTCGCCCCCCCTTCCCCTCCCCCTCCGTCGCGTCTCCGCCAGTCGCGCAGCTAATGAGGCGTAACGTACAAGATTATACAATTAGACGGGCGAGTTATTGGACGAAATAATACACTCGCCCTCTGCCGGGTGAGTTCGTTCCGAGCCGCTTTCCGAACGGGCGGCGGGACGAGGCACCCGGCGGAAGGGGGCGGGTGGGAGAGGCGAACGCACAGGAAGAGGAAGCGAGACAGGCGACGAACGAGGCAATGCCAGGCAAGACAGAAATCCGCCGAGTATTAGGCTCGCACTGTAGTTTGAGAACGCAATATCGAAGATCGGGCACGAAGTCGCCTTCCACCATCGAATTGTGGAAACGATCCGGAAAATGGAAATTTGAAAGAATGGAAATTACAACTACGGAAGGGCTTGTCGGGAATTCTTGTAAGGACCCACAAAAAATGCAACGTTATGCTCATCGATTTTCTATTTAAAATTCAAAACATTTCGTACACAGCCAATGAACAATCATTAAGCAATTTTTAATTTACATACTCATCTCAGAAATTAATATAAATCGCACTCAAAATGAAACAACGGCGATGCTTGAGGCATGTGGGCCTTGGGGAACTCCGGTTCTGCAACGTGCGTCCCTACATCCGGGTCGCCAGTAAACTGCGAACATTGTAGCTGAAACAGGATGGTCACTCTTCCTGGACAAAATTCCCCTGCCTTTTCCCGGTTGCCAGTATATTAAAAAGATTTCCTAATACAATTTTTACAGAACTATTTTTTTATATTCTATATCTATTATATACTATATATCTACAGAACTAGTTTATATATTTATATATCTAACTTGATAAATGTTGCAGGCAAAAATAAACAGGCATTGTCTGCTAAAGACTATTTCTAATTTTTTTATTTATTTAGAAAGTGGCCACCGCGTGCGATTCAACCCTTGCATCCCCGGGCATACGGGCGAGTGACCCCTGTCGCGAAACAAGGAGGCAGCGATCCACGTCGCGGGAGGGAGGGCGTGTAAACTCTGAATATTTCACGTGCGCCAGTCACGGGGCGCTGCATGGCGCCCCACGAGGCGTGCGCGACGGGTATTCACCTCGGGGCTTCGAGGAAAAGGACAAATGAACTCTAATTTGTTAACTCCGCCGTTTGTGTGTGTGTGTGTGTGTTGCGCTGACCGCAGGACGTGAAGTCGTCAGAGGCCAGAGTGAATAAAAGGGTAGTGAGAGGGGTGAGGATAGCAAACAGCATTCGGAAGGAGTGTAAAAATGCAGTGGAATGAGGTGCCAAGAGACGAGGGAAGAGGTGAGTGGTGATTAAATGCCAAGCGCAATTGCGTTCAGAACACCCATCGACTACACAGGCCTATTTACATTGTGATCGAGCGACGAGATGTGACAATTCGTTTCAACAAGAAATGAGAAAGATTTGAAACAAATACGAGGCACTAACAAGAATATGTAGATGCGGGGTTAGTAATGCGGTGAGATTGATTGCCTTGTTGCCACGTTCGTATCGCGCAGACTAAAACTCCTGCTGGATCGTTTTTACTGATGTTCTCTTTAATCGTCTCAGAGCCTCGTTTTCCATTCAAACACGACGCGCGAAACGGCGGATTTTTGTTTCCACAAAGGGCGAGCACTCGCGAGAATGGGCGAGCTGTCGGTGGTATAGGGCGCAACTTAACTGAAAATCAGAAGTCTTCACACTCGAAAAGTTATAACACAACAACACACGGTTAAGGTGTACTAGGCTGATTTCCAAATCCGTCGATAAAATCATCGGTCTAATGCGAAAAGAACCGTACATCAAAGTCGGTGAAGGTAATTTGTAACATGTACTCTTGTATACATTATAGATGTTCCTAAGCTAGTTTCCGCCGAATTTGGATTTTATAACTGAAGTGCTCTTACCGTTCAAAAAGTGCAAAATCATTGCCTAATTATGTTATCATTAGAAGTGTCCTGAAGGCCTATTTCTGAAGACATTTTTTAAAAAGATTTCTTTTAATAGTGTTTAACAAAAATTATGACAGTCATCTGTGAAGATATAAAAATAATTATTTAATGATTTTATGAAGACAGGCGTGGGATGAACACGACCCGTCGCGACATGTACAAATTTTAAACACAATTATATTCCTTTCAAGAAGACGTTCGACTGAACAGCAGAATAAATTCAAGAGTTCCATTTCGTACACAGACAAATAGCATCTCGCATTTACCCTAATTGAGCAAAATTAGTCACTTTTAAAACGTGAAGTCTCATTCTGGCTGTCAGCGCTGACATCAATGAAAGAAGAGGGTTGTCAGCTTTGATAACGGTCTGCAAAGCTGGAAGAGAGAGAGAATGGTAAATGACCGAAAGCAGTGGAGTCGCTTATGAAAGACCGCCAACATCATTAACCTCACAAAAAGAGGTGCTCGAAAAGGGGCGTCTCTGCAGCGAGATATTTCGCATTGCGAACAAACTGTCTACGGAATGGACTGGCTGCGTGCTGGAGAGGGAGTGCATCAAACAGTGTAGGTCCTGGCGCCAGACGTGCCACGGAGGTGTTTGAGAGTTTTCTTTAAGTATTTCTTGGCCATGCGTCAATTTTTATAAGGCGAACGGAGAAGAATTAAGAAAAAATGGTACAATAAACAACTTGGGCTCATTTAAGCTCACAGTAGCAGTGCAACTTGTATGATGTGAAAGCGAGTAATCTTGAGTCACGTCTGTTTATCGGACGCTATTTATTTATACGGGGACGGAACGCCAAGTTCGATGGGTTTTATTGCAGTTGCTTCAGAGGAAGCGCCTGGGAACTATATTGCCCACTCTTCAGCTATGAGTAATATGCTTTGCACTTCGGAAAAGGTCAGTTTCAATAGATGGTCTAAGTTCCGCGGAGCCTCATTATTACAATGAGCTACAACCCTTGGTTTTAACTTCAGCGGGAAAATCAAGAAAAATAACGAAATTTCGAGATCCTCTACGTTGAATACCAGGAGTTGGAAAATATAATCCGTAGCCGTACAAATGGCTAAAAATCCTTCGGCCAAGCTACAAGATTCCGGTAATGTGCTCAACATTCGTATAACTAACTAGCTGAACACTACGTCGTTGTCAGCAGGTACTAATTTTTCACAACCATCAATTAGAAGAAGGAATGACCGCTATAGCTCCCTCCTTCCCGGCATTTCATTACATTGAGAGTTGCATACTCAAAATTAAACTGTAATATCACACCATGTCGAGAGCCGATCATCTAATTGGTGCAGTAAGATGCGAAATTGTGGCTTGATCAACTCTATCATTGAAATCACTTCAATTGGTTGAGCTACGCAGAGTAAGTTATCCACCAACCATTGTTACATACTTTTTATTCACAGAAATGGCCTACTGAATGAAATACCTTTTCGCCGAATATTGGTTTTGTGGTGAAATGTCGTTGGCATTTAAAATTAAATGATCACAGGTGTTGTCATTACCAACAATGCTATTTATTACAACAAGAGCAGCTTTCGACGGCTTAGCCATCATCATCAGTTTCTGTTGTCTAGAAGCTACAACTACGACTACGTAGAAAGCAGAAACTGATGATGATGGCTAAACCATCGAAAGCTGGTCTTGTTGAAATAAATAGCATTGGTGGCAATGACAACACCTGTGATTACGTAGCTTTTCGCCGAAACCCCACCTTTGCCCATCCGCGTGGCAGCTGCATGCACGGCCGAGGCGCGCGCGCAGGGCTCGGAGGGCCACGCCCCCGGGAAGGCCGCGCGGAGGCCGGGCGGTGGGCGGGGCCGTAACAAACGGCCGCGGCGCGGCGCGGCGGCTACTTGCCATTCCCGCGCCGCGCCGTTACGCAACGGTAATGCGCGTCGCCCAGCCACCCGCGCACGCACGCGCACACGCACATGCGTGGCGAGCAGACGCGCGGAAGAGGCGGCGCCGCATACGCATCGTCTCATTCGCCCCGCCCGAAGCCGCGCCGCGCCGCGCCGCGCTGCGCGGCAACCCGTGCCACGCACCTGCCGGCCCGACAGCCGTCGGCACGCCGAACGCGGGGCCGTATTCGGCATTATTCGCGCCGGATGACAGACGGGAAGATGACGCACGAGCTGCGAGCTCGTTCCGCCAACGCCGTCGCTGCAATGTGCGTCCAACGCACACGCCACAGTCATGCCCTCGAGTAACATCTGCTTGCATTGCACCCTTCTTCCCTTTCCTACGAGAAAACCCCGACCTCGGCGTATAGTTAGGTCCTAAAACGCAACGGAACTTACGCACGCTTCTTGCGTTAAAAAAACGTGTGGATACATACTAAAGATAGCCAACCTTGAAACAGAAGCAACGTCACCTCCTTAGTTTTCTATGCACGACCAGGTTCCCGGCACCAAAGCAGGACACGTTACTCACCTAGAACAAAGGAACAAATTGTTAGAGATAAACATGTACGCATGCAACGCTAAAAGAGACACATAGACAGTCCTATGAATATTGTATGAACATCAATTCATATTAGTCGAGTTTTAAATTTCATCTTAACATTATTTCAAATAAACATTAATTTGTAAATACACAATTTCAATCCCTAGTTTTACTTACATTCGAACTTGAACAGTTGACAATATTTTAAATAATTAAATGATGCACACAGAATTTCCCCTGTTCTGCATTCGGGACGCAATGAAAGATATCGACGCGAACGTAAAATAATTCCTGCTGCATTTCAGTTTTTTAGCAGCGCGCCCACGTCTACACACGGCCATCGCGAGGAGAGCTCAATCGGCGCGCGGAGGGCGAAAGCGGCGCGTAAACGCGAACCCGCGCGACCCCGGCCGTCGGCACATCAAAGCCGCGCCGAGGCCAAGCAAGCCGGCCGCGCGCGCGGGCCCGCACTTCATCGACAGCGCCCCAATAATTGCGTCCGCCATGCAAACCAGGTCCGCCGCCAACTTGCAACGGGGGAGAATAAAGAGAGGCGGAAAAAAGGACAGTCCTCTCCCCGAGCGTTGTGTGATGGAATGAGACAGTCACATCCACACACGTGCGGAGAGAGAGAAAACGAGAGAGATACAGAGGGGGAAAAAAAAGAGAAACAGCCGCAGATTATGAAATTCATGCGGTCGTTCAGCATTCAAACTCGTCATCCCGCAAATTCAAATTACACGAGATCAGAATGCGCAATGGGTTTAGCGGCAGGGCCGACATTTGAAGCGCCATTATGGACAGCAAATGCAGCGTTGCGAGGATCCTACTACACCCGCGGGTAGGTTGCGTCGCGTCGCTTCGCCCCGCCCGGCCCCGCCCCCTCGCCCCGAGCGTCGCGGGAAAGAGACATAAAAGAGAGCGAGAGCGAGGCTGCTCCTGACGCTAAATGACGCTTCGATTGCTTTCGCTGGCGCCCAACCGTCGCGGCAGGACGCGCCCGGCCGAAGTTGCGCGCCTGCGAGGCCATTTAGCACAGTTATCCGGGACAAAAGTTGCGCGCGGCATGCACGCGTGGGCTCTTGTGTGCAACAAGAGCTGCCCATGACAATAACGTTGAAAAAAACAAACGCGCGGGAAACGTTATGTTCACAATGTAATGACTGTGTTTTCCTCCCCGTTTGGCTAAAAATACACAATGAACCGCCGGTTTCAGTAAATGTTATTACAATGACTGGGCGATAAATGCTGCAAATCGTCATAACACAACGTTCGTGAAACAGAAAAACGTTAAAAGCCGTGAGCTACAAGTCACTAAATTTTCGAAAAGACGATACATACCAACCAGCATTTGCATTCCAAAATCAATGTGATCGCTGACTCGCAAAAAAAGGGACGAACGTCAAAAAACGAATCGTTCATAATACATTGGTCTTTACAATTCATTTTACATGGACTTTCTTGTTTGTGGGCACATTTAAATAAATTAACACAGGCAACTAACTTAAATATGATTTATTTCTGAAACCTCCTTAGGCGGAAAAGATTTCATTCTAAAACTGAAGGATAAAAAAGTATCCTCAAATCTAATGTAAGGTATGAGAATCATAATTAGAAAGAGAACTTAGATTACATGTAATTATCTTGATATTTTTCAAATAATAAGAATTCGTACAGATAAAACCTTGTGAAATAAAATATGTTCTATAGAATTTGAATCAATTATCCAGTAACTACATCGAAACGAAATCAATTTACTTCCAAACAATAAACACATCTTATCATGACTGCGATGTCGGCATACACCGTACAGCAAGAAGCCAACTCTCCGATCGTCGGCCATACAGGCTCGTCTAAATCAATCCATCTCGGCCGGCGTGAGCACAGCAGACACCCTCTATGACACACGCGGCAGTGAATGCACAGTCAGCGCTACACACCGGGACGCGGCGCGGATTCGCAGAGGCGTGGCGTGGCGTGGCGTGGCATGGCATGGCGGCGCGGGCGGGCGGTGTGGCGCCGGCTAAATTACGCGCAGGAAATGGAAAATGCGATTGCGATCGCCGCCGCCGTCGCCGCATCGGCGCGCGCTGCTGCTGCGGGGGGCGGGGGGGAGGGGGGAAGACGCGACAGCAGGTGGGAGGAGGGGTGGATCCAACCGGTGGCGAGTGCGTGCGAAACAAAGATGTCACCCAGGATTTCGTTTTCCCCGAGACGGATGCCATTTAGATGCTGACACACTGAAAATAAAAATTTTAAGAAAAACAAACGTTTATCTACATTGTAAGATCTTCATGAATTACGTTTGTATCTTCTATCATGCAAGTACTTCCATGTTTTCTAGGCATTTATGCGTCTAAGGAATTAAATCTACGAACGTTCATGTTTCAGGTTGATAAAATACTACAATCAAGTCTTTTTATTCTTAATTTTTGTGTTTGATATATCTCAACATTTAATGTCTAGACTTATCTATTAGCATAATTTCCCTCAAGTAAACTTATCTATTAAATTTGTTGCTTAACCACTTTCTTAAAGAATGGATTCAATTTTGCTTCTTTCATAAAAGAATCAATACGCGAGACATGATTCCATCCCGAAACACAGCCAATCAATACGAACTATACTCACGAAATTTCGAATAAAGTTTAATACACGATTATTTTTTTTACTGATAGCAGTTGGAAGCGAACAAACGATTTCACAGCACATCGAACCATATCGCAGATGGCCCCACGCGCAACCTATGAGCATCGAAGATTGCCCAAATTAGAGCGAAATAAATCACAACGAGCGCCCGGCATTCGCCCCCAAATTACGAAGACGTGTCGACGAGCGCCAATCACCCAGAACGGCCGCGTTCGAACCCCGGGTCAACCGGGCGGCCGCGACCCCGCCTTCTCGCCGCCGCTAATCTAGGCCGGCCGTTCGTTATATTTTGGTTACAGATTAGCTCACTCGTAAAGCCGCGCCGCGTACGAACCTATTAGGGCAGCGAGTTTCATTATGTGCTTTTTGCTGCTGCGAACGATAAACTGATGCTAATTCCCACGGTGGTGAATCTGTGCCGGCAATTCGCTGGCCGCCAAACAGCGAGGCGGGCGGGCGGGCGGGCGGGCGTTGGAGCTTTTGAATGAATCCCAGCGCCGATAACACGGGATTGCGGGCACCCGCCGGTCTGCCACCGCCTCCGCCGCCACTGCCGCGCCCCAGTTGCACCGCCGCCCCGCCACCGCCCCCGCACTTAGCCGCCGCCGCGTAATTTAATTGCTGATCAGATTACATGCCGGCCGCCATTGGCGTTTATTTAAAAACGCTCAATGTAATTATGTCGCAAGTTATGCATTTAATTTCGCCGTTTAGAAAACAGGATGGCTGCGGCGCAACGGCCTTCCGGAGGGCGCCGGCGAGGCGCAGGGCGGGGAGGGGTGGTGCGGGGCGGGGCGCCATCGGCGATCGACACTTCGCTCACGAGGACAGGCCGCGCCGCGCCGCGCCGGGACGGTGGCAGGGGAAACAGCGGACCTCGTTCCAGCGAACGAGGGCACACGGAAGAATAAAGTTATAAAAGTAAATTACTATGAAAATGAACACAAAACACAATAGAATAATAAATATGACTATTTTGCATGAGTAGACATAGTCAGGTTTGGCGGGCTTGAAGGACAGAAACAAATTGTTAAGTCTCACTATAAAAAGAAGTAACTCAGACATACTATAATAAACAAATATGCATCAATTTTAGCTGCCTGCAATGAGATGTTGATGCATGAAGGGCGAGGAGAGAACGCTGCAGTAACAAGAGATGGGCTGAGGTAAGCTAGGAAATTCGAAAACGATGGGATATCGGGGCTGCAAGAGCGCTGTAACAGAGCAGCCAAAAGCAGGGTGGGAGAGCGGCAAAGCTATGGTCGGTGCGAATTCACCTCATAGTAACAGAGGCAGGTGGCCAGCATCGCGGACGGCCTAACAGGGAGCAAAGCATTGAGCGGCGCCTAACAGCGTATCGCACACTCGCCATCACCTCACACCAGCGACCTCTTTCCCTTGCACCAACCGCATCATCACCACCACCATCACCACCACCACTACCTTCACTGGACTGCTGGGGTCGAGCAGCTAACATCTCCTGCTCATCCGCAGAACCTCCCGTCACACCGTCACCTATGTTTCGCACCATCACCATCCCCGCTGTCACCTTCACCGTCACCACCAAAACTGCGTGTTCGCTGCCCGGGAGAGCAGCGTGCGTTCAAAGCGGCGCAGAGCGTCCGCGAGCGTTGGGAGGAGCCGGGGCGGGGGGCGGGGCCGGCACTATCGGGCGCAGCGTGCGATCGCGTCATTGGGTCCGCGGTTTTGGAAAGGGACAGCGCCCGGCCCGGGCCATCGCGCTCGTGGTGAGGCCCGACGCGGCGCAACCACGCCCACCCGCTCGCCCGCCCGTCCCCCGGCCCGCGGGCGCGCCACCGCGCGGTAATCTCCGATGTGCACTTGACATCTCCCGGAATCGCTTCCCGTTGATCGCACGCAGTCAAAACAATATCGTATTCCGCGCCGCAGATGAGGTCCGATGCTTCTGGTCGACCCGCATGGGGAGTTTGTGGTGGCTTGCGAAAGGAACGGGCAGCTACGCTCAAGTTCAAAGTATTCACTGTTTTGCGTAATCATTCGCAACGGCGAATATTGCCTTTGTTTACGAAACAGAACAATAAGAAGCAGTAGACTCGGGAAATTAATTGTTTATGGAAGATTTACAGTGCCTCTAAACTTGCTTCGTATTTCACTGTAACATTTTTAACGGTTTGCTATCTTTAATACCCTTCATCGTAAGAAAGAACGCACAATGTTAAGGTCTTTTTATCGCAACGTTTCAACGCAGAGTTGATAATTAAAGCTTGAATACTCTCAATTATGTTGACATTCAGAGATAGCATTGCCTCCGCAACTGCCTATTGTCCATCTTCGCTGTAAGACAAATTACGTTTGTTTTTCAATACCGTTACCACTACTTCCTGATAAATAAAAAGCTGGACATTTCACTTGAACAAAGGCCGTGCATCTTCTTCGAGCTGCGCCAAGTTCTACATTCGGCCGCCTTTCGCCGGCCTTGTTTCTCACCAGCACTCTAATCCCGCCCCGTCCGCCGTCATCCCGCACGCGCGAACGGCCGGGGGCGCGGGCGGCGGGGCGCGAGGGGGGCGGGGTCCGGGGTCGGTCGCGACCGCCCGCAACTCGGGCGCGGCCCCGCACTTCGCTCCCGGGAGAGCGCCGCTACCCTTGACATCGCCTAACCCCATTAATTACGGCCGGGCGACAAATTAACGACGCGCAGAAGGCGTGGGCGGGACGTGAGGGGGAGAAGTGGGGGAAGCAGGTGGCGGGGGTGGCAGCGGGAGCGACGCGGCGTCGAAGCGAGCGACCGGAGCGGCGGCGGTGGTGAAGCCGGTGCCTTTGGCGGATACGACGGCGGCGGGGGGGGGCGCTGCAGGAAGAGGGGGGCGGCGACGGTGGAGCCCGGGGCGGCGTGGTCGCGACACGACAAGTCCATCTCGCCGGTGCCTGAGAACTTCGCTCTCGAGGCGCTGGCCGGCCGGCCGGCCCTTCCGCGGAGCGCCGCCCCCCGCGGGGGCCCTGGGGCACCTCCCCCCCCTCCCGCGAGCTCCAAATTCCCGTCCGCTCCATCACGGAGACACTGTCGTGAGTGGGAGGCGCGATTTTACCTACCAGATTTGAATCTCCCGGTACTAAATTGCAGCAGCGTTGGCTACAAGTCTTCCATTCAGGAGGAAGAACTTGCACTTATTCTGAGCGAGATTAATTCATTTTTGTCGGTTATTTGACAACAAATGGAACATCAATTTAATTTATTGCGCTTCTGATGTTTGGATAGATAGAGCTCAGCTAGTCTTACCGAACAACTAAAGTTTCGTTACTAAAGTGGGCAATAATTAATTCAGATAGAGGGAATGGAAAATGAGGTAACGATCATACTAATAAGAAATAGCACATAAATTTATCATTCAGGATATAATAGAATAGTAAAAAGGAGTCAATAAATATTACTTCATTAAGAATTTAACATTCATCTACCATCGTAGTTTTGTAAAAAGGGTTTACAAATTAACTTATGACTTAAACAATTCAGGTTTTCATTTACACTACACTACAGAAAAAGTTCTAAACTGAAAAGCTATGTTCAATAACCAAAGAAAATAAGGCCGTTCATACGGCCGTTCAAACGTTCATACGGCTCCTGTTTGAAAAATAAACAATTTATACTCTTTAACGCACGTTGTTTTCACGAAGATTTCAACAAGCCACATACCACATATGCTGTCCGAGACCGCGTGTTACACACACGCGCTTCATGACGCAAGGGCTGTTGTCCGCACCTGGCATTTATTGGGGAAACGCAGTAAAACGGCAGCAAGACCGACGCTAATAGGCAACTGCGAGACTAAGGCCAAGGCAGAATGCCACCAGCATAGAGGGCAATACGACACAAGTACCCGTGAAGGTCGCGGCTCTTTACTGCCGAAGCTGGCATGCGGACTGCGTACGCGGCCACACCACGTTCAATGTCAGGAGACAGCCGTATACAACGTGATTCGAAAACTTTACCAAACCGCAAAGCAGCCGCTTCTGTTTTATTGCTGAAGAAAGAAGCGCGCAAAAATCATCACTTCTTTTCCCGCAGGCTAGTTTTGAGGCGAGTGAATCACTTCTTGAACTGGTCACGGCTTTCCTTATTGGCAGAACGTACTAAAAACGAATGTTTAATTTCCTTCATTTTGAACTTGACCTCGCAGTTTACTGTGAAACTCGATGTTTACTTGTAAATGTCGGATACTTTCTGAAAGAAAAAAAATCGTCCATCACGTTGGCTATCACACAAAAACGTCAGTAACCTGAAACAAATTTCTCAATCAGCTTCTTACATGTATAAAACGTTCGACATAGATCTTTCAACAGCTGCCGGCGTCGCTACTCAAGCTGTCTTACTATTCAGAAAAAGCACTGCTGCGTCACCGCAGACACATTTTCAAGAGGGCTCAGTCACGCAATTCAATCTACCTGAACATCTTGTCGCCACTTGTGTTAACATTTCTCTACTATTTTCACACACACACACACACACACACACACACACACACACACACACACAACGCCCCTCGCTTTACGTACTTACAACTTTCTCGGCCCCTTCAAACAGATGAAAAACGTTTTTACCTCTCACCTTCCAGGCGCCGCCTCCCACGGGTTGTTTCGCCTCAACGAACGACTCACGCCTCGTGCCCGCCCTCTCCACGCCCACCCTTCCGCACGAGCACCACCCACTTCTCTGGATGGCCCACCGCCCGCGGCATAGACAGCAAAGTGCGCACTTGCATCGAACTTTCCCCCATCTTTCCCCACCTGCGCGCTTTCCGCTGGCTTGCAAATCGTGAGCCTTCGTCCCCGTTGTCCGGCTGTGCTCGGAGCCCAACTGCACCGGACTGTGCCTTTCGCTGCATCACGCCGGACACGACGAGGACTTTTCGAAGCATTCCACGACGTGAAATCGACGAGCAGGAAGAGGTTTTCACACAAGCACGTCGTTTAATGGGCTCTAAAGCGGGAAATGAACTGAAAGTGTTTTGGAGAACCGAAACAAGTCTCTTGAGCGCCACTGCATCTGCGTGCGGAGCTTATTAGATTTCCATGGACCGTAAGATGCCATGCCAGTTTTTCGATCTTCAGTGCATAACGCGTCCAAATGCAGGCGAAAGGTTTCAATGTTGGAGTGATCTTTCTTGCCTGCAAAACGCCTCCCTCGGGCAATACCACCCGAATCCGATCCTTCATCGGCGGATCTATTGCGTCGAATTTCACTTTTGAGAACGGCGGTCGAAAGGTCGCCAACACGTATTAAAATTTCTCAAACATACATCTGCTGCCCAGTTGGCTCGTTTACAACACCAAAAACAAGAACATTATTCTGGAGTGCTCTGAATTAGCCCATATACGACAGTCCTTAAACTTGAACGACTCTTTATTTAATTCCTTCTCCTCCCCAGAAGAATGTACAAAAGTATAAAAGTCTTACAATTCTTAAAAATCTCAAAAATTGACATATTAATATAAAGACCTTCCTTTACCTTTTACCTACATCTCATTCAGTACAACCAATCAAAAGTTTTATAAATAATAGAATAATTATATAAATGTATGTATGTTATGTGAATTATCAATGCATCTCGATGGTAAATGGATACTCGTGGGCGCTTATGACCCGGTTGTTTAAAAGCGACCTTAAATAAATAAATAAAAAAAACAACTCTTTCCTAAGACTCAAAGTCTAGCGTTGACCGCAGCTTTCGCTACCGCGTGCAGCAATTCCGTCCTCCCGAATGAAGGCAGGCTTGTCCGCTCTCGTGGGTTCCGCCGCATCCTGTTTGTGTGCGCGCCGCGTCTTCCCCGGCGCAGTGATCCCGGGCGCGGCCGCGAGCCTCAGTCTTCCCCCGACATCGAATTGCGTGCATTCCCCGGAGAGCGCGCCTCTTATTTATTCAGCAGACCGCGAGTGCCGCAGCGCTTGCCTTCGCGGCCGCCCCTCTACATTCTTAACCGCTTTGCGCTGCTTTGCTGCAGTGCCGAAGACAACGCCGGCCCGGGCCAGCGGCTTCGGTTCCAGCGACGTCGTGCGATGCTGCATTGCATTTTTGGAAACGTGGATGAATAATCGAGGGATTTCCAAAGCACGGAAATTAACTCAATATTCGTGCAAAATTTTCGGTTGCATTTTAAAAAATTCCTAAACTACTAATTTTTTCCCCTTCATTTTTCTTCATATCTGATTGACAATATAACTTTTTCCTTGTTTACACTATTTGGAGTTTTATATCAATTTCTTGCTTACCGTATTACAGTATGTCACACAATTTACAGTTTACATCAATTAACACTAATGACCAGAGCCAATTCTAAATAAATATATAAATTCAATCATGTTGAAAGTATAAAGTATTTAAATTTTTGCAGTAATCAAGAACGAGGAAATAATCAGCAAGCAATCTGGGTCTGGCTTTCTAGTTGTGCCATCCCAAACCTAATAGGTTATTTTCTTCTGATACATGTTTTCATTTACTATAAATGAAATTTGCAGAAATTTTGTTATCTACCCTCGTAACAATTTCCAGAATGAACGAAAGGAGTGGAGAGCCCATTTTTCATTGGAAAGCGCTCTGAAGTAGAAAAATGCGACGAAGACGAGGGGGAGCGGGCGGGCGGGGCGAGCCGTCCAGCGGAGCGCCGGTGGGCGGGGCGACGCGTGGGGGCGCCGGGGGCTGTTAATCAGCTGGCGTCGGGGGCTGAGGCCGCGCTCCACGGCGCGTCAATGGGCGGATTTGTCGGGCGGCCAGGCGCAGGGGGCGGGGCGGGGCGGGGCGGGCAAGGGCCAGCGGGCGGGCGGGCGGCCACGGGCCGGCGGCGGCTCGGCCTCGTGGCGGGCACGGGGCGGGGGCGGGGGCGGGGGCGCGGGGCGGTGCAGTGACAATGCGCGCGCGGCCACGCACAATGGGCGGCGAAGGGCGGACGGGGTCGTCCTCAGGTGACCTGCGCCGCGACGTCGCCCTGCTCGGCCCCACCCCGCCCCGGCCCAGACCGCGCCAGCCGCGACCCGGGCGTGGCCACCAGCGCGCGGCGGAGGAAGGCGCAGCCGTTCGCTGCCACACGCGATCCCACCGCAACAGACGGTCCCAACACAGCCCTTGACGGTGCGCTGGGGCGAGGCTTTACCAATGGCTGTGGGGGATCTGCTCTCGGCACAGACCCTTACAATATCCGGTGTGTACAAATAATTCGCTTTATCGTTTGAATCTAAATTGATTTCATTAAATTAGTGGAAAATGAGTTGAATAAACAATATTAAAATTATCGACATTATATAGCTACATAATTTCAAAATTAAACAATTTTTAAATAACATTGTCATACAACAGTGTGATTTTTTAAATGATTGTGGTACCAGTGAAATGCCATTTGATTCTTATGTGAATATTCGCCAAATTTCAATTCCGACAAAGTTATTCGCATTACCATGTTGTACTCCAACTCCAATGTTACCAAAAAAGGTTAAATGTTTAAATGTAAAATAATTCGAATGTTTTAATTGAGATTTACTATGTTTCGGCAGTACATGCATCTATGGGATAATACTTTCAGTAGATAATAACATTGTTTACTTGTAAAGCAAGAGTTGAATGTTTGCATGAATAGGTGACAAAATTATTCGCAGAAAGTGAAGTTTTGTTCAGATGTGAGGCGATTTATTGAGAAATGATACAATTGAACTACTGCCACAAATTGACGCGTTACTTCCGCCCAAATTGAGAAGGTAATTCAGGCATTCATGTTACAACAAAGAGAAACAAATACGTCGCAGCCAATTTGGCGAAATTGGAAAATCAATACGCTCCGTTCGCGTAATTCGACACGTTCCGATTGTAGAGAGAACATCGAAAATGCCAAAAGAACATTCAGCACCACACTGTAGCGGAGCAACGTGGTCGACAGCGTGTTTTCATTGGTCCTATTAATTAATAGATGGAATACACCCGGATAGTGAACACGCGCGGACCGGGGATTATTTCGGTCCGCGCATGCGCTCTCGCTCCCACTATTTTGGAGGCCGTTTCCCCCCGGAGGCCCAGAGATGAAAACGAAGTTTAAAGACGCCGTTCCACACACAAAGTGGCGGCCCGCGCGCCGCGCAAGAGTGCGTCCCGACATCAGCGTCGCCTCCGCCGTCGCCACCTCTTCCTCATATTCCCCGGCGCTCTGTCCCGGCCAACGCCTGCCTCCCCTCGTCCACCATAACTCCCGCCGTCCGAGAGAAGCCAGCCGCGCGCGCGTCGCGCTAATATTAGCGCTTCTGAAAGGGGGCGGGGTCGGCGGGCGTTCGCACACGCCCACACGCGAGCGAGAAGGGGGCGGGGCGCTCCTTTCATAATCCGTTGAACCGCGCGCGCAGACTATTTCGAACGCGGAACCGACGCACGCCGCATCCTAAATATACTCGCGCGCTTCTATAAAAGTGCGCACACCGCCTCTGCGCGCGTCTCATTCAGCGTCCGATGGTGACGGTGACGGCGGCGGTGCATTAGCGGGTGGGCGGGGTTGGGGGCGGGGGCGAGATCGCGGCCGCGTCTGGCGCACGCGCTCGCGGGCCCAGGGAGCGGCAGGTGCGCCCGCGGTCGCGCCCCGCCCAGCCCCGCCCCCCGCGCCCACCCGCGGGGGCGTTGCATTAGCCGCGGCCATGGAGATTTGCGGGCGGTCGCCCCTCGGCAGTTAGCACCCCTTCCCGCGCCCCTCCGTCGCCGCCACACACGCCCTCTCTCGTGCGTGGGAGCGGTGGCGGCGCAGGCAACGGGCGCTGCGCCCCCGCCCCCGCCCCCACCACCGCCTCCGCCGTCCGCGCGCCATTACCGCGCGCTATTAGCATAATGATCCCCCCGACCGGCCGAGATGGGCGCGAGGCGAGCGCGCCCCGTTTCGCGACGCTTGGCGCACTAACCGGATCAGCCGTGCTGGACGAACGGGAGCGGTGGCGGTGGCGGCGGGGGCGGGGGCGGGGGTGGGCCCGGAGGAGGTGCGAAGAGGTCAGCTGTATTTGGGGCGGCGGCGGTGGCTTTCCGGCGAACAGGCGAGACGGCGAGTAAATGGAAGAGCGAGACGGCAAGGATGTGGAGGGGGAGATAAGTGCATTGGGCGAGACTCGGTAGTGGATAGGTAGTGAACACAGGCGGTACGAACGCGAGGCATGATGGTGGCCACCCATTCCGCCAGTCAAAAATTAAAACAATGAGTGTGGTAGATATCATGAATTCAAATACTGTGGAAAGGAGGGGAATTAACAGGGAGGGATATACTACAATTCGAAATTGTGAGATTTGAGCGACTATCAAGACTGAAAGGCAGAGAGAAAAGGACGTCTGAGGAAACAATGGAGAGGGAGAAACAGAGAGGCACTGACAAAGAGAAAGATAAAAGGAAGAAAAGTACTGCATGATCACGTAAAACGACTAGATAGACTAATAGAGTTATTAAAGTTAGCTTGGAGTGAATGCTCGATGGCAAACACGACCGACATGTTGTGACTGACACGATGTAAATAAGTAGTACATCGAGTAGGTTTATACGAGTATCGTATCAATACTCGTATCAATGAGAACAATTTCCAGCTGGGCACAAATATGAGTCACAGACAAGTATCGTGCATTGAGGGGGAAAAAATAGAAAATTACTTTGTAAAAGAAGGGAACAAGCAGAAGATGAAATACGAGTATTGTTTTCCGAGCCGATGCGGCAAGGCTTAACGGAAAAGCCTACATTGCTTCATAGAAGACGAAGTGCTCCCCAGGAGAACGGTGGGTAGGAACGCTTCTGGGCGGGCGAGCGGGAGCGGCTAGCGCCGAGCACTCGGGCAGGGCAACGCGGCGCGTCGCGACGCGGCGTCCAGGCAGACGCCCATCTAGAGAGCGCTGCGGCGCGGATGGCAGCGGAGAGGGAGCGGAGATGGGAGCGGTGATGGGAGCGGAGAGGGGGCAGGGCGCCTGCGGCTGGTCGTCCTTCGACTTCCGCCCGGCTAATGCACCGCCAGCCAGCCAGCCAGGCAGCGAGTGCGCGAACGCATCGTCGCCGCCACCGCCGCGCACGACCGCAGCGGCAGCACCGGCGGCGCTCTAATGCAGCGCGATAAGCCGCGTGCGAATTAAAAGCGGCACTGAGCTGCGGCGACGGTGGCGGTGTTGGCAGCAGGGCGGTGGTAGCAAAGGACGAGGCGGCGGCGACGCAAAAGGGTTTGGTGGGAGGCGCTGGCGATGGCTCCAACGGCGAGGCAGCAGTGATCGAGGCGGTGAAGGCGGGGGCCACTACAGAGGAAGCGTGACGGTGGCGGTGATGCAAAGGCAGGGGGAGGGTGGAATTGGTGGTGGTGGTGGTGGTGGTGGTAATGGTGATGGCGCTCTCGCCAACCCCGGCCGCAGGTGCGGTAGGGACCAAACCGGCTTCTCTCCACGATACTGCGCTCCCGACGCTATTCAACCTGCCGCTTCTACTACTGCTGCGGCTGTTCCCACTGGCGCCGTAGTCACGAAGAGAGAGAAAGAGGGAAGACGACAGTGGAGAGAAAGAGAAAGAGAGAGTGAGTGAGAGGGGGAGGGGTCAGAGGAGGGGGTCACAGGAGCTAAAGAACTAACTGGAATGGAATCTAACTAAAGAACTAACTAAATGGAAACCTAAACAGGAGATGAATTGATTGATGTGAGATACAGAATATAATGATAAAGGAATGATGTATACTTTTAGGTACGAATGAACGCCAGTTATTTTTAAGTACGATTTAATACTTTATAAATTATTGTTGCCACAGAAAACACAATGTAAGTTTAAAATTTAATACTACGTTTTATGAATATTTAGTATTACTGAATCTTCGATTCATCTGACTTAAAAGATTATAATTTATTTTCCTCAGTAATATGAATAATCTTTACTATTTGTCCTCAACAAAATCTTATTTTTCCTTACATGTGATATTGATCTTTTAAACTAGTGGTGTACGGCGTGAATTGTTTCCCTTTTCCTCATTCCAATCATACAGCACCTTAATACCTGTCGCCGAAGCTCAGGAGCAGTTGGAATGCGAATAGAACGGCCAGGTCGCATTTGAAGAAATGAAGGACAACAGGTGGCAGGGCTCCATTTGCGGGGAGGGCAGCGCCCAACCGCGGTGCGGTGCGGAGGGCGGTGCGTTCCATCGTCCTCTCCGCCATCCTCGCCGCCACCTTCCAGAGAGGCTAATAATACCCCGGCAGCACACAGTCTGCACGCATTACATCGCCGTAACAAGCTCCCGCCTCCCTCCACGCTTCCCTGCCTCGCGCCACAGCGTCGGTCTGCTCCCAGCTGCCGATCTGCCTCTGCTTTTGATCGCGTATCCACTGCCTTCATGCCCCTTCGACGCCCTTCATTCCAACATTCTTCATCTTACGATCGAGTTACGGTGTGTCTTCGCTGCGACCTTCCTGAATCAGATTAGTTCATCATCCGACATTTTAGCGTCAAACTGAGACTCCGGGCGACTAGTACCCAATAAATGAAGAATAATGGTCTATCAGCACGCCATTACTCTCCACACATCTTACAAATGCGGTAATTTTACACTTCCCCGTCGTATTTTCATTTCCTCTATATTCCCTGCTCTCTTCACTCCCGCGAATCTGAGTTCGCGTTCAATTGTTTTGTTTTTTTATAAATAGTACGTCAATCCCAACCAGATCTTTTTTCAAACCCACCATCGTACCTCGCCGTCCGCCGAATCCTTTCATTTTCTCATCTCCCATCCTTCCGCGTCGCTCGTAACCTCATCTCGTCGTCGGTCTCCCTCTCCTCCTCCGCCGCGCTCGCAGCCACCGCTCTCGCCTCGCCGAGCGGCCGCGCCGAGTCGCTCCATTAAAGACGTACTCCTACCTCCGCAATTACGCCCCCGCGCGCCGGAATATCGCCCCGCGGCGCACAAAGGCGCTCGCGCGCGCGCCCGCGGATCACTTCGATCGCGCCCTAATGAGAAATCGCGGGGTCGCCGGCCCCTCCGCCTAACTTGACACTCGACGACGCGTTTCCGCGAAAGGGGGGGAGGAGGGGGAGCGGGTGGGGTCGCCGGCGGGACGCGAAAGTCGGCCATAGCCTCCCCAGGGGAAGAGCGGAGAGGGGGGGGGGCTGAGAAGGGGAAATTCTGAAGGGCACGCTTCGTAGTCGCCGTAAGGGCCCAGTGGAAAAGGGTTTGAACGAAAAGAAACGTACCCAATGATCAACTTGAAAGCCGGAAGGAAGTGTTCGAATGGTGTAGTATTTTCGAACAAACAGAATCAGTAATTTTGAAATTGGAAGTCTTACATTCCAAGGAGGTAAACGAGTGTCACAGAAAATGCATGGAAATGTCGATAATACGACAGTTTAAGCGTAACATGTTAAAGTTAAACGGAGAATAAAATGCTTGATTTACCTCACATTAAAACAGCTAGCAAGAATTTAAAAAAAAAAAATTTAACCAACGTTATATTTACCTAAGAATACTAAATTACGCGAAATTATGCAGCTAGGTTCTTCACAATACGCGTAATTAACCTATAAATAATTTCTTATAAATATGTTGCAGCTATAATTCTCTTACTACTATTAGTAAGAGTTTATCCGTCACGAGCAAATAGTGAGATCAAAGTATCGCAACTCTTGGAAACAGATCATGCAGTCACTTGTACAACCTTCTACAAATAGTCTGTGGTTCTCAGCTGTGTTATCTTCAAACGACAAGCGCGCATTATCGGTAGCGTGCGACACACTAGGGCAATCAAGGAAACAACATTATTAGGATGATCACGTCGACGCCCGGGCGTCCGGCTGGCGCTCTGTAGTGTGGTGTCGCGTCGCGTCGCGTCGCGTCGCGTCGCACCCGGCGCCGGCCAGGCCACGTGCGAGAATATGCGCGTGGACGCCGTAAATCATTGAGCGGCCAATCGATAAAAGACTCGGGCAAATGGCCGACGCCGCGCCGCGTCGCGAGAAGCCGTTCTGCTGCCGAGGCGCGGCGCGGCGTGGCGCCAGGTGTGGTGCGGTGCGGTGCGGTGCGAACCACCTGCAACGTTTCTTTGCTCCTTCAACTTCTCAAGTCTGTTTGTTCGGGAAACATTCGAACGCATTTTTTAAATTCATTTTTAAATGTCATTAAAACGGTGCGAATTGAACCAAAATTTGTCATAGGGTAAAAGCTGTTGCACTGCGGTCGGGAATAAAGTGATTCTTTAATCCGGAGGATTAATGTTTTACCATAGCGAATAGTACCTATTCAGCGACAGTTCTTTAAATAAACACAAAAGAAATGTTTTTTGTCAGTCGTAGATGTCAGCATCTTCTCTCAAACACATTTTACCTCGTACATCATGCAAAAGTACCTCAAGTCTGCATGATACCTCTCAATTAACTTGTAAAACTGTTCATCGCTCTAGGAAGAGTCTTAATAGATGTCAATGCGACTACAAACGAAGTTAGAGCGATAGATACACCGCAGAAGAAGAACAACAACTATGAAGTTGTAGTTCCATTATACTTTGGCCCCACGAAATTTCATTACTTTGAGAAAGAACTTCCTTACGCAATTTCGTTTAATTTTAATGTTTTGCGTAAATATACAATTTAAAAATTAGATTTCCATTTCAATCTTGTAACACTAAACATTATGATTGCGATTTTATTTTCATTGTATGCGCAATTATCACTACCGGAGACAGAACAGAACGGTTTTGAACACGCAGCATTCCCAGACATGTCACAGTTCAGCCCGTTTACGGAAGATGCTTTTTAGAAATGAACTATTTTTCCTAATGTTGTTACTTCTGTTAAAATAGTAATATTCAAATATAATTTGTAGAAACATGGTTATTATGTGAATTATTTACGCATATTTTATATGGAAGAAAATGGAACATGGGAACTGTGCCTCGTGCTATTCCATTATCTATTCTGTCTTAGTTGCGATTCGCTCATTTATAGTTAACAGATGGGAACGCAAGATCCATTCATATCTCAGCTAAAAGACCCAATCACGGAATCGTGCATACGTTGAACACGAACACTGTAACATAACCCTCCGTGAAAACATACCAACGTCGTGACTTTTCTCATTTCTAAAACTCGCCTTATTTTGCATAAGAACCAGACGAGAGTTGAGATAAGCAATCACGTTCTTCGTCTAAAAGTTGTAATGGGATACGTGAGAAATGCAGAAGAGAGAATAGTAAAATATCAGAACAGTGGCTATCTGACAAGATTCTAACGCAGCAACTCGCGAAAACACGAGGGCGTGGGCGAAGAGGCTGTCCAGGAAATGCAAACCACGTTCCCTGAAACTGCAGGGCATTAGTCATCTGGCGACGCGGCCCGACGCGGCGAAAGCTTTGTAAATAACGGCGCGGGACGCCGGATGGCGCCGCGGCGGCGGGTGGCGATGACTCGGCGTTGCCACGAGGGGCACGTGCACAGGAGGACTCCTCAGCTTCCCACGGACGATATCAAATTAAATAGTATATGAATATTACACTATCCCATCCATGCCGTGCGCGCAGATAATCTACAAGGTAAGCTGGGGGCAGGCCCAAAGTGAACAGCGAAGAACATCGGTCAGGACCGTATTGTTAGAAAATTTGTGGACTAAAAAAATGGGGAACCGATGGCACGCGAGAAAAAATGGCAATGCGAACTAACACACTAATAAAAAGACCAAGATTCCACGTAGAAAGAAACGAACGAAATGACATTCGTACAAAGCAATCAGATGCGTTAAAAATGGCAGTGAGAAAAACGAATGAATACACACACTTGATGAATCAACACAGCGAAAACGCGGAGTCATGACTGAGTCGTGAACGAAATAAAAAGATATGCGGTGAAGTCATTTGTCCACATATCACTTATAGTCCGCAAAAACATGAGTTTTCATTCGAAACACTTGTCTACTGAGGAGGACGATGTGAGCTGTCTGCGTAATTCATCTCTATGGAAGAACGTCTTTAAGAACAAGGCTGTGAGGTGCACGCAGAAGTAGATTTTGCCAAAAGCAGAATAAGCATGTTCTTAGAGCCCCCGCTGAATAGGGATGCTCTTGTATTTTTTAATCAAAATGTTAGATAAATTTATAAAAAGTAAACATATTTTAACGTTAGCTTTTTAAGTTGAAAAAGGTAACATTTTATTTCCATGTCGATCACATTCGTTCAACATTTGAAAGATCCTCCACCTGGGTCATGCCTAGTGGTTCCTATTTCTGCTTCGGGGTATTCATCCGGGGATGTGTACACAGGAAGCAAGCGGAGAAGCCAAGGAGAGCGCGTTGGTAGGCGGAGCGTGAGTAGAGTCGCAGTGCGGGTCGGGTGCGGCGCCAGCCAGCGCCTGCCAGCGGCGCCGTCCGCGGGGGTGTCGAGTGGGCGCCGGGCGCCGGGCGTCGGGGGCAGTGGCCGTCGGGACCATCGACCGGCGGCGGCGGCGTCGACGGGCGAGTGCCGCCGCCGCCGGCCCGCCGCCGCCGTCACACGTGGCAACGCACGTGGAACGGCACGTGGCCGCCTTCGCCGCCGCCGCTGCCGAGCGCGCAGGTCCGCGCGGCGCCCACGCTCCCATGCGGCGCGCGCGCTGGCGGGGGCGCGGGGGCGGGGGCGAGAGGGCGTCGCGGCGCGTCGTCCGCAGGCGCCCCAGAAGGTCGACCGGCGCAATCGATGGGGGGCGGACGACGCGGCGGCGCGGCCAGCGGTTACGGACCTCGTTCTTCAAGCCGTCGTCGCCCGCTATGCGACGCGCCTGGGTAGCGGGCGCTCGCCGCTTGCGACACGCGAGCACGATTTCACAGCGTTCAAATACACGCATTCGATCGACCCCACTGAACGCTTCATTGAAGCAAGAATGGTCAGGAAAGTTATTTCCAAAGAATATCATACACGATTACTAGGAAACGCAAAACTAATGTGGAGCTTTGAAACAACAAAGGAAACGTGTCGGCAACACACATATCGACCTTGGTAATATTGTTTTGAAAAATGCCAATGAGACTTTCTATGCAGGTATTCATTCTATGAAAGTCAATACCGGTGCCTTTCAAATAGGGAGAAATAAAATATACCATGTGAACAGTTCGATGAATACCACGCCGACGACATTTACATGGATGTGGCAAGCACTCCGAGATATCAAAGAAACATTTGCATACAATAAATAACGACACTGATATTTTTCCGATATTTAATTTTCATAAAACTTTACGAATTCATATAAACAGGTTTAAGAGAAAACACATACGCAATAATTAAGCAACGTGTGGGGAAACAGAAAGTGCAAAGAACTCGATGCACCTCCACCTACAACGTACTCTTGTATTTTCTACAGTCGAGCGTCACTTCCCGACCGAATCGTTTCGTGTTCGGCAGCGTAGTGGCGACGGCGCAACGGCGAGCGCGAGGTATCGGTTGCTCGGCAACTCGAGCCGATTTCAAAGAAAACGTATTTTAAACCAACCTCAGGCGACGCGACGCGCCATCCGCGCCGAGTCTTCAACGACCGCTGTGGGCGTCTAACACGCGACCGCCTTGGGGGGCTGCGGTCGCCGGCGCCCCCTTCCCTTGGCGACCCTTCGCGGTTTCGATATCGCCGCCATCTGGTCGCACGACGCCGGTCGTTTCTCCTCGCCGCCGCGAGAGGCAGAGGCGGTGGCGGAGGCGGAGGAGGCGGCGCCGCGGGGCGCGCACGAAAATTTGCGCCACGAAAATAGCACGAAGAAAATACCACGCGCTAGGAAAATAGACCAAGTGGCACGCAGCGGAGCGGTGCGGGATGGAGTAAAGCGAGGCGAGGCGAGGCGAGGCAGAGCGGTTCGGTGCGAGGCGGGGGGGCGGGGCGGACTGTTCGGCGCCGAGCGGCGAGCGAGGGGCGGGGCCGGCGGGGGAGCCAGCGGGCGGGCCGAGGCTCGCTTTTAGAACTTCCTCGGCTAATTAAGGCCAAACTAAATCGCAAGACCCGCCAAATGCTGCCGCGCGCGCCCCAAATTGTTTCAACCGCGCGGTGTGGCGAGGCGCGATGTGGCGTGGCGTGGCGCGGTGCGGCGTGGCGTGGCGTCGAGTCGAGGGACGTCTTCCTGAGGAGAAACGAGACGCGGCCTGCCGCCGCCGCCGCCGCCCTCCGAGCAACGAGATGGGTGGGAAGAGAGGCGCCGACTTGCAACGCGGGCGGTGAGAGAGTCAAGAGGCGGAAGGCAGGACGCTGACGGCGGCGTGGTGATTTGCAGCGGCGCCGAGTCAAAGGCGTGTTTAAGGGGAACCTCAAGGAGAGAAACTTGACGGCGCAGCGGAGGCTTCTGAGAGTAAGAGCATCCTCTGGAAGCAATAGAAGATCTCCATGAAATATGAAGACCATGTGATGACACAGAGCAACTACTGTCAAATAGATTTTGATCTTGTGCACGAGATAACATGGAATTCTCGGGTTAATATCGGTGTTGAAATACTGAAATTGGCAAGATGGCGAAAGACATTTAAAGATTATCATTAGCAATAAATATAATCTAGCAGCGAGGTGCGAAATTGATAAACAATCACCAGATGTCAGAAATTTTCGACACACCAAGAATACAAACATCAGTGCCAATGCAGTCATACGTGAAAGATACCTGTCCTGTCAGTGTAAGTTGTAATTGCTTACTAAATTATGACAATATTAGACACATTGGCATAATACTACAATTTACCTCAGAAACATTTTAAATCACTCGATCACTAACACAAGAAGATCGTTTTCGCTTCCAATTACCAAGAACGTACATGAAACACTGTAATTCATTACGAAAACAAAAAAACTATTTTCAGTATTAATAAGTCCCCACACAATATGTTACCATAACCCACATGTCCAGCAGCACAAAGGAGGGGTGCGATAATGACCGGAAGCCGGTCAGAATGCGTATCGACGGCGGACCCCGGCGCCCGCTCGGCGCTCGCCGCCAGACAAAGGGCAGGCGGCCGCAAACAAAGGACGAGAGGACCGCTGGGCGACGCGACGCGACGCGTCGCGTCGCGACGGCGGCGGCGCCAGCGCGGGGGCCGCCTAATTCGGAGAACGAGCGACGCGGGCACATCTCGTAAAACGCGCCGCTCGTCCTCGCCGCGAACGGCGCTCGTAAAAGGGCCGCGCGACGCTGGCGCTCCGCGAGGAGGCGCCGCGAACTTTTTACTATGCATAAGGTCGCATGCTGCAGGTACGCCCCGCAGGCGCGGCATAAAAATCGCGAAGATACCGCACGCAAGAGGCGCCGTCTAACGGGCAGGTGCTCGCTCTTTCTCTCCGCGTTACGGCATGGCCCTGTTCCGGTCTGGCCATCGTCTCGCGTTAAGTGTAAGAGGAAGAACCGGCCGGAAAAAGGGGCGGGCGGGCAATGAGAGGGGCGAAATGCAGGCGACGACGCTGGAGGGTGCCAGCGGCTGCAGCACGGCAAGGGCCTTGCTCGTGACAGCATTCGAAGCAATCCTTGTAGAATCTTCAAAATACATTAAAATTAATTAAAAGAAATTATCACCGTGAAATACGTTCATATCACGTCGTATGTAAGTATCTATAGAACGAATCTACCTATTTATCGAACTATCTAATCGTATCTATAGAACTCTAAAAACTCAATAAAACGTAAACATCGGATAAGTTTTTCTTCAGCGAAAATTCTACCGAAATTTACTCGTGTGAGTTCAGTCAACCACGATCAAACTACGTTTGAAATTGCATAACATACACACGTTTCAGTCCACCGATGTGGAGACTGTGCGCAGTTCGCTATCTCGTCGTGCATTGTATTCACGTCACGAGCGCCCTCGACCACTTCCTCGGTCGTAGTGACACTGAAAGGCCAGCAACTGCACCGGACGCACTCCGCCGCAGGTCCTGGCCCGTCGCCACCCCGTCCGCGGCCACTGCAACCCGCCGCACATGTCCAGCGCACCGCAACCGTCACTCGGGCCACGCCCGCCATCGCCTCGCAACCCCTCACCCGCCCGTTATCGGTCGCCTCCACACCTCCGCCGACGACTCCCCGCGCGTGTGATCGTTCTCGCCGCACCGTCGCCGCTGCTGCCGCCACCTCCGCGGGCGAGCGTGAGGATCTCCGTTAACGGCGACCGCCCGTAAACCGAGGGGACGCCGGGCGCGGAGGCGGCGGCGGGGGCGGCGGCGGGGGCGGCGGCGGGGGCGGCGGCGGTGGCGGCGGCGGCGGCGTGCGCCGCAGAGAGCGTCGCTCCCGACCCAAGCGAGAGGTAATGACGCGTCGCCACAAAGCCGCCGAAACAGATAACGGCGTGCAAACAAATTCAGAGGCGGACGGTCGCCTCCGCCCTCTGGCGGTTTCTGCAGTCGCCATCCTTCCACGGCGTGGTCGAGAGGGTGCATTGGAAAGGGAAGGGGGAGCTGGGAACGACGCAAGTGGAAGTGGAAGAAGCGGAGGTAGAGGACGAGGAGAAGACAGGAGATGCCAAGGAAGCAGGGAAGAGGAAGAGGTGGAGGAAAAGGAAACCGAAGAGGAGGAAGTTGAGAAGCAGGAGAGCAAAAAAGCAAAAGAGGTATAGCTGTTGGAGTGGGAAACGGAGGACGAGGTGGTAGAAGCGGAGGAATCAGAAGAAGGAGAGGAAGCAGAAAAGGAATGGCGGCGGGAGCCACCATGACCGACAGAGTTGAAACAAGGGCTGAGAGTATGAGCGGGAAAGTTAAAGCGCTGGAAGAGGCTGAGACTGGAGCGGGAACTGAGGCACGTGGGTTACTGGCGACGGTGGGGGGGGGGCGGAGCCAGCGGCGCTGGCAGAAGCGGAGATCGAGGCGTAGCACCCGGAGCCGTGACAGAGCGCGGGCGACGGCGTGCAGATGGCCGGGAGCAGATAAAAACAAGCGACATCGTCCCGTCCCAGCCCGGCCCCGGCCCTCTCGCCGCCCCCTTGGACGCCTCTTCCGGCAGGCAGGGCCGGCGGAGCGCGCGCAGGATAAAAAGCGCAATCAAAATAATGGACTCGCCGCGGCAGTAGCGTCGGCCGCGGTGGGAGCAATGCGAATTATCAACATTCCGTTTTCATTACGGCTTTACAGAAAGCAGATAGCGCCGAGGGACTCAACGCGCGTGGCTCCGAGGCGGCTGCGAGAAAACCCGCGATTGTATCCTCAAGATTTTCTCAGTATACCTTGGGAATTGTACGTACACAAAGTTTACCAACAAGATTTATCTACTCTTGATATAATGTTGTCTGACGTATTTGGCAAGCAATGTTTTTTTCTTAAGATATGCTCGGGTGGAATGGCACTTGTTTTTTGATAGAAAGAATCAATGTATTTTGGGGTTTCGAAGAAGGAAAATAACAATAAGATGGTTAGAAATAAAACTGATTTTTTGTTACAAACATTTTATGAGTAGTGAATGCGGAAATGAGAGTAATAAAAGATGGTATTCAACTTCGTGTTTAAGTTTAAAAACAAAACCGTGAAACTTTTGTCTCTGGCGCAAGAACAAAAGGTGCTCAAAGAAAGATAATGTGCCTCGAGAAATTGCTGATACGCAACTACCCTCGGAAACATCGCCTCAATACGACAGCAAAGGGGGAAAAAATACTCTCCGCGGAGCGTCAACTGTTGGGAAAGAACTCTCGAAACAACAGTGACCTCGCGGTGCGTGGAGGGGCACTTCGAAGAAACGGGCGGGGATGGGGGCGGGGCAGGGCGGGGCGGGGTCAGCAGTCGTGCGAGTCCCGCCGCTCGCCGCCCGCGGCTTAACGCGCGACTCGTAATAGGAGTTGGGTCGACTGCTCCCACACAGTGCGGGGCGCGCACAAAAACGGCGCAACGCCTCGCGGGAATCCCGGCACGTACAGGATGCGCGGAAACGACGCACCTCACAGCAAGCGGTCGTCGGCCGTTTGTATTTCAGCGCAGCGAAACGAGGTGGGTGGTTCTCACGTCTTCAATACGAGCACCAATATCAGTTTTACACAATGATCTATGAAATGTACTGCAGTAAAATTGGTTTCGTTCACTGCAACATCCAACACACATCATCGCTCTTTATAAATATCTTCTGCCTACTTAAGATCCCTTTTTATTACACTAATAGGAACATATCAAATCGCAGCTTCAGAGACTTCGTTTCAATAAATTGCTTTTAAATTATTATGAGAGAAATAGTGCTCTATGTACTACCCAAAGAGACAGAACTATTTCTGTAATCCATCTTCGACAACTTCTCTGGACACCCTGTACGCTGCAGAGGGGAGGGAGGCGGAATCGCCGACGCAGGGTCGCTCGCGAGAGCACTGGAAGGTCGGCTTGCGACGTCGCCCTCGACAATGCAGCAAAAAGGCGGAGGCAACGGCGGCGTGGGCGGGGGCGGCGGCGGAGCGGGGCGGGGCGGATATTACGCGGGCCTGGCGCGCCGCCGCCCCCGCCACCGCAGCTGGCGCCAGCAGTTAGCACCGCCCGCGGCTGGCGAACGACTCGCGACAAATTTAAAATGAAACAAGTTTCGCAACTTGGAAGAGGCGAGCGCCGGCGCCGGGGGCGGTGAAGAGAGGGGCGGGAGAGAGCCTCGTTCGCCGGCGTGTTCTCCGCGCGGCGGCGGGGCGGGACGGGACGGAGGGCGGAGAGGGCTCGGGTGCCGAGCGGGCAACGGGCACGGCGACATGATGTACAGCGGCGGCCTCCGACCCCAAGACGCGGTGCGGGGCAGGGTGGGCCGCTTAAACGACACCCCGTTTATCTTAAACTTCCGCGAAAGGAACTATTCTATTACCTGAGGGCGAGTGACGGATCGCGGGCCCTCGCGGACGCAGGCGCTGTCCGGGGCGGCGGACGCTGGCGGGCCACGTCGCCGACGACAACGTTTGAGGGAGGAAGTCTGACAGCAGAGGGCACGTGACGGCCCGCCTCCGCGCTCACGAAGAAAGTCGCTTCGGGCGAAAACTTCCGGGGACACGTTATTCTTGAGACAAGTTTTGAGTTTAGACACCGACACTGTCATGTTCTCCGAAAAGAGATCAGGAAGTATTCAAATGACGCAAACACAACGACAAAATAAAACTGTGCAACGTTGTGTTTCCACTCCCCTTCTCATTAGCAATACCTCAAGTTTGAAAATTGTAACTATTGCAATTCATGTCTGTCTCCTCGAATCCTGAAGCACAAGCCTGTAACGAGATTTCTATTACCTTCCTTATACTAACTGCAAAGAAAGCCACAGACGGTCAAAACACCGCCACTACAGTACAAATCCTGACCTGTTGCGACAAGCTAAGAAAACATGAGTTCCAGTCGCAGAAACGTTCGTTTACATGCCCGTCTTTGCTTCTCTGCCCCGCCTTTCAATCCCACCCAAGTAAACACGTTTGCAGCACAAAACGTTTCGTGCTCCCGCGAGGCCGTGTACGCACTCCGCCCGGCGTAACGTTAACGGTTGCTCGTGGAATACGTAACTCTTTCAGCGCGGAAACCCAAAGCGCGCGAACGCCGTTCCGAGAAGAACCTTACACCGCGTTAGGACCTGTCTCCTGGGCGTGAAGGCCGCGTCAAAGAGGCTTTGTTGAAAAAGGCGGTCGAGGCCGCGGCTGAGTCACCGACGCGGGAGCTGTGGAGCGTGGGTGCAGAACGCGCCTCGCACACCCACAATACGCGCCCACTGCCTCTCCCACACGCTTCCTTCCGCGCAACGCACGACATGGTGCCGGAACGTCTCTGACCACCGACGCTGAAATGCAACGGTTACAGCTGTCCCGCTACATCCTTTCTTCGAATGTAATCGTTTTACAGAGAGATCATATTCTACGCAATTGAAATAACCGATTTAAGTGCTTGAATAAAGGCCATTCCATGAAACATCCAAGAAGACGTCACATAATAATTATGGAATGAATGTCTTTATTACCACTGAACTTCATGGAATCGTAAAAACTAGCTGGTAATTTAAAATACTGATAACTCGCTAAAGTCTACAGTACTTGTACACATAATATTTATACATCAAGGAGAGAATATACCACAAAGCGCTGCAATTCTACTGCCGATTTTCGCCGGTAAAGTACTGCCCAGTAAAGCCAAACGCGAATCGCGAAATTCATATCAATTATTACCGAGATATACATAACAAGTATTAGCTGAACCGGAACAAAAATAGGACCCGGGGGTAAAAAACGACGGGTGGGTGCCCCGGCGCCATGCTACGCAAGCGAGAGAGAGAGCGCGCTCGTCCGTCCGGGCGTGCGTCAGTGCGCGCGGCGAAGCGTGCGAGACGCGACGCACCGACGCGGGACGCAGGCACGGGAGGGGGCGGCCGGAAAAAGGGCTTCATTTCTACACCGGCGCGCAATGGTAATTGAACCTGTCGAAAAAGCAGGCCGCATTGTCGGTGCTGATTGATACGCCCGCTAAGCGCGCGCGGCCGATAATGGAACCATAGCGGCAGCCACTCAATTTCCCAGTGTAATTTCGGGCACGGCGGAGAACCTCCGCCGCGGCGCCGCCACCGCCGCCGTCCCTGCTGCCGCCGCCGCCGCCGCGGCGCTCTCCGCATTGAAGGGCGCGATGCCGTCTGGAGCCGGGACGAGGGCGGGGGCGGAGTGGAGGCTTGGTGGCGACGAGGGCGGGGGCGGGGCAAAGTTGGAGTGAAGGCGGAGCGCAGGCAGAGCGGATGTGGGGCGGGAGAGAGGGAGGGCGGGGCGGAGACGGCGGAGCGGGTTGCGGGCGTGGTGAGGGCGGTTTTGGAGCGCGACAGGGGGGGGGGGGCTGACGCGGGGCGGAGACGAGGCGAGGACGGCGTAGAGGCGTGGTTGGCGCTGGGACAGGCGCCGAGGGGAAGGCGACAGAGCAGCTCGCTCGGAGAGCACTGGAGGAGGAGGCTGCGTTGGGGACGAACGCATTCAAGCATCGGCGACGACGAACGCAATGAACGGTGGGGGGGGGGGGGCGTGCGGTTATGAAGTGCGGGCGAAATTGGCAGAGCGCGGTTGGCAGTGGGCGAGGACGAAAGTGAGTGTGATTGCAATGGGAAAACGCCACGGTCGCTAGGAATACGCTTCGGATATCTTGCAAATGACCGCTGAGACGTCGACCAGTCGATGACACTGACGCACTCAGTGATCGCTAACAGGGCCAACATCTGCAATGGAGCTTAGTACACCTTTTTTCACACTACTTCAAAGACAATCTTTATTATGCCCTAATGTTAACATAGAGCTTCTAGACGTCAGAAACCCACATCGTAGTTGTTGCGTGGTGACAGTAACTCGAATTCGTTCGCACCATGATCAAAAGAACGTCTCTGGAGTTGACGTTCACCTGCGCCGTACATGAAGATTTCAGCTCACTCGCAAGCGATGGTAACACAATCGGGAAAGGACGATATCCGTGAAACACGGTCGAGACCGTCGCACCACTCTACGCCTGCCGGGATGCACCGGGTTTCCCTCCCGTGTTTCCTGCCCTTCGACGCCGGCCGGGGCAAGCGCTTCGCGACGACTCCGACTCCGTAGCGACGGCAGGAAGTGGTTCGTCGCCCATGCCGGGCACGTCTACCCTTGAGTCGCGCCCGCCCGCCCGCCCGCGCTGCGCCACGCGGCGGCCGAGCGTCGCCAGCGCTCGCACGCTCCTCCACGTTGCACCGCTCTGTCAGCGCCGCTTCGCGAGGCGCAACGCGAGGATTCGACACGCGCATTGAGGCTTACGAGCCTAAGAGATCTTCCGTGATGTCTCAAGAAGAGTATTTGGCAATGGAAAAATTACTGTTTCAATACACGTGTCCTTGACGTTTCATTTCAAATGACTTCGCAAAAACAAACTTTTTCATCACCTCGTTTTTAAACTATCGTTTGTTAACACAACAAAAAATGCGTAAAATGCCAAGTTAGAAAAGAAGATATTCGTTTACAACAAGATTCATCTATTAGAAAAGAAAAGAGATTAAAAATACCGAATCCCGCACATTTCCAATACTTCATTAGGTTGTCTTGCCTCTAGGCGTCAGGAGCAGGTAGAAGAGGGATGGTTGTCACAGAGGCTCGTGAACCCTTCAAAGAGTGTTTGAAAGAATATTGTAAATCAATATTACTCTCAAATGGTAAGTGAATAGTACAGCAGGCTACGAACAACATTTATGTAACATGTTCGAGGCATGCAAAACCGACATGTTTATGTTCACATAACACCCTGTTTTCGTTCAACTTTAAGTTTCTGCATCGCAGTCCGAATTGCACAGAAGCAAGTATTTTGGTCCTCTTCCGTGGCAGGCCTCGTGCTCCCGCCCGGCCCGAGCGCCTGCCCGCGCGGCCGACCATGTGCGCTGAGCACGCGGCGCGCAGGCGGCGACGGCGTGCTGCGCGGGCGGTCGCATTCATCCGCGGTCACGCGCAGAACAGGCGCGCGCGCGCAGCGGCGGCGGCGGCGCGAACCACGCGCGACGCGCCCTGTCATACGACGCCGCCGCCAAGAGTGGCCATTGATCAACGCGCAACCCGACGATATGCCCGCGTGCTAATCGATGTTGGGTGATAAAATATTTATGGCTTCTGTAAAGGTTGCCCTGACACCTGAGTGTACATCGCTTCGCCGCCGCCCCGTTGAAATACGAGCGCGCCGAAAGGTTTCGATTCGCTTGCCCCCACGAATATAAAGCAGCAACGTGCGCACTAAACAGGCATTAATTTTGAATATACATGCGAGGAGAAATCGATGGGCGGGAAAATACTCTCATTATTCAGCCGGAAGAGAAATTTAATCCAGAACTTACTGTGTGCTTGGCTGTTCAACAATCCGGAAAGTAAAAGAAACACGATAATGAAAACAGAGATTGAACGGAGTCTTAATTATTTCGACCCTTTCCAACTGCATTCCTGGTCGATCAATCACAGACTGCTACTGAAGTATCATTCCTACACTTTCACGCCAAATTAACGCGGAACACGTCGGTAGTATGCTCGTGTCGTGTCCGCAGTTACAAAGGCCTCTTATAAATTCCATCATACACTAGGCATCCGCATTGTGAACGAGACCTTGACATTACAATGCAGTAAACCGCAGACATACGCGATAGAATGCCTGTCGCACGCGAGTGTTCCACTCTTAAGAGATACTGGCCACTTGAACGAGGCATTAGCAACACAGTGGCCGGGTCGGGCGGGCGCCGCAGCCGGG
This sequence comes from Acheta domesticus, assembly GCA_031308135.1. Lineage (NCBI taxonomy): Eukaryota > Metazoa > Arthropoda > Insecta > Orthoptera > Gryllidae > Acheta > Acheta domesticus. The sequence goes on along the minus strand of JAHLJT010008756.1, from coordinate 38,046,160 downwards.
CGCGGCCGTCCTTGTGCCAGTGCTCCTCGCTGCCGTCAGCGGGCGTCGCGGGCGAGCGCGTCCCGAGCCTTTATTAATTCGGCGAGCGTGCCCGACGAGGCGCCAAGGCCGAAGCCATTGAATGGGGCTGCCCGCCGCGCCGCGCCGCGCCGGCGAAACGCACTTTGTTCCAATGCACCGGCAGCGGCGCGAGGAGACGAGAGGAGAGGAGAGAGACTTCCTTAGCCGCGATCACGGCCGCCCGCCGAGGTCACGGCTCCGGACCTCCCGCACCCGACTCTGCATGCAGGCGGCTGCTTCCTTCGGCACGCGGCGCCGGCGTAGAATGCTAATCGCTCCCGAAGGGACTTCCCGAAAAAGCGCTCTCACCAAGCTTCTCAGAACGTCAAACGCAATCATAAAACTCTCAAGGACAATTACCTAATTCGTCGTTTACAAGAAAACTTCATGTTTTACCCGATATTTAATTACGAAGTAACTATTCTTGTTCGTTTTTTAGGAAAACTTTTGCACCTTCTCCTACAACGATAATTACTTGTCTGATTGCTTGTGTAATAGCAACAAAATCCTGGGAAACGAAAAGGTCTTCTTTGCTCTTCTTTATAGTAAGTAATATTTATCATGGGTGTTTCACACTATTTTATGTGTAAATTGACACCATCGAGCGTAAGAAAGTATATCAACATTTTTTATTAAATTGCAAGTTAAAACTCAAGACTCAAAACCTAATTTCAATTGAATTGGTTTGTAACAGTTTCGTGTAACAACTCATCTTTCCCGTGAAACCGTGCTGCGCTTATCGTCAGCACATCCGCTTTACATTGGCTGCAATCCGACCCAAAGAAACAACGCCAACCGCGTACACACACCGCCGGCGCACTAACGCACACCGGAAATAAATGCGCGCAAAACAAACGGAGGGCGGGCGCCATCGCCGCTTGCGTTTCATGCGCGCCGGTCCCACGCTTCGCGACCCCCGCGGCCGGCGGGGATGAGCGGGAAAGGGCGGGGAAGCCCTGCGCGAGCCCTCTGCCATCCCCTCCTCTCCCCCTGCAGCGGCTTCCGCCGCTATCGACCTCTCACCCTCACCACCTCCTCCGCCGCCGCCGCCGCCCCCGCCCCCGCGCCGCCTGCCGCAAAAGGCTCGCGGCGCCGACCCCCCCTCCTCACCCCGCCCACTCGTCCTCCTTCGCCCCCGCTCTCAGAACGCGAAACCGATACTTGCTCGTACAGGAAATTAATTATAGAGGTCGCTGTTTTCTCGTTGGGCCATCGCCGCTGCGCAACGCCTTTCCGCTATTAGGAGAATTCGTCGCTTTAACGTGCCTGTCGAAAGGGAGCGCCTGAATGGAACCGAGGAGTCCGCGGGGGCGGTGGGGGATTGCGAGGGGGCGGCGAGGGCCGGATAGCCGCTTTCCAGGAAGCGATGTGGGCCACAGCAGGCGCGCACTTTCGGGGCGGATCGACAAGTTCTGAAGAGCGGAGATAGGAAGTGACCCGGCGCGATCCGCCAATTTCTTGGAAGGCCACTTAAGTAATACATTTTTGGCGTCGATTTTCGCCTGTTACTTTTCAAAGCATCCTTAGAAACGTTGAACGACGAGAAGTTTTGAAGAACGGACATTTTGAAGAACGAACGGACGTGAATAATATTTTCTTTCAACTTAATAAAAAGAACACAGCTATTCAGCAACAGAAGATAAATGTTATTCAAACATATGCTATGTTTAAACTTCACATTTCAATAATGCATTCAGCCACTATTTCTTTCGTAACAAAAGTGGAAAACCACACGTAATCAACACTTTCTCGCATGTACATATAACAAAGCAAAGCGCATTGTCCTTTTAAGTATGCCGCTTACGTAATGCTGAATTAGCAATTCAAATGAAATGATATTCAGAAATTCCTGAAATATATGTTAACGAATTGCGCAATGGTTGAAGATGAAGTATTCATACAGATTATTCACATATTAACGTTAAAAATATTTAATCTCATTTCACTGTAAGCGATCAGTAATTCCTGCTATTTTTTAAAATAAAAATTAAGCAGAATTGTAGCCATTACTTTCATGTGGGGTAACGAAACTTTAGATTACACATAATTATAATTTTATATCCAATTCATAATTTTTGTTTTATACTCCCCAAAATGGTTCTCAGGGCAATTCAGAGGCCATGTGATAAATCTTTCATGGGGCGATTTACGAGTTAAAAGAAAAATACTCTCGTCAAATGAAGCGTTGATGTTTGCGACCGAGAGAGCAGGAAGTGAAGCGAAGTCTCACAAGTGAGCGGACCTCAAGAGACAGTTCGAAGCCATTCATGTTACGAGTCAGATTCTAGGGGACTTAAAGGGCACCGCGCCACATAGCTGCGACAGAGAACACTCGGAATGACATGGCGTCAATGCAATGAATATGAACGAAAAAATACCATTACGAGAGCCCATCTCATAGACTGCGATCCACGAAAGCAAGAGTCTGCCAAGAGAATGTCCATTCTGCACTTTCAAATCGTTCGACGATAAGACGGAACGGATGTGCTGCAGAAACACATTAAAGAACGCTTTGAAAGACCGTTGGGTCACCTCCCTCCCGCGCGACAAACTCATTGACTTGTTAATCGCGCAGAAGTCTGCTGCCATTCATGACGCATGCGAATAAAATAAAAAACAAAAAATTTTAAAATTCAGATTATAACCTCGCCCCTCCCCCACGCCAACCCCTAACAAAATGACGAGGCGATCAGCTGCTGAAAATATTCATAGGACAAGCTGATGAAATGCATGAAATTTCCCCAACGCATATCTCGTTTTCGAACATGCGCATATTTAGTCAACGCGTTAACCAGGCGCGGAGACTTTCATTTTGAAATGTCATGCAGGGAAAGTCGTGGACCTAGAGCGGCGGACGTGTTGGCACCTCCGGACGGTTCCATATGGCGCGTCGGTTTCCCAGTGCGAGAGCCCGCGGAATATTGGGAACGTATCACGCGACCGCAACAAAACGAACAAAAATCCCGCCCTCTATCGCCGATCCCCTCCGGGCTTCTGCCGTTATATAATTTAAAATGAAATAACAATATTAATGAAAATAATAATTATGATAACGGTTATATAATAACGGGGAAGCCTATTAACCACATAAACATTTCTGAAATTCAAATGTGGGTACATTATCGCGCAATATCCGCAATTTTACACACGCATGAGTCTTCACATGGTGTTACATACACAAGTACTCATCCCCCTATAAAACAAAGCGTAATTACTAGCAATGCGTATCATCTCTGTGTACATTAGTTTCCGTACTGTGTCCATTAGCACAGAAAAATATTTAACAGCACACACGTGCGGTATTTCTACACACTCTATTCAGACCAAATCGCTTGTGGAAATGACGGCACCTACAAGTACTTAACAAGAACAAGTCTTTTCGCGTGAGACATTCTACGCGATTACATCTACATGTGCATCTGTCTGACCTGCTGCGGAGGTGCAACTCACGTGAGCTCCAGGGTACGTCAAACTTCACGCGTCACGAGGAATATTTACCTGTGAACAGAAAAAAAGCACATATTTAGTGACACTCAAAACATATTTACTTCTGCACTGCCAAGAGGTCTAATTTCCATAACATTAAAAAGACATGGCATTTAAATATGCTTTCATTGTACAATTTGCAAAGGGCGGTCTTGGTCATCGTTGTTTTGTATGACATTTTGCAAGATCACCTGACAAAAAGATTAACCAAATAACGAAAGTAGAGAAGAGTAAAAGAGTGGAATGTTCTCCCATACAACTCCACATTACATAAAAACAAGCTCACCGTGTTTTTAACAGCAAAGGCAATCTCCTCTGTTCTATTTTGTTTCCAATACGCCAAACTCAACGTATTTTTAACTGCGCATCTACGCCCTACAACGCACAATGAATGGCAACTTGGCTCGAGCGAGCGCAACGTGGACTAGGAATACTGCACATCCGGTGTAAGGTCACAACGTGAGGGACGTTCAGAAAGAACGTGACGCTTTGGCACTGCGGTCATGCGTAAATTGCGCATTCACCTGCAAAGCCGCACCTCCCCGCACCTCGCGACAGGAACTCCTCACCCCACGCCCGACACTTGGATGACAGAGCGGTCGTGCGGGGGACGACGGGGCGGACCGGGGAGAGGCAGTGAGGAGGTTGGGACAGGGAGAAGCGGGGAATGGTGGGGCGGGCCGGGACGGGTCGGAACGGGGTAGAGCACTGGTGTCAAGGTCTTCTACTGGTGGCAGTGGCACGCGTCGTGGCTCCTTAGCATGCCACGAGCTTCTCTGCGCAATTAGCGTCGGGAAAGGGAACTATCAGTAACTCCGCCGTTTTACAGTAGGGATGACGTTGTCTCTGATGGCGGGGTAATGAACGGCATGGAGGGGCGATTTCGTCGACAACACTGGGGTAGAGTAAGGCGGAGTGGGGTGAGAAAGAGCAGGGTGGGCATATCGGCACGGAGCGGAGCGGGCCAGGGCAAGGAAGGGCAGGAGTGTGGCGGATCGGGGGGTGCCCGGAGAAGGGTGGGGACACGGACAAGCTGGACAGCAGGGGAAATGGTGGGCGGGCAGGGACGGATCGGATCAGGGTAGAGTGGGGCGGAGCGAAATGGAGAGGAGGGACATAAAGCAGAGCAGGGCAGTGTGGGGCAGAGTGGAGCGTGGCGGAACGGGCAGGAGCAAGGAGAAGAATGGGAGGGGGGGAAGTTGGTCGGCACAGGGAAAGATGGGGCGGGCCGGGACGCGTCGGAACGGGGTAGAGTGGGTTGGAGCGGGGCGGGAGGATTGGAGCGCGGCGTGGCGGGCGAAGTTCAGGGGGGAGCGTGTGGGGTGGGGAGCGGCGGGGGGGAGGGGGAGGCGCGGACGCGCGCGTCGAACGGCGCGCGCTGTGAATCACTCGCTAACTAAACGAACGGCGTGCTTGAAATAGCTCAATAATTATAACCGACCACGCCGGGGCGGCGTGGCGGCGGCGCACTGCCAAGGTGCGAACGCCACCGCTGCATCTCGCGGTTTCGGACGCCTCGCGATGCGCCGAGAGAGGGGGAGAGCGTGACGCACGGCGAGCGAGAAAGAGAGCGTGCGAGAGGAAGAGAGCGCGCGTGCTGAGGAACGAGCGAAACAGGTGGCGACCGCCCGTTGTTTGGCAGCCATCAAGCCAGACGCCGGCCGCGCAGGAATCAGAATATCGGTCGAATTCGTCCGCTCAGTCAGTCAAAGGCGGCAGAGTCGTTCACTACTTGACTTGTCTGCCAACGCTTTGAAGTCAATGGTGAGTTAGATGGATGGCGTTAATAACCTTAAAAAGACTGCACGAAGTCAAGGTACGAGAACATTTTTAGAATGAGAAATCTGTTACTTGAACTCTAGCTACTGGTGGGAAAAATCGAAAAAACATTACAGAATGAGAGAAATGTAGATTCGAAAAAAAGACATGTCTTTCGATACATTTCATGAAGAACTGGAACAAGGCCCGGCTGAAAGAAACCCAAATTTTCTGGAAAGAAAGACCGACTTGCAGGAAATGTCGAAATAAAGGAATAGAGCCGAAAAAGAAGTTATTAGGCAAAAAACAAGAATAAGGACAAATGAGAATAAAATACATTTCTGGCGGATTCACAGAATGGAGCTCAAGAAAAGTTAGGGAATGAACAATAAAAAAAGCCATACGAGAACGAAATTCAAAATGGTTGATGCATCTTATGGGGAAGAACTGTCGAAATGCAGGTAACGCCAAGCGGAAGGACCCGCCTCCAAGAAGGGCAGCGGAAGGTGCCAGAGGTCGGCGCGAGGGAGGAGCGGGGGTGGGGGGCGTGGCCCACCCGGACGGGCCATTCATTCATCAGCGCGACGCGCACCGCGGGCGCCACCGGGGCCGGGCTGTCGCTGCGGGGCGGGGCGGGGCTGGTGGGGTTGGGACGACGCAGCGGGCGCGCCTCTCGCCGCCACGCACGGCGTCGGGGTCGGGGGCGCCGGCTGGCGTCGCGGCGCCCGGGCCCGCCTCCCCCAGGCCCGAACGCACGCACCAGCACCGCCACCGGGTGCCGCTCGCGACCGTGCGCCCGCCGCCGCCGCCGCCGCCGCCGCCGCCGCTGCTCCGCGCCGCGCCGCGCCGCGCCCATGAATATTCACGGCCCTCCGTGCGTGCACTCGCGGGCGCAATCTCGACCCCTCCTCGTTCGCCCGCCGCTGCCGCAGTGACACATGCACGCACGCGCGCACGCGCACGCGTGCCTCGTATACTCTGCATATCATTTCCATGTACCCGCTCCTTGCTGCTGCTTGCGAGTACTCCAAACGCTGCCGTCATTTCTAGCTCCCTCTTTGCGCCGCACGCAGTATCTCTACGCCCGCTAATTATATACAAAACAACCCCCACGAAATTGCAAAAACATGGACACGCATAGGCCTTTTCTGAAATACTGTTTGATTTAAATGGAAGGAAATACATGCAGAGAAAATTTGTCGTTTAAAAAAATTTATTTTGGAGGTCAGTGTGAACACTATTCATTGTAATAGAGATACATAATTAATATATTCAAAAGATGATTCATTCCATAAAATATTTTAAAACGTAACAAAAGGGAAATAAACAGTTCACATTTCGAAAGAAACAAAATAATGAATAATTTTAATGACGTAAAATCCTACAAAACGCTCTATGAAAAACATTTGTTAATGAAGTTCATTTAAAAGACGCAATGTGAGCGATCGCATCTACAGATGCAATGTAAGCGGAGAGCAGTTGCCATCGCAGCGGCGTGTTCGGGCGAAGTTCGGGCACCCGGCCGCAGCCTCGCGCCGACCTTCTGATGGCCTCGTCGATCGGCGCCGCCCCCGTGCGCGGGTGACCAGCGCCAATGGGGGCCGTGCACGAACGCGCCGCTCGCACGCCCAACCCCTTCGCGACCCGGCCCGGCGCTTAGTGGGGCGCGGGCATTATCTTTCTACTTAGGGCACCTTCCGATCGATTCGTATGGAATTGGCGGTGGACAATGAGCATTTGCGGTTACCTTTCTGCTCATGGCTGTAGGGGCACAATTCCCGATCGATTCTTGAGGAATTGTGTTTGACAATGTGTGCTTGCGGCGCCGTAGGTTTCTTGTTTCTCCTACCCCTCCATCGTCATTTCTATCATATCGAAATCATCGACTCATTAAATCGTTGGTCCGTGCAGGTATGACCATAATGCGCCGGTAGAAACTAAAGTAATAGTGAAAACACTCTAGACCACACTTTACTAAATTTAATTAAATTCCCAGATTGCATTGTGGCAACACGCTATCTTTTGACTTCGGGATATCGTGATATCGATGTGTCGATGGCGATACACCGCCGGTAGACTCGTAGAAGTGAACAAGAGTTGATGAGATGAATCTGAAAGGCTGTTACAATTCAAATGATTCACGTGATCGAGATAATTCCCCATACTCGGCAAATGATGCCCTAGATTACATTTAGTTTTAGGAAGCTCTGAATTCGGTGTAGGAGGAAGTGAATGAAGTGGAAACAAGTATAAAGCACCACAATAGTTACCACGAAATCATTTCTATCATACAAGAATACTACTTATATCAATTATTCAATAATAATACAATTGAGAAGTAATTACGGATCCTTTATGACAAAATAAACTACAATATCATAAACATTACATTTACTGGTATCTTTTTTTAAAGATCAGAATAGTTGAATTTGAGGTTTGAAGAAATTATTCTTTCTCGAAGGAATGGAAATGAGACATTTTATTCCTTTTTATTTATTTTTTAAAGTGCCAACCTAAGTAATCATCTATCCCAATATTTTATTCAAAAAAAAGAAAAAATTGTTTTCACGTATCCAAAATTTCGTCCGTTATTGTTAATAAAACTCAACATGCTTGTGACTAAACACTCAACGCACAAGCGTCTCAATCCCTCAGAGACGTTTTACGTAAGATTCCGTTAATTCGGAAGACAACGCTCGTTAGTGTCCGGCATTCTAACGACCGAATTCTTAGTAGAGACATTGTGGGACACCGAACGTCACAAATGACAGTTATAAATGCCAGCACATAGGTTGCACACATTTTATGACATTGGAACTGAAATTCTTGGTTTAACGAGACCTTTACACATCTGGAAAAAAAACTACACCAGCACGAAAAATCTGTCCGGCACAGTAACGCACGCCTGTAAATTCAAGCCCACGCACCAAAATAGATCTCTCAGAAGCAATGAAAACGTTCGGCCTCGAGTAACGCCGTTTGAAATAGTGCGAGTCTGCCCCGCGCCAGCAATGCAGAGCCAGCTGCTCATCAAAGTCAGCCCTTTGATGTTACCCGGCATAGAGCATACGATGTCGAAATAAAGCTTTTACTATCGAAATACACCTGAATGATGAGTTTACTAGCCTGGCCGGGTCAGTTGAATACTGAAAAGTGGAAGACGCAAGCTCACGTGCTGCATCGGCTTCACCTAACCGGCTGGTTTTGAAAATGCAAACGGGCTGTTGCGACAACGGTGACGTTGGTTGTGTTGACGACAAAGATAATATGTCGGGGCGGTTGATAACGGAAGAGGGAATGGGGTAATGATGGAAGGATTAGTGACATTGATGACCGCGGCGACCGTCTAGGGCAGTTCTGTATGCGGAGGGGGGGGCAGAGAAAGCAGTGTAGCCGGTGGCTACGGCCCGCGAGCGGGCAATATGGGGCAGGGCAGGGCGGGGCGGGGCGGAGCGGAGCGTCTGCCATAGGCCATCTGCCAGTGCTGCTCCGCCGACATCAAAGCGAAGTTGGTCTGGAGTGGCGGGGTGGGCAGACAAGACGCGGAGGACGGGAGGCTGGCCTCCGCAGGGTTTGAAGGTAAGAGAGGCTTTGGGGCAGGCCGGTGGAATGAGGGTATCGTAATTAGGCCGCTTTCGATGCATGTAACCAATGCTAGGCGGCGTTTGTGGCGAGATTGCAGATCACCAGCATATCCTACGGTAACTGCAGATTGGTGCACGACAGAATGCAGATTACATGGACAACATTACTAAACGTGAAAGTGGAACAATAATAGACGGGTGTCAAGAATAGTTTACACAAGTGTTTATTTAGCCATACATTCTTAATGAATTGAATATACCTTTTCGATAATAATTTATTTTAAATTTGCAGATACAATCCTGACATCTAGCGGTACAAAGAAGTCCATTCTAAGAAAATAACGGGATTTCCTTCTATCTCGATTTCTTCAAACACACGTCTCTCCTTAGGAAAATACGACGTCGGTATTCTGGAACTGGCCACGCTAAACCCAAAGCTCTCACTGGAACAGCCACAAAATTTCCATACTCGAAACTCTTTTAAGCATCGCCCGCCTGAAAAACATCCCCAACAAACCCACTAACCAACATTAGCATCGCATCCGAGTATTATCCGTCGCGCAAGCGGCGGCGGGAGAGGCGGTTCCGCATGTCGCTAAGCGGAACCAGACGCCGCCGGAGGCGCTCGCCCGCCTACTCGCCCACCCACTCGCTCGCTCACCCGTCGCGCCGCCGGGAGCGCTACAATCGGAAACAAAAGAGGGAATCCAAACAAAACGCGAGAGCAGGCGGCGGTGGCGGCCGATCCGCGTGCTGGCGAGGGCGGCGGCGGGAGTAGACGTCGGCCGGGACTGGCGTTGGGTGGGAGGGAGTGGGAAGAGCGGCGGCGGGCGGCAGGCAGGCATGCGTGCGTGCGCATCATATCAAAACGAAAACAAAACGCCAGCCAGTCTGCGCTGCCGAGCCAGCGCGCGCACGGGCTGCAGAACGCAATTTACCGTATGAAAGGAGTCGTTCCCCCTGATGGGAAAACTTTCGCGGATAATTCGTTGTTTGAGCGGGAGAGAACGCAAACGCTTGACGGCGGGGCGAAAAAAAAGGGGATCTGCAAGAGGCGAAAAATAACGCAACATAACAAATCCGATGGCATTCAAGCCTAATGAAGTCAAATGAAATTTCTTTTGTCCGTGAGAATATTAACTTTTGTAAAACGTTATGTATGTTTTTAAACGCACCGCTCTTGCTAAAGAATATTTACTCAGTATGTCACGGGAGGCTAAAAGTACTTACGTGATAATAAAAGACAGTGTCCGGCATGCGTCCCCGTTTTTAATCAGTTCATTTACTTGTTTCCAGCCTGGACGTTATTTTCTCGTTTCTACGCTTAGAATCATGACAATTTAATGCGATTTTTTTGGTCAGACATTTTTTACGCAGTTTTCTGCGCAAGTATATAGATACATTACTCGCATTCACCTCATAACCTCCGAGCTTCTACGCGTTTCTCGAAAACTGCTGCGTACTTTGCGAATCATATTTCACGCGCGTAACGCAGCGGAGCGAGCCCAGCGAGGGGGGAGGGGAGCGTTCGGCTCGGCGCCGCGCGCGGGGGCGTATTTCGACGGCGCCCGCAGTCCATCACCTGCCCCCACCCGCGCCCCGCCCCGCCCCGCCCCGCCGCGCCGCACCCCGCCGTCGGCGCCCGTGCGTCACGCGGCAGCTGCGGCGCCATTTGGCCGAAGCGGCGGCGAGCTCGCAGCTCGGTTTGCGCGCGCGGGCGCGGGTGCGGGCGCGGAGGACGAGAAGTACGGTGGGCGATGTGACACGTAATTATAGTCCTAAGCCAACTGGAAGTCACGGCCCGCAAATGGATGGGAGCGCCTGGAGATCGGCGGAGGAGGCGGGAGGGTGGCAGGGTGGCACCCAGGCCGCCGCTTCCTAGGGTGCGCGGAACGGCGCGCGGGTGGGGGTGGGGGCGGCCCAGCACCTTCCTCCGTTAATGGATCCCGTGATAAGAAGAGCACGGGTTGGCCGTACATCTCTGCGAAGAAATATCGCTTCTCTGTGCCCCGTAACGCGAAGCTCCGGGCACCGGTGGAAACGACGATGGGTGGGAAATGACTATTAGACGAAGGATACGGTGTGATACAATAAGAGTGAGAGTATCGGTTAAGTGGACTTGTGATATTTGTGCCGAACAACTGAATGTTCGAGTTATCAACGTGGAAAATATACGGGTCAATTCGAGAGGCTGAGGACAAAAAGGTGGCGAGGCAGTGGAGAAAGCAGTAGGCAGTCGCGTCCTGACCGCCGTGGTGGCCGGACGCTCCGTTCGCTCCAGGCTCAATCACGTTGTGTGTGTTCACTGTCTCAGTGGTTGTCAGTGCAATGTTAAACGTGGTAGAAGTGGAGTATTGTTACATGAAGTGATATTGCTTAACTAAGTGAAAAGTTCTTTTTCGTGATCATCATGGAGCCCTCTCAAGTTCATCAATCTTCAGGAGACCAGAACAGTAAGACAACCATTAACTATGCTAAAGTTACCATGCAATCTCTCTTTCCAAAGAAAGAAAATGCTATCATCATAGACTCGGCAAATAGTGCACCAATAGTAGAATTTATTGAAAAGTTATCAACTAAAGTTAATCCTTCTCATATTAAGTTTGCTTCGAAAATATCGAACAACAGACTCTGTGTGTACCTATCCAGCAAAGATATCGCGGATGATCTAGTCTACCATCATAAGAACATTGTTGTGGCTAATCAAGTATTCCCCATAAGACCATTAATCTCCAGGAACAAAAGAATTATTCTGTCAAATGTTTGCCCGAGTATACCGCATCAAGTTATTGAAGAAGCATTACTAACATTCGGTGTTAAAACTGTAGTACCGTTAACATTTCTTCGTGCTGGATTTAATAATCCCAACTTGAGCCACATCCTCAGTTTTCGCCGACAAACATTTGTTTCACCGGATGATGAACATAAATTACCTGAATCATTTCAAGTGTTTATGGATAATGTCCCCCATTGGATATATGTAACCCCTGATGTTCCTATTTGTTTTTTGTGTAAAAATCAGGGCCACATTGCTAAAAACTGTCCAAATCAATGTAACTCCCAATTAACTAATACCCTACCTCTCCCTACGGAAGTAGAAATCACAGAATCAAATAATGAGAGTTTTGATCATTCTAATAATGTTTCTCCCAATGCATCTGAAACTACTCTTCCCGAGAGCGAACTGAACGAAAGTTCTAGCCCTAACCTTGGCCTTGACAGCTTTCCCCCTCTACTTACCTCTCCTCCCCTCGAGCCGACCGTGAGAAACCTAGTTGCCTCAAATGAAAACTCAATGGACGTTGACCTTTCCTGCAACACTGTCAGATTAAAGAGACCGTTATCTACTGTAAGCTCGAATACAGAACTGATTAGCAATCAGTCAGACAGCGAGATTGACAGTAACTCGGAAACCTCTGACATGGATGATAAAACTGTGGAGAATAAAGAAAAAATAAAGAAACAACCCTCCAAAAATAAGAAAAACATTGAAAATATAGTAACCAATTCCACCCTCACTGATTCTGTTAATAACAAGTTAGAAACTGAGGAAACCCTGGACCATAAAAAAACCAACCCCAAGAAAAAGAAGAAAGAAGACAAAGAAGACCCCTCTACTTTAGAACAAACATCAACAAAATCAATTAATGAATTACTTGTTCCAGCTAAAGACTTCATAGAAACTAACCAAGACAAATTTCCACTTAATTTTCAGCAACTCACATCATTTATAGAAAACTCTTATGGTGCCCGAGATCCAATAATCATTGCTAAAGACCATACCAAAGACATTGTTGGTTTAATTTTAATGATGAAAGAAACATATCCATACCTCACTGCAAGATCAATAAAAAGCAGGTTGACTAGAATAACCAAAAAGCTTAAAAGAGCTACACAACAAGTTGAAAATAGTGAGACAGATACCAGCATGGAGAACTCAATCATTAACACTAATTAAATTATTACACTGTCAATGATTTTTATCCAAGACATGGAAGTATACAACATTTGAAGAATTTAAAGGAGGATGCTCATTTACAAGAAGACACAGAACACACTTCATCTGATTAATTTTTAAACAACTTATTACAAGCATGTTGGTACTTCAATGGAATGTAAATGGATTTCATACTAGATATGAAAGAATACAATTACTATGCCAGCAATATCTCCCAGAGGTGATATGTATACAGGAAACTAATTTCAAACTCAACAATAAAGGAAAAATGAAAGGTTTCAAATGCTTCAATAAAAACAGAACAAATTGTCATCATGCCTCTGGTGGAGTGGCTACATTTGTCAAAGAAAACTTCTCTGCCACCGAATTACACATCAGCTCTGATTTGGAGGTAGTTGCTATTCAAATATCATTCCAATTAATATTTGCATCTGTAATATTTATATTCCTAATAGTTATGCATTTGAATCCATAGAGATATATAATATTATAAAACAACTCCCCAAACCGTTCTTATTGTTGGGTGATTTTAACTCCCATAATAAATTATGGGGATCCTGTTTTAATGACTCAAGAGGGATGAAGATAGAAACAGTTATTGAGGATACAAACATGATCTTGTTAAATAATGGTCAACCTACCCATATAAATATAAGTAGTGGTAACTTTAGTACTATTGACCTCACTCTAAGCTCCACTAATCTGGCTCACAAATGCAGCTGGTGGGTGGAAGAAACTCCTCATGATAGTGACCACTTTCCAGTATTCACAAAAGTTGATTTTCCATTTGATGTGGATAGTAACACTTACGGAATCCAAAAATGGAAATTTAGCCAAGCTAATTGGAAAAAATATAGTGACATAATCAATACATCCCTTCATGATTTTGACTTCAATAATCTCATGAATGAGAATGTGGATTCCATAGTTACCAACTTCTCAGATATAATTAAACAAGCAGCAAATGAAGCAATAGGAACTTATACACCATCTTTGAAGACCAAATTTGTTCCATGGTGGAATGAAAAGTGTAAAGAAGCTATTAAAATATCCAATCATGCTTACAACCGGTACAAAAAACATAAAACTGACGATAACAAAATTGAATACAAACGAACAAGAGCTCTCACCAGAAGAATCCTTAAAGAGAGTAAAAGCAACTCCTGGAAAAATTTTGTGTCGTCTATTAGCTCGAACAATAGTATAAGAGAATCATGGAAGAAAATAAATGCAATTCAAGGACACAAAAGATATAGCCAGATACATTTTATTCAAGACGGAAATAAAATCATTGCACAATCTGCAGATATTGCCAACGTACTAGCTGATACTTTTGTCAGAAATTCTAGCTCTCAGAACTTCTCCGATGTCTTTCAAGAATATAAAAATGAAGAAGAAAAAGAAGAACTTCCTGATGATTATGATGACAAATGCTCACCCCTTCAACTAAATAATCCCATAACCATGGAAGAACTTCTTACGACCATTGAATCCACCAATAATTCCTCTCCTGGTCCGGACAATATTCCGAATATCCTCATCAAAAATCTCCCCACACTTGGAAAGGAAGTTTTACTAGATGTATATAACTATATTTGGACGAAAAGAGTATTTCCCAAGATCTGGAAGATGGCCATAGTAGTACCTGTTGCTAAACCTGGTAAAGACCCATCCAAATCTGATAACTACCGTCCTATATCACTTACATGTAACATGTGCAAAATACTCGAGAAAATTATCAACAAACGTCTCAGATGGTTCCTTGATACTCAGAAAATCATAAATGATAATCAATTCGGCTTTCGATCTGGACACTCCACTATGTCACATCTAATTAGTGTTGATAGTCAAATTCAGGAGGCATTTATGAACAATCAACACGTAATTGCTGTTAGCCTGGATATAGAGAAAGCGTACGACATGGTATGGAAACGACGGATCTTGAAGATTTTGCAGATAATAGGAATAAAAGGAAATATGTATGATTTTATTAAAAACTTTTCTCTTGATCGCAAATTACAAGTTAGGATCAATGGGCAACTTTCAGATATTAAACAGATTGAAAATGGTGTACCTCAAGGATCCGTTCTAAGCGTGACTCTTTTCCTACTATCAATTAATGATATAGACAAGGGGGTTCAACCACCAGTTATTATAAGAAAATATGCGGATGACATTACTGTACTATGCAAAGGAAAATCTGTCCCATCTACTCAAAAGACCATGCAAAAAGCACTAAACACAATTTTTGAATGGTCTTTGAGCACAGGGTTTAAATTTTCTGCCAAGAAAACAGAATGCATGTTTTTCTCAAAGAGAATTGATACAGTATCTCCTAAACTCCAGCTTGGAACTCAACCCCTTCGCTTTGTCAACAAAATGAAAATTCTTGGACTACAATTTGACCCAAAATTAACTTGGAAGATCCACATACAAGAACTAATAATGGAATGCAAGAAGAGACTTAACGTTATTAAATGCCTCTCCAACAACAACTGGGGTGCTGATAAAAACCTCCTGCTATTAACATATAAAGCTATCATTCGATCAAAAATCGATTACGGTTCACTCTTATACCAATCTGCTAACAAAAAAGAGCTGAGGAAAATAGAATCAATACACAATAAAGGGCTTAGAATATGCACTGGATGCTTCCACACCACCCCTATAGGAAGTATACTTATTGAAGCACAAGAAACCTCATTAAACCACCGAAGGAAAACTCTCAATCTCAAGTATGCTGCCAAAGCTGCCTCGTCTACTAACCCTATAATACACAATGACATTTTTCCTCAGCTACAGAATGTCTATAATAGTCACTTTCGATATAAACCTATGTACAGTAGAATAACCCAGCAACTTAAAGAACTAAACATTAAAAGTATAAGTGCTGAGAAACATAGACAATTCCAAATACCGCCATGGACCATAGAAAAAATGACATTAGAGCTATCACTCACTGATTATAACAATAGCAATTTAACAAAAGAAGATTGGAACACACAATTTAAAGAAGTAATCCAGAAGTATAAAAATTACTCCCATTTTTATATTAGTAACAAAAATAGTGAACAAGATACTGAAGCCATCGTATATACACCCAATGAAAAATTTAGTTTCTTACTACATCACTACTGCAGTTCTAATAGCACTGAAAGTTATGCTTTAATGACAGCACTAAAAATGATATATCAATCGCTGGACTCAAATATAATAGTATTCACAAACTCACTCTCTACAATAAAACTATGCTCCAACAAAACTTCAAACTCTGAAATGGCTGTCAAGATTCAAGAACTACACCATCTTATTCAAAGGCTTGGTAAAAAACTTGTTATCTTTTGGATTCCCCCTCTTCTGGATATACCACTGCTGCACCAGGAAGTCAGATTCCAACATCACTAGTCGACCTCCGGTCAGTAAAAATGTGCATAACATAGCACACACGACAAATGATATCTGGAAGTACTTGTATGGAAAAATGAAAACCAAGTGGAGCGAAGATTGGAAAATTTATAAGGCTAGTAGTATTCATAAGAAGATAAAAAACTTCTACAACCTGCAAACTTCAAAAAAATTGTGCCGCAAAGATCAAGTTACAATCACCAGAATTAGATCAGAACACACGAGGCTTACTCACCTCTACCTAATAAACCAGAATACTCCCCAATTTGTAATATATGTAATGAACAAATAACAATAATACATATTATTCAGGAATGTCCTATGTACAATCAATCCCGCCAAACAATCTTACAGAACTTTAATTCTGATGCTTTACTTTATTCAAGCTCCCTACAAGAAAAAATTTTAAAATTTTGCAAATCAATTAATGTCGAACTGTAAAACAAATTGTAATATTGTTTTTAAGCATACGTACTGTGTAAATTATCACATGTAGTAAATATTTCCAACCCCTGGTGTAATATAAACTGTAATGTCTCACTATTCACTGAACAAAAATGTATAATTGTAAAAAAAAAATGTAACCATGCTATGTAAACTTACAGAACCTTGTAAACTTAATGTATGTACCTTATTGTAAAATTACAGAATAGTCGCTAATAACCTCGCAGTTGATGCGACTATAAATAAATAAATAAATAATAAGCAGTAGGGGATGCCTGACGGCCAAGTGAGAGTGACGACAAAATTTTAGGCGGCACAAGATTGATGGTAATGGCAACAGCCATGCGAGATGTATGCAGCAGGAGATAAGAGCTGCAGTAGAGGAGTCAGGGGGAAACGACGGGGGAGGAGCCTTGCGCGTTCCACCGAATGACTACATTCCCCGACCCGTCTCCATCTCGTCCTCTTCCTCTCTCGGAACGCCGGGCCTTCTTTTTCCACTCTCGCACGACAAACCTGTTACCACCTTATTACTTAGAAATGGGCACGTTTACGACTCTGCTGGCGAGAAGGAAGAAAAGGACGAACGCTGAAGAAAACGCGAGTGAAAATGCAAAGAACTTCAACGAGTTTAAAATATTTGCAAGTTAAAAGAAGAGCGAAAAAAAAGTCCACGCAACTTTCATATTAAAACAATTTCGGAAAGCATGCGGAATTTTCTCGCATTCGCGGCGGTAGATAACTTCTCGGAATACTGCGCCGAGACGGCGGCGGCGGCGGCGGAGCCGGAGCCACGAGCCTCGAAAATGCAGCTAATTTGAAATAATCGCGAGGCAGGCGCTACAGTGCCGCGGCTTCGTTACCTCCCATTCAAAGCGAGAGACTGCGGAAGGTGGGCGGAGGGGGGGGGGGAGAAGCACGCACGCGTCATGTGCCGACGACGTGTGCGGCGGAAACACATCTGTTGGCGGAAGCTACGAGACGCTCCGCATCAACAGGAAGGTTTTCACTTCTTTTTTTTTTAACTCTGGAGAATCGCAGGGTTCATGTGGTGCCTCGTACTGAATGACGCTGCAATGTGTAAAATAATTCCTCATATTAACTATTATGAAGCAAATACAGCAGTAAAAAAAACTTCCTGCACCGTATGAACTGCAAAGATGGACCAGATCATATTTTATTATTGGAGTATAGCAAGGTTCTTAGTTTTGGAGATCCCAATAAAATAGGTGCAATTTTAAAACAAAGGAAGAATCTTGAAGCTACATGCAGATAAAAAAAAGCATTTGAACAATACGAAAAATTGCATTCGAAGAGGGAGGTACAAGTAAACATTATTTTTGAATTTTGCGAGCATTGTAAAGATCGTAATTGTGGAGTCTGGTATGTAATAGTGTATGACAGAGCAACTCACGACCTAATTAAACGCTTTCTAAAATTAAGAAATATAGTTGTAACCATCCGAAAAGTTTCTTGCAAGAACAGATGTCAGACCATACATTTGGTCATTTAATTTTTCTACCATTTAATAAACGTGAATTTGCCTTCGCCTGGAATAAACAAGACATTTTATTTCTTTGTAAAATAATCAAATAACGATCGCCCTCCGTTTACGACGCCGTAAACGCGCCGGCTCCAGGGGCGCCTGTACGCGGGGCAACGACGCACGGCCGGGCAGCCGCGGGCTATTTCGGCGCAGCCTCGGCTCGTGGCGCGGCGTGACTGAAGACGTCGCGGACGGACAGACCGCAGGAAGCGATGTGGCACGCCGCCAGACACGGGCGGGCGGTGGGTGGGTAGGTGGGCGGGCGGGCCCGCGTCGGCGGTTCGTACGCGGGCGTGTAAGCAAGCGGGGCAGGCAGGCAGGCAGGCAGGCAGGCAGGCAGGCAAGGCGAAGGAACGAGATACCTATCGGCGTGGGGATAACCTGGCGATCCGAAGAGCGTGACACGAAAGATACAAGCTCCTAAGAGTCGGTAGATGTCTGTACTCGGCGCCTGCACATTATTGTAAGCGGATCACAAAAGCGGCTGCTCCAGGTTACCCAGTGGGTGGCCTCCCATCCTCAAAAACGTCCTTGTTATTTCTGCATAGCTAGGGCAACAAAGTATATTTTTATCTTGAGCGTATCTGACACTATGCTTACAACGTGAATCACTATTATGTTTTAACAAAAGGAACTTACAAATATAAACAACGTTGCGTTGGCAATGAATCATATAACGTTTGATGACCCTATGTTTGGATACAGGGGATCAAAACAATCGTGTATCTGCTTTCTTTACTGATAATAAATGAGTACGTGAACAATCCTGCCAATAAAACATGGAAATGATTCATGTTTTAGTACAGAAAATCATTTTACATGAGCACATACACATCACCATTTCGAAAATACTGAACCATCCTACGAACGGAACAATGAGATCGACTCGTAGATAGCAACAGTTATCTTTTATCGTTCTCATTTGCCGCGCAGCACCGTTCCAGTTACTTCACCAACAATCGCCATCTCTCACGTTTTAATCCCCTCCTCTTCGAGCGTGCGTTTCGAATGAGCTGGAAAAATGCGCCAAATGCGGCCAAAATACGTCGATGATGTTGGGCATTCATCAATCTCGCGCAAGAGCGCTGGCGCTCGCCCAGTGTTTCCAAACAGAACGCCGCGTTTTTAACGAACTTTTATCCTCGTTGAATCCCGCGTAATGTTTTGACAAATTTACCCATTGCAAAGCAACTCGATCCGCCTTGGATGAATGCGAGGACTCGTTCGGAGGTGTGGGCGGGCGGCGGAAGGCGGGGAAGGGCATTGAATAAGGGGTGAAATATCGCCGATATTTGGCGTCACGCGCGACAAAACCCGCGATTATTCGGCGCGGGCGGGCGGGCGCGCGACGGCACGCGGACGCGCGCTGCAGGCCCCGATACGCGCGCGCGGGCGTGCGTCCTTCGCGCCGGGAGGTCGCGTGCCACCGCCGCCGCCACCGCCGTCGCCGTCGCCACCACGCCGCTGTTATCAGCCCGTGGCCCAATCAATACGGCGTTAATAACGCCGGAGTGGAGCGTCCGTATCTGAGGTTATCGCGCGTGCGGGCGGGCGCCAGCGTGCGCGAGAGCCCCTCCTCCCGCCGCTCGGGGGGCGAGAGCGCCCGGCTGCGCAGACATCGCTGCCACCGGCGAATAATTAACGTGCGAATAGGTTATATTCGTCCGCGCGCGCGGGCGCGGGGGTGGACGAGGCCGCGCGGCGGAAAACGCGCGTCGCAGCTGGCAGATGGCGCGCGCCCCGGGAGGCTGATGACCGACCCGACGCGGGTGACTGACGAGAAGCGGCGCGGCGCGGCATGCGGAGAGGGCTCGCGTTGCGAACGCGCGAGGTGGACGTGGCGCGGCCGGGGGTGCGAGTGGGGGTGGGACGGGGGGGTTGCGCGAATAACCTGCCGGCCCCATGGAGAGCAAGTAGCAGATTTCTGGACGTGATGCTGTGTCGCATTTGGCGCCATATGGCAACACAATGAGATCATCATACCGTCGGCACGGAGAAATGGAACTAAAGAAAAACGTATACCGCTATAACGCACTGTCTGTAAGTATAATATTTTGTTTAACATACAAGAAACACGTTACAAGTACGTTACGTACTTTACAAGAAACTTAACTGTTCTTGACAAACTCTTGTATAAATAAGTATGTACTGTTCATAAAGCTATGGATTTGCGACTGCCTAGTTCGTACGTACTTCTCAAGAGAGATATTTATTTGCAATGTTTTTCAGCCAAATCATATTGTAGGCATATCCCAGTGCTTATAGCTAGGCTAGAGGCATTTAAGTCATTAGATAGCAAACTTTCTATAAGTCTGACATATCGGCTCGTCACAAAATTGCTCGTCGTTTATTGCTTTTTAGTTCTTAAGAATAACTGTTGTGTTTCTCAACCTGCAGTCGACGAAGTCGAGAACTCCTTTCCCGAGACGCAGTGCCTGTCCCTGAACACCTAGGGTTCGCGGAGTACGGAAAGTTGACGCCGCCGCCACGTCAGCTGTCTCAAGGGACGCGAGCTGCCGCCGTCTCCTCCGCAACGTCGTCGCGTCACCCCCCCCCGTCGGCACGCGGCCCCCCGAGACGCCGCGCCGCCGGCGTCCGGACGGCGTCTCACCCTCGGCGGCGGCGGGCCTTCATTTTCATAACGATCATCTGAGTGGCGCGGATTATCCGGCCTGCGAAACTCACTATTCACGCGCGCCTGACACTCCAACGTTGTTAACAGGATTACGGAGCGCCCGCGCCCGCGCCCGCGCACCCGCCCCGCCCTCGAGGAGTCCCGACGCGTTTCCCTGCCCGGCCCCGCGCCGCGGAGCCTCTCCCCGCCCCGCCCCGTCCGGTTTTATCGAGTTAGTGACCCGCAGGAAGCGCATGTCCTGCCGTAAAAACGCGAACCGACGCCGCCGCCATCGGCGGGTGCCACGCCCCCCTCTCTCGGCAGCCCGCGGCGCTACCGCTCATGTCCACCTCCCCTGCGCCGCTGGTCTCGGGCGCCGAATTACGCCGCAGTCCGCCGCCGCCGCCACCCCACCTCGCCAGAAACCTTCCATCGGGCGAGCAGAGGCGGCGGTGGCGGGCGAGCAGGCGCGCGATAAAAAAGTTGGAAGTGCGCTCTTTAAAGATATATACCCCCGCCGGCGAGTGCATTCCTGACGTTCTGCACCGAAGGCGGGTAATACGTTTAGACGGTGGAATTGCTGTCGGGCGGGAAGAAGCGGCGGAAAGAGCGAAAAGACGGGATGGAAGGGTGGAAAGGCTGGAGCAGCGAAGTACGCCGGGCTAGGTAAAAGGTGGCCGAGTGGAGATGACAATAGGATTGGCGATGTTAGAGAAAGTCAGAAAGAGGAAGAGACAGCGAAAGAAAGTAGTCGAAAGAATATTATCTGTTCCTGATCCAGTTTCTCATTCTGCTACGTGCATAGCGGATACTTCTAGTGCTATACTGCATTTTTAACACACACGCTCAAAAACCACTGCCCCAATCATGTAAACATTTAATCGCCTCCCAAAAAGGTGTTTTTGAGAAAAATGTCGAGAAAAATATTCATTAAAAAATATATATTTCCTTACCTATCTATTTTCAATTCAGAAACGATGCAAAAGACTGAACGCGATAACCGGAAAATAATTACGTGAAGACAATAATAAAAAAAAAGTTGATTCAGAAGAAGAAATAAGCGCACTTGATCTGCCTAGCAACAACCACGGGATGAAAAGAGTTTCGGGTTTAATCGAGAGCCCAGTGAGGAAGCGCGATCAATCGATGTTCAACGCGGAGTTGTATGTGATGCGCAGTTCAGAGAGCAAGTGCATATAAAACGTAACCGATGCTGTGAATTACGGACGCCTCGACCGAAATGAAACTTCGTTTAGTAGCCACTCAATTAACCGCGAGAGTGCTGAGTATTCCCGCATTCCGACGCCACATAATACAACGAACGCCCCCTCAGCGAGTGACGGAGGGGGAGGGTGGGGGGTGGAGGCGTCGCAACAACGCCGGAGGGGAAGAGGAGGGATTACACCCTTCCCTCAGGGTGCGCAGACGTACAAAAAGTTTCACGGCTCCCCAACCCTTTGGCAGGGCCCAGAAACTGCACAATCATGTTCAAGTACTTTAACTGCTTGCGTCGAGAGAGGTAGCAGAGGGAGGAAAAAGAGGCCAATTTTACACACCGCAGGGCGGTCGAGGCGCGGCGCGGGGCAGAACAGGGAGTGGGCGGGGGAGGACGGGGGCGGAGGGCGTGGAGCGCCGTGCCAAAAGGAGGACGACCCCCAGGGGGCGGGGTCGCCCGGGGCGATGGGGTGGGGGCGTGGCGGGCGGGTGAGCTACCGACGCGGGACCTACTGTGATTATTTATCGCTCCCCATCGGGAAGTTTGATTCCTGGCGGCGTGACAGCGATCAATTTCACACGCGTGTAAAGATCTTTACAGATAGCGGAATTTCCGGAGGCTGTGATGGCGGCAGTGGAGAGAAGGGGAGGGGCGTAGAGGAGTGGAGAAAAGCATCTTGCATGACGAGAGGCAGCCGGCCGTTCCTTGGGCGGCAGGCGCGCTACGATCTCTGGAAGAGAACTACACTGCTCGTCGAAAGACAAGACTTCCTGCGTTACGGTTATTGCATGATGAGGCGGGTCGTAGGATAAACCGCAGCGCGGATAACTGGCTTGGTTCTGCAGAAGTGTCGTATTCATTATCCATGTTACATTTCCGTGATAGGTGATACTACACATCCATTTTTAGTGCTCTAATAAGAGCAGTGACATTGCAAAACTTTTGAGAAGTGCAAGTTCAGTAGTATCCTTGGACCTGAATATCAATTTGTGAGAACGGAAGACGCCATCAAACCTCCACGACAGAAAAAAAAGTTTCTGAAATTTTAAAATAGTTTGTTGTTTTTCCAATGAAAAATCTCCTACCACATTTAAACTGGCTGCATGTAACATTGCAATATTAAACTTATTAAACTGTTTTGATAAACAAATACATTCAATGCAGAGCTGTAGAGAAAGCTTCAAACGCATTACTTTCTATAAAAACGATATCAACAACGCGACCAACTAAATGAAACGTTTCCACGTGTGTATACTGTGAATCACTGCAATAACGTTTCAAAAGATTAAAAAAAACATATTACGATATTTATAACGTAGTAAACAGACATGCACAACACTTCATACGTCGATTCAGTTGAGAGGGACACCACAACTTTGTCACGAGGGAATGAGTAAAATAAACGCATTTGAACAGGTTTTATCACACAACATATGACAAAGCATTTTTTTCACAATCTTTTAGTGTCATTGGAATTCTTCACAACGCGTTATCACTGCACGGGAAAATTTGGCTAGTTTTCAGTATGATTTTCTTATTATAATACAGTGGTAATGGATTAAATAATGATTTTCTGATATTTCCGGATATTCCAGTTTGCAATAATCGTAATTCACTCAAATCTCATACGAACCCAAGACAAAAGCATTTGAATATTCCGAACTTAAATTCACATTACCCAACTCCTAATGCGGCATCTCACCAGAAGCAATAATTCTCTTAGCCCTGAGCACCACAAAAGACAAGCATAATCCTTCAGTAATAACCCTTACTGCAAGGCCACACGTCTACGAATGAAAGGTCGAGAGTATTCGTAACTCTGAAGCGTCGTTACGAAGGCACGAGGACGTTGTTCCATGTCCAATTGCCAGCAACGCACCGGGCACGGACTTGTGCCGCGTCCTGTACTCCCCGACACGGCCGTCGCCGCCCGTCGCGTCGCTGCCGCGCCAAGAGAGCGGCGGCGGCGGCGGCGGCAGCGTCCCGGAGTCGTAAATTACCGAGTCACACCTGCGCGCCGTGCCGCCCCCGCCGCCGCCGCCGCCGCCGCCGCTGCCGGCAGATTCTATTTCGCTCGACGGCGAAAGTCGTCGGGCGGCGCGCGGCGAATCTTCCTCTTCCGAGGGCTCCCGACCGACCGCCGCGACGGCTCTCCCTTTCTCTCTTTCTCCCTTTCCGGGCGCCGCCTTGGGAGGCTTCTCTCCGTCTCGCTCGCTCTCCCACTACTTCCCGCGAGGCGGCGGCGGCGGCAGAGAAGGATTTCGCGCACAACGCGCGTCTCGCCGGCAGGAAGGGAACAATTTCTGAAGAACAAAAAACACCGCCGGCTATCTCACGCGCGCGCTCTGTACGAGAGCGCTTTTGCTTTTTAGCTTGTCACGCACAGAACGGTAAATTGTGCCTCGATCCCATAAAAGATGCGGCTTGGGTCAGACGGGGGAATTACGTTTGCTATCGTGCAATCGACGAGACGGGCCGCATTTCGCAAGGTGTAGAACGGACACACTGCGCGAAGGGTGTTATTACCGGGAGGAACACAAAAGGACCACCGTTGTTAAGCAGACACAGGAAGAAATAAATTTATATGCTTGTGATTTACGGGCATGTCTGTGTTGCACGGCAGACGTTACGAAATACAGTTTGTAATCGTTATTTCACCTCTCAGAACTACACAACATTGTGTCAGTGGGAGGAATCAATTCAAATAACATACAGGTTGAGTCACGCAACTTTAGCATCTCCTTTTAAGTTTTGAACTGTTGAAGTTATTGCAATGCAGTTTTCAGGGAAGTGCATGAGGGAATAGGGCTACGTGTATTAATTTCTATTTGATAAGTGTATTAATTTCCATTTTATCATGTATTTTACGAGATATTTAAGGTCACTTAGTTTTTTCAAATGGAATTGGACTATACATTTTTTTTCAGTCTATCATGACGAGCGTAAAAAGACGAATCCAATGATATACATATTGTCATATATTAGATAAGTTCTTTTTGTTTGATTTTTTATATTTTGAATTTTTGCGACTAGCGTTTAACGACTATTTTGAACGTCACAGTACGCCACGCAGCGCCCCACCAGCAAACGCGCGCTCGGGGAAGGGAAGGGATTTTAGTACTTCAAGATTCGAGACATATTCCAAATATTCACAAAACTCTTCAAGTTTTTTTTCCTGAACAGCGATATATAGAAATAGATCTTTTTTTAACATCGATGTTTTGGGTTCGATGTTCTCAATGTTTTGTTCTTGGATGAAAGGTGCCCATAATCACAATTTTCTAAAAGTTAAAATAAACAATAAATGATGGTACCAATATCTGTTTACATTCGATCGAAACGAACGCGGTTTGATCAATCTTCATCGAGCAGACTACGAATCCTCGCTAGAGATGATCCTGATTGTCTGGTATTTCCTTCGTCTTTCCTATTTTTCGCACATAGAGATTCGTTGCATAAATTTGTTTTCAGTTAAATTTGAATTACAAATTAATCAGCTCTGCCATTGACAAATTAAATTTTGTTGCGCAGGAATTTAATGTTAGAAGTTACTAAACCAACTTTTAAACATCGATGTTTTAATTTTGGACATGGTTTTGATGTTAACATCAATGTTTTGATTTTGAACATCGATTTTTGGCAACATCAATTTTTTCTTGTCGATATCGCATCACTACAATCAACCTTGCCAGGCGTCGTTTTAAATACTCAAAGTGATGTGGTCGACTGATGTTTCACACATAATGTTTGAAACAGATTTCTGCGCTTATCATTTCATTAATTTAAAACTTATCTGAGCAACATTGTGTAAATGGAAGTTTAAGTATTATTTGGATGATGAGACACCTGCTCGCTAGTTACAGAGAAACTGATTTTTGTGAAACATTTTCGAAACATTTATTAACAAGGAATTTAGCGTACATTTTATATTGGCGCACGACGGAGAAATACTTTTCGCAATCTCAAAATTCACGGCTCCCCTGGCAAGCATCAATCCAACGAGCGACGCCTTCCCGTGCACTTTCGCAAAACGAACCACGGAACGAGCTCTCTGCCACATTAGACGGCCTCAGCGCAGCGGTTTCGTTCCCGAGGCAGTTCACTAAGCGAGCGTCGATCGGCGGCGGCAGCAGCAACAGAGGCGGGGAGGAGCAACGCCGGAGTCCCGCCCGTAAAGAGAAATAACCCCCGCTATCTGCGCGGCGGGCAAAGGTCAATCGTCGGGACAGGGGCGGGCGATCGGAGCGTGGGGAGGGGGGCGAGAGGCGGGGAGAGGGGGTCGACGGGGATTTAAACCCGGCGCACGCGACGCGCCGCCCCCTCCCCCGCTGCCGCCCCCGCTCCGCCCAGCATCGGAGCGATATCTTTAAATCGGGTCCGACGCTCCTCTCTCGGGCGCCCCACCGCGTCGTGCGTTGCTAACTAACCCCGCTGCATTAAATAAAAGTCGACGTTAACCGACCGGGCGAGCGAGCGAACGGGCGGGCGGGCGGAGGGGGCACCTCCGCGACCGAGCGGCAGATGCACGGCCGGGGACTCGCTGGAATGACGGCCGCGGCACAACTCGCAGTGCCTAACGAGCGCGGAGAAGCCGCAGCGAGACGCCGCTGTTGCAGGCAACGCACGCGCCAGTCGCACACCACGGGTGGTCGCAGCGCCGCTGGCTTGCACACGGCGATATACGATGCACGGAGGTACCGTAATGGGAACTTACTAAAATAATGAACTAGATCCGCAAAAACATATGATTATTGGTGTCAAAGGGTTGGGGATTTAAGATATGTTTGGTCAAAAACACACTTATTCCACCGTTACGTTGAAGAGCGTAATATATTATGAATAGAGTAATTCAATAAATATTAAACTAAATCCGTAGTTCAAATTTTATCTGACGACGCACTTCAATCAAAAAATTACAAATCGCATTTCTTCAGTTCTATTGAAGAGTCATTTACAACTTTCTCATAATGGGTTACACAATAATATACACCATTGTTTTAACTTCCACCCACAATCCTTTTGACAAGTCCCTCTGGTTTTCAAGCCCCCCAGTTCAGCCACGCAAAAAAATATCAGATTTCATAAATGGAGAGAATATTCTATCTCTTGAGCATACGCAGATCGCAACTGAAACTGTTACAAACATTTTATTTCAGACTTCCAAACTCTCGCAGCCGAATTTCGGGCGTTCAACCAATTCAGCGATATTTCCAGCGACCGCAGTGAGCCCTCGCCGCTCGCTCTCGGCATCGCTGCAGGTAGTTTCAGGCAAATTTGGCGCCAACGTGTCGCGTACGCCCCCAGATGCGCGGCGTGTTTCGCATTCCACTCCTACGCAGAGCAGGCTCCTGGAATGCCGTCTAGCGCTCTCGTCAGCCAAGCACGTACAATGGGACTGGTTTGCAGTTGTCGCTTTTAACGCGTTCGATTGGTTTAACGTGAAACCTAATAGCATTCTATGAGGTGACTACGAAACCTCGAAATGCCCTGAAACTATTCTCTTCTGGACAAAATATTTTTTAAAAAAATATTGTATTGTTTTATGCACAATTAATTTGTTACTAAAATGTGACTCAATGGTGTTTATCATGCTTGTGTAAATATTTCGTTACAGCAAGATTTTAGGTCAATTATGATTTTTCTCGTAAATTACACTTTGGTGAAATAAATATTAATAATGCTCTAGAAATTTATCCAAGAATTCAAATATTGCAACACTATTTTTGTGATTTGAGGAGGACAATGACGCGTTTCAAAAAAATAAAACATGAAGTACTAGTTCTTTCTGATCTTCAAATAAATCAATTTTGTGCAACATGCGCCAATTCTATTGAAATCGATCTCTGCCGCTAACTTGCATGACATTAGAGTGTGTCAACACTTCGAAGAACTACCGCCTGTACGTTGTTCAACGAACGCCCGGAACCACAAGCTCCTTCACGGAGCACAACGACGCATTGTTTTTAGACTCGTGACGCTGTAATTACGGGACGATGTCGTGCAACATTTGCTGTCCCCGCTGCAGGGGAACCGAGTCTTGAACGGTTTGGCTTGTGCGGCCGACTAATTTGATCCACATTAGCAGACAAAAAGCAGCCTGTGCGCGCGTTGTAAAAAGCGTGCCACTTACACGTGCGCCGACTTAGGTTTTCTTTTGGGAACTGAGCTCGAACGGGAACTACTGTTGAAGGAATTCTCGATTTGTTATCACTGTGGACAGTTTACGGGCGACCGACATTTAATAATGCTTGTTTCTCCTTTTGGGAACGCAATGCGAGTCGCGGTCTGCGATAAAATAAAATGAGGCAGTGTGGTTCTGAAAGGTCTTATTGGTGATACGGTTGCATTCCTACATCCCTCTAAATGATTCATTTGTAGCATTTGCATTTTTGCTTGTGCATTTAGCAGCCAAAAAAGCTATGAAGTCTTCCAAAAAAGTAAAAGATATGCAGACAAAACTACCGCAGAGAGAATGCCAGTAGTAGTATTGAGCAAAATACTCGGAGCAAAATACCAGCGATTCTCCCAGAACTCATCCCGACATGATTTTCCTACGTCGTTTAACTATTTTTATAAAGCCAGTTTGTTACTCTGCTTTACAACGCATGTGAGAACGCAAACCACAAGTGTAAGAAATGGAATTAAGCATAACATATTCTGACTAAATTGATTAACAGAAAATAAAGCTCAGATAAGAGGAGAAGCACAAGCTGTGAAGCCCGTCTACTTTAGCAATTCCCATTTTTTTTTACAAATATTCAGCGATCTCAACCCAAAAGACGAAAGACAGAATTAAAACACTCAGGAGGTATAAGAATCTAAGAGCGACTTCCAGTCCAAAATATACTGAAATATAAGCAACGAAATGATTTCTGAAACTAATAAACAAAGATCATCTTCCAAAATCCGGTATTCATTCAGGACTTTCATCCCTGCCTTCTGAAAGCCGACTTGCCAATTGCCAGCACTCGGTAAAAATATTTTCACAGAGCCGCCGTCGCCAGCGGACGCAACCACACGCGTGCGCTCACGCCTCCAGCGCCCAGCCATCGCGCAGAGAAGCGCTCGCGCGGCGCACGCTCGCGCACGCGTGTCGGGGTAATTAAACAGCGTAAATGCTTGTTAAAAATTCATTGTGCAATTATCGTCACTCGCGCGATAAGCGCCTTGTCGGAGCCCCAGGGAAGCGAAGGGCCGGGTGGGCGGAGGGCGGCGAGGGCGGCGGGGGGCGGCGAGGGGGACGGGGGCGCGGGGGCGGCGCGCTCCTCGCAAGTTGCAATTTGAACCCAGTCTCTTAGCGCACATATTAGCTAAGATTCTTGTGCAAAGTTAAAGCCGTGTTGAAGAATGCATAAACTTGGTTCTCCTCGTTACGGGGCGCGCGGCAAGCGGCAAGACTTCGGAAATAAGTTAACCGAACGCGGGGAGAGAACGCGAGAGGCGTAATTTTCGTCGGACGTTTTGCGCGGGGAAGGAGGGCGGGGGTGCGAAGAGGGGGAGGGACGCAGGAGGAGCGCTGTTCGCCTGAACGAGGAAGAGGGGGCGAGGGTGAGGGCGAGGGCGGGGCGAGGGAACGCGGGGTTGCGATCGTTTTCCACCGCGGAGGTGTAGAATGGCGGCAAGTGTGCGAGAATTGTTGCTCCGATAACACGCTGGCCCGTTAGGGCATGAAGGGAGCGATGTGCAAGAACGACGAGTAGCACGGCCGCAAACCAGTGCAATGCGAACACGTAAGTTATCATTGAAAATATTCTGCAACGAATATGAGCCAAGAAAGCGAATGCCTATCCCTACATTAATGACGTATGAAACTGGACATCTTCCGCAGAATCAAATTACGGAAACAGCAATCAGAAAAAAATTACGGAACAAAACGTTGAGTCACTGACATCTGAATAAATTTATTAAAAAATAAAATAAGAAAAAACGAAACATTCCTCTGAAGGAGTTCGATTGATAATACCATTAATGAAATAACAATGAAAGTCGGGCAGGAAAATCCGGTTTTCTTCTCCGTCACGAATTCGAACTGCAAGCGTTCCCGCCTTCGACACCGCCGGCCGGGCGCGTACACTCGTGCCATCTCTTGCCCCGTGCAGCAACGATTAGCGTACAGCGGTTTTTCTGCTTTATTACGGTGGCGAAGGCGACTGCTGCCAAGGACCTGCAGGCGACTGCCCCCGCCCCGTGCCGCCGGGCCGAAATTGGACTGATGCTCCGGTGCCACGGCGAAAACACAGTCTCCACTGCCCGCCGCAGGGCGACCCGGAGGAAGAGCCCCCGCGCACACCCGCGTCATCAAATTATTCACTGACGCTTCGCAAATCGCAAGTGATAATGTGGGGCGCGTTAAAGTCGACCGACCCACTAGGTTGAAGACCTTTAATGAAACCAACTAAACTAACAAAGATCATGCAAATACGTGAAATCAAACATGTGAAAATTATGAGTGCGTGGAAACAATCTTGCGGTGCAATCTAACCTTATAGTCCTTCACAACGTACGCCCAATTTGATCGCAAGAAATATTGATTTTCTGCAATTACGTACGACAAAGGAGAAAGACCTATTCATTTGTTTGCTTCTCCTGGCACAAAAAAAAAATTTACAGGAAGCGATGAAACAAAGTGTCTTACATTCAGCACTGTTTTCAATAAAACAGCTGAGTTGCAACCATCCCGAATGAATCCACCTCCCGGTTACTTAACAGAAGCCACGTGTAGCCGGCAAGACCACCACGAGCGCGACGGTGGCGCGTCAAATATGCGGCGGCGGCGTCCCCAGTGAGGCGGCCTGCCTCCGCCGCGTCGATCACTCGCAAACGGAGCGCATCGGCACGCCAAGGTCGCGCGCGGCGAGAGTGAGCGCTACGGCGAAGAAGGATGACGCGTCGCGGCTACCGCGCGCCGCCTCGGCGTGGGCGTCGCCGGCGGCGGCGGCGGCAGCGGCGTCGCGACGCTCCGCAGTCTACACGACAGCGTCGCCGACGCGTTCGGCGCGGACGCGCTGGCCCGGCGCCACTGCTGCTCGCCGTCGTCGCCGCCGCCGTCGCCACGTGCTTCGTGGCGGCCGCCACTGTCTGCAGGCGCCAAACTGCTCTGCTGTCGACTGTCTCGTTCGCGCACGCCTGCCCCGCCGCTGGGCCGTCTCTCTCCCGCACGCGGACCCCGCCCACCACCGACACAAATAACCGCGTCGGTACAGGGAAAAAGGACTCGCGAGCTGCACCTATTCTCGTTAACGCCGCCGCCGCCGCCGGCTGCTTCTACCGTCACCACATCACCATAACCGACATCCGTCAACCTCCCCCCCCCCCCAGTTCTGGTCAACATCATCCCCGTCAGAGCTTGTACAGCACGTAAGAACCAACGCAAGCTGAGCTTTCTTCTCGCCCACAATCTACTCGTACATTCACTACATCCACCACTAGAACTTAAATAGAACAACTATCAGCTCCACTAGCCCGGCAGTTACATGTTTTACATCTCCAATCACTCATCCTAGGCACAACCGTCCAACTAGCACTTCTTCTTTATGAATAATTTTCTCTCACAAAATTGGCGAACATGACGAAAATATTAACGTTAGATATAGGTGCCCTTCAGCATAGCTGTTGCAGTATAACCATGTTTTGTCTAGACTCGAGATTCGATTTCAACCAAGCAAATTTCTTCCCTTAAACTTCACACTGTCGAATATTGCAACCTTCTCTTCTTCCACCGCTTGCCACACGCTGCCGCGTCCATCAGCTCCACACACATACACACGTCCCCTCCCGCCCACACTTGTCTGCCGGAGACAGGTCAATAAACCGTCACGCGGTGGCCGCACCGACCTCTCCTTTCTCAATTATGTGCCTCTATCTAGAACGGCGCTGTAAACGTCCAAAGAGTGCGCCAGCCCAGTCAATTTGTGGTCATTTGTGCCTCGCAACGACCGTATTTGTTGTATCGAAGCAAACCGTTCCGAGGCGGCTTTAAAGTTGCTTTGACGCTGAAAATACTCCATCGGCGGGAAATGAAAAGTCATATTAAACGGGCAAACCTGTGTGTGGGATGCTTCGTTCACGGGATGTGAGTAATGGTTTATTCTGTCGTTTACATGGCAAGGTACATCTTTTGAAGTTCATTCTCTGACACTAATTAGTAGTACAAGACAGTTTGTCATAACTGACGCCAACTATACTGATATTAAATATCTATGTTGGAAATGAGGTCATCCTGGAGTCAATATCCCCATAAAAAGTGAGTACATCAAAAGTTTCATACGCTTCTCTGACTCTCCAATCCACATGAAAATAACTCTACACCTTGACAGCTATAGTTTTACATTATGTCTGTAAAGGCAAGAAGTAACTGATAAAGACTACAAAAACATAAGAGAAAGATTTAGAGTCTCATGTTGAATAAAATTAAAACTTAAAAAAAATACAACGACTCTGAAGCAGCTTATTAGAAGATTTCCGCGAAAACAAGCAACCCAACAAAATGAAACCGTTTCCGCGCGCTGCTTTCGCATTTCTTCCAGTGCCCTGGGCAAAGTCGGAAGCACACACATGCAGGGCTTTGTTGCGAGGGGGAGCTCGAGAATTAAATCCTTCAAAATTGCCCTAAATGCAAAGAAGCCCGCAGCTGACGTGCTCATAAAGAAACGCCGCCTCCGCCACATCGGCCTACGCGGCTCCCGCACCGCCGGCAAGGAGCTGGCGAAAGTCAAACCATCACGGCAGAGCGACCTAACAACTCGTCCTTAAGAACTTGCGAAACCCATGAGTAAGTTATTTTCGACCAAGAATGATTTGATCAAGAAATTTAATCTTCCGGTCGGACGATGGGTATTTTTAACGCCACTTTCATGTGTTGGCGTCAGTAAACTGAATGGTAGAATACATTTTTAAACTATTAACACATTTCTTTCTACAACATACACGCTGAAACCCGTACTAAAATAATTTCTCCAGTCTATTCATAGGCGTTGAAACATTCAACTGAAGATTCTGAGCGAAGATAAAAAACACATACGCAAATATATCATCTAAAACCTTCTCTATACCCCTTTTCTCAGGCATTTTGCTAGATATGCTGCCAATTGGCACACTTAGCAAACAGGCTCCGTATGTTTTCTTTTCAACTAAACCCCCACTGAGAATGAACCAAGCAAAATAATGTATTGGTCAAGATACGTGGTACATGCCTCAGAAAAAAGCAAGGATTTCTGAAGTAACTACGTGCTAAATAAAGCACACAAATAAAAGGCAAAGAAACAAAATGTTCAAAAGACGTCTACAATTAAAAAACAAAATCAACTATGATATTATACTCATGCTTTTCTCGAAGCATTACCCTACCAAAACTACATTTTTACAACGAGCATTTTGAATTATCGTACATTATTTCTCATTTACTCACTTTGATGATAAACAGAAGATAGGTGGTTAAAAGAGGTAGCGTCAGTCAATGGACTTACCTAAAAAAAGAGAAACAATCATTAGACAATGATTCACAAAAAAAATCAACAAAAATACACTAAAGAATGTCAGAGCGCGAAATCAATGAGAAATACAGAAATCAATCACGAATTTCAAAGTGGGGTCAGTGAAAGATAGGCAGAAGCCCTATTTGCGAGTTATTGGAGTTCAGTCTACCACGTTGTTCTCTTAGCAACTCATTTCCTACTTCCATAAGGTTTCATTTTCGCGTCTATTGACAAGATTATACCTGACAGCGCTTTATCATTTTTTTTTTTTTTTACGTTTCTCGACCCATACAGGGAACGGCAAACACTAATCTAGCCGTATCTCAAACCTGTATCAGTGTGACTTATTATCTTTCCTGACACTTTCATAGATTTGTTTCGGAGGAGAAATCGCCAGCCGCGTTCCAACGCGACGTAGGGCGAGACGCGAGGAGACACACGTCCGTTGCCGCGCCTCTAATGCGGAGGTCGAAGCGAATGCGTCGGCGGAGGACGTCGGCGCCTTTCGCCTCCCGTCGCCTGGCGCCGAGAAAACGCACCGCGCTGATGCGTCGTTAGCGCGGGCGCTCTCTGGGGCGACGCGACAGCGGCCCCGGCGGAGGAATCTTGGCGGCAAGACGCGCGGCGAGTGACACGCCGAATCGCGCTGCGCCGCTGCGGAGGGAGCCGCGAAGGCGGCGGGGGTGCGGTGTTCAAAAACATGAGTTCGGGCACAGGCGCGAATTTTGCTGCCTGGTTTCGACCCGTCTTGCAAGCAAAGGAGAAGCCCTGTACGAAAATATTTATTTACTATTAAAATGCACACATCTTCAAAACGGAGAACGAGATTGAGAAACCACTATACAATGACTTCTGTGATAATCGGTAGACTACAAATTGAAAAATTTATGTATTATATTGTATGTCACTCGTATTTTACATTTCGCACAGCATCTCCTCCAAAAGTCCCTTCCCAGCCATTATCAGTTCCATTGATTAGCTTTTGGCGTCTAAGATTTTGTATAAAAGATCTACATTAATTTTTTTAATGTCGTACTCTCACTACACACCTCCACTACCACTGACTGTCCGGTTGGCCTTCTGGATCGCACCCGAATGATCCTACCCATCGCAGGCGACGCCGCCGCGCCGGCGCCTCGTAGCGGGAGCTTAATCGCGCAAATAAGCGAATCGGCAGACGGGGGGAGGGGGCGAATAAATAAGCGACGGAGGGTTCGGCCCTTCCCGCGCCCGGCGAGCCCTCTCCAAAGAGCGCGGCGCTTTGAAGAGAGCACCACGCGAGTTGCGAGCTCTCGATTCACGGAAGAGCGTGGGCGCCTATCGAGCGGTGCCCGAAGCGATCAGCGTTTTTACGTAGTGAGGGGGGGGGGCAATGGGGTGCACTTTCCTACGGGCCCGCGACCCACCGCCCCTTCCCTCAGTTTGTGTACACGCCTAGAGGTTCACGTTTTTAATTTTGTGCAGTCAAACATTCGCGATTCACCTACGCTGCTGGACACTCAAAAAAGTTGGTAAGTATTACTGGCTGGGGACAAAACCCTGAGGTTCACCTATTGGTCTTGTTCTTGAAAATCCGAAAATATGTTTAAAGGGTAAAATATGATTTTGACAAATGTTTTCGTTTTCGCAAATATGTGATACCAAAAACCATAATACAATTATTAATTTGTCCCAAAGAATGAAGTGCAGTCTATTAAGTATATATTTCAAATTTGAGTTTTACTGATAATCTCTTTACCTGGTCACTGAATTATCGAAAGATCGTGGGATAGAAATATCATTTACTAATTCTTGACACACAACGTTCTTGTCATTGATAAAAGATGCAGTATTTCGTACATTATTTCTTTCCCCTATTCCAGTGCATTACTATCAATAAGCAAGGTAACAAATTTATTGACATTTTTCTACGACATACGGTGAAACTACATCTGAGTATTATAAGCTACGAGTTACAAAACTCGACAAAACTACAACTAAAAATAACGCGAAAGAAAATATTCAAACTCATTTTTCAACATTTTCTCCACTTCTAATTCCCATTTTTTTCAGGATTTCACGTCCGCCGGTCACCCTACTCATTTACCAGGGGCGCGCCACGAGATGTTCGTATCTCTTCGCCCCACAAGTCGACGACCTCGGCCTGTTCTTTGCGGTGCGGGCGCGGCGTTGCGTCGCGTCGCGTCGAGGACCTTCCCATTTCGCGCAAACCGCTGCCAAGCGCTGCGCCGCCCGGCCGCCGCCCCCGATCCAGCCCATTCCGCGTTGGCACGCGCGGCCGAATGCAGCAGCGCCGGAACGGGCAACGCGCCACTCCTCGATGCGGACGCTTGCGTAGGTGCAGTGCCGAGAACGCGGCAAAAGCCAAACACGCGCAAACCGCCTCTGCTAAACACTGGCGTGACATCAGTCTCGCCACAAAACGATGCTACGAGGACGAAATGAACGGTGAGGTACGGAAAAACACACCGAATGAAGCAATATTTTCACATTCGGGTTTTGTGTTCCTGAACCGATTTTTCGCAATGATATATTTTTTCCGGCAACATTTACTTACAGGCTTGATATAATAAAATAATTATTTCAATAAGTATGTATTTACCATGGCCGCTCGCGATCTTCCCTTATCAGCCTTATCAATCATCATCCCAACGGCAATCATCAGCATCATCATCCTATCACCTCCCTTAATACCGACTGGAGAGCCATGGAGGAGTACGTCCCCTTTTAACTCTCGCCATCATGATCAGCGGTGAGCCCTTGCGGACCCTGGAATTGCGCGAGACAAACTCAAGCGAAAACAAACTATTTCAATAATATTAGTTTAATTCGATTACTAGCAAGACAATAATATTCATGGCAGTTCCAGAACACATCTCAAAAGTCGAAAAACAGTTTAATGTGGTGTAAAATTCCCCACTGCCTGCGGTTTACTCCAAACGAATATCTCGGCGAGTAAGAAAGTGTCGTATTATGTTAACGAACATATTTCAAGTCCATCCAACGCGTTTCCCCAACCACGCCCTCCGCTCGACCTGCATTCCTCCTCTTTCACTGCCCTCCCTTGGGCCCACCTGCGGGAGTTCCACAGGGCTCCACAGCTGGCTTGGGCCGTGGCGGCAGCGGGGGCGGCGCGCAATATTTGCGCACTCCAGCCGCATCCGCAAATACGCGGGATGTTTGCAGCCGCCCCTTCTCCTCCCCCTGCCTCCCGGCCGCCGCCGCCGCCGCCGCCGCCGCCGCCGCAGCCCCCGCCTGCCCCGCCTGCGCGAGCGCCGAGCGTAATGCGGCCGCGAAGCCGAAGAAGAAGTTCGCCGCAGCAGCGGTCGGTCCCTCTCGGGCCGTACGTCGCCCAGCTCCGTTCCATTCCGTCCCACCCCCTCCCCTCCCGCTCCTCCTCCTCTAACCTCTCTCCCGCCCCGCCCCCGCCACCGAGTCGCTGCTGCGCGAACCTTCCTCCGGAAGCGCGCAATTTACGTCGCCATAAAGTGCCATTAATACGGAGCCTCCGAACCAATCTCGGTCGCCCCCGGGGAAGTAAAAAAGAGTTTTTGAGGCGCTGGGTTACAATGAGAGAACAGCGCGCGCCGTCGAAAGTGCGACCTCGCCGACGCGGCGGCCGACCGACCGATCCAGCCGGCCCGCGTGATTTACATGCACATCTGGCGAAGGAGATTTGGGCTTACGAACGGCTGGTCAACATATGCTTCGCATATTGAGCCCCTCTTGCTTTACGAAGGTCATCTCGTATTACAAGGGATTACAAATACCAATATTTATATCTATTTCTGAACAAATCCCTTTATTTTATTGAACGAGTGTACTGAAAATTTATCGTCTGCGACCCATTACTTCTCAATTTATTATAAACTTTAACACAATGTAATTCTCATCCCACGAAAAAACAAGCTGCGGGTATGAAATATGTCTGAGCGGAGATAGCTATTTCTGAAACTGGCACGCCTTCCAGCGAGTCGGGGACGCGCCGTATTCGTATATTATATAAAGGTAGCGTTATTTCCGTTGTCCGCCGTGTCCAAAGCGTCGATCCTCTTTAAAGACCCCTTCCCGGGGCCGACGGTCGTCGATGCAGCGCCACTCCGCCGCAGCTGAGAGGGGGGAGGGGCACGACGGGGCACAGGGCGAGGAAGGTAGGAGGGGGGCGGGAGGAAGCAGGCGCGGGCAGATGTCCAACGGGACGAGAAAACATGCACGTTAATTATTCGGGAACTAAGAAGGGGACTTCGCGCGACGTCCGGTCGGGTGGCTGGTCGGTTGGTCGACCGGACGGCTCGGGAGTTCATCAACAGCGGCATCTGCCCGCGCCTGCACACATTTCGGGCGAGGAGGGCGGGGAGGCGAGGGAGGGATCGACGAAGGCGGAGTGACGTCGTGACGCGAATTTTCCTTCCCCTGTTCGCCCCTGCCTCTCCCACCAATCCCCGGCGCCGCGCACCCGCCAGATGCCGTCGCCGGCGCCTCCATATGGCCGCGCGCAGATAAGCCCAGGCTGTCCGCTGTCACGCGTTAAGACGCCGCGTAGGACGAGGCTCTGGCGGCGGCGGCAGCAGCAGGCGGAGGTCACTTCGAGGGCGGAGAAAGGGGCGTGGTCGGCAAGGCGATTGCCGTGCATCGAACGCCGGCGGCGGCGAGCGGGAGACCACACCACAACCATGTTGACGAACATGACAGGAGTAGGCAGAACACGCCAGTGGACGGAGGGAACGACAACGGTAAAAAACGCAAATATACGCGGCACCAGCGGGCGAAACGAAAGCTGCGCGGGTTAGATCGCGGTAAAGGAGGAGGAGGCGGCGGCGACGAAGGTAAAAGAGCTCGAGACGCGCGAACACACTCGGCCGCAGCGGGGCCGGTGACAGCGGCCGGGGCGAAGAGCCGATAAGGCGACCTGCGCCCGCCCTGCCCCGCCCCTTTTCGCGGCCCAGCCCTCTCGCCCCAGCTACCTGGCGAACGGCCCAGTTCGCAGAGCGCGGCGCGCCGGTGGGCGACCCGCGCCCGCGCTCGCGCTCACACACGCTCGCATGACCGCTCCACTCCGTTGCGCGCGCCTCACTCGGGGACCGGAGGGCTGCCTGAGGCGGCAGCGACAGCGGCGATCCTCTGCGTTTGTGGACACACGACGGCTTCATTTGATTTATCTAGCAGAGGTTTCCGAATAAATGCGGGCCACAAAGGCTGAGTCAACACAGCTCCGAGGACGTCATCACCTGCCCCCTCGGACCGCCCACGCTGCTGTCACCGCCTCAAGCCGTCCTCCTCTGTGTCCTCCGCATC
Source organism: Acheta domesticus (assembly GCA_031308135.1). Taxonomy (NCBI): domain Eukaryota; kingdom Metazoa; phylum Arthropoda; class Insecta; order Orthoptera; family Gryllidae; genus Acheta; species Acheta domesticus. Next base: position 38,007,320 of record JAHLJT010008756.1, on the reverse strand, counting down.
CCCGTCCTCTCGCCGATGCACCACCCCTCTCTCACACACACCACTTTCTCCCCACGTCCCCCGCTCCGCCCCCGCTTCCACCGGTGCGTCTAGCCGGAGCGTCGGCCCCCGCGCTTCTCCGAGCCCTGGATACTAAAAATGAAAAACTTTTGATTAAACTAATCCTCGTCCGCGCTCATTCCGCTGCGTTCGCACGCGCTTCAATAAATTTGGCATGCCAAACTTTTTAACTACTTACTCCTCCGGCCCCAGGCGCCCGCACACACATACACACTATTTCTCTCCCTCACACACACACACACACACACACACACACACACACACACACACACACACACACACAAACACGGGCATACACTCTCACACACAAAAGTATGAACAGGTGGCGCGGGCGGCGAGGAGGGCGGGGAGAGCGGGGGATGCAGAGGCGAGGGTGGTGTACCCCAGGGGTCGCCCCCGACGCGGAAGAGCAGGCGAGGCGTCGCGCACCTTGCACAAAGCGGGAGTGCTTCGAGGAGAAAAATAACGCTGGTCGTACTTCAAAAGATTTAATCTAGAGATAAAGCTCTTTTGAATTACATCATGATCCTCATCTACGGTGTATTTAATCCACCTGATTCCAATCCATTATACAATATTAAATGGGATATTACACAACCTGTGTATTGTGAACCTAAATATTCACTGATCATATTATAATTGTTAAAGTTGTGACAACTATTAAGGACCTATCAAAATTGTAAATGACGGTAATCTAAAATTCAATTAGTTGAAGCTTTGTAAACATAGAAAAGTCTCATTGCATTAATATTCTCCTCAACTCCCTGTATTGCATCCCATGTTTCACTTATAACCTAATCATTATTGTCTTTCTAACAAATTTACGGCAAAATGTATCAGGCGTTCACTATGATGTTGAGTACACCCCTAAATAACGCAAATGTGTCTTTCATGGAAAATCACTTCAACTTCCGCATATATTAAATAAAAAATCCACAAAATTATATTATATGGCTTCCCTTAGTTTATTCGCACACATAACTTAAAAATATAAATATATACAAAAGCTATTACAATCGAGAGAAAAGTTTTTTTTCCTTAATAGCGAGGATAACACAGGGAAGGACTTGGAAGGAAAGGGAAGGAAAAATGAGGCAGGCGTCGAAGCACCTTGGAAGCAGCAGGTTGAGAGCGCGAGGTGCTGCGGTGGGCACGACCCGAACCGGGCGACCATCCCCTGGCCGCCGCAGGCCACTGAATGAGGGACTCCTGCCGCAATGAATGGACTCCGCGCGAGGAGGGACTCGGCCGGCGACGCATGGAGTCTCGGTCCGTTTCCTCCTCTCGCTTCCCTCCCTCCCTCCTTCCCACACACATCACCTCCGCCTCTTCCTCCGCAGCCCACGGGTCTTCCGCTGCTTCGCGCGAGAGAGCCGAAACTCGGTTTCAAAAGAAAAGGCGACGCGGCGGTGGTGGTGGCCCGTTGCAATAAAATCGATGCGGTCTCGACGCATCGGAACCAACTCCGAGCCGCGCCGCGCCGCGCCGCGCCGCTCTGCGCCCTGCGAGGGGGGCGGGGCGGGGGAGAGTGGAAAACGGGGGTGGGGCCGCGTCGCCAGTGCTGACGCAGGCGCGAGCGGCGGCGATGGCGGCGGCGGCGGCAGCGCGGGGACGGGCGCATTTCTCAGGAGCCTTTCCACCCAACCGCCCGCCCGCCCATCCACCCACCCACCACCCACCGGCACTTAAACTTCGGCGACCTCCGCACAAAAAAACCGGGCGGCGGCGGCGGCAGCGCAGGAGTAGGAGGGGGCGAAAAGCTAAAAGAAGGCCCTCCGCTCCGAATGCGTCGTAGCGACACACTGCGACTCTCTTGTCAGCGTTCCAACTTAGCCCGGGACAAAACACGGGCAATGCGCCATAAAATATGAACACGCCCCGGGACGTGGGAAGAGATGCCGAAACGCGAGCGAACGAGCGAGCGAGCGAGCGCGCGATACACAGCGTGGAGCGGAGAGCGCGGGGGCGCGGCGGGGCGGGGCGGGGAGCCAGCGAGCGCGCGGCTGGCGGGCGAGGCGTCCTAAAACGGTTTGCAGGTGTGCGAAACGCCAGAAATCAGATTTTCGGCGCACAGGGGGGCGGGGGACGTTGTCGTTACGGAGAGATGAGAACGTCACAAAGAAACTTGTTTATCAGAATAAATTGAGTGTGTGGGATACTGCCTGCTTTTACGACGCCCGCCGGAGAGCGAGAAGGAGCTTAGGGCTACGACCGGAGGCGGTCTTCGCCGCCCCCCTCCCGGCCCGCCCCGGGCCCCGGCTTCTCGCAGACGCGCGCCCCGCTCCGCGGCGAAGGGGGGCTTTTTAAGGCGGGCGGCAGCGCGGGAAATAATTGCGGGGGGCGCGCGCCGGCAGCGGACCGGGCGCGGCGGGGGCGAAGGCGGGGGCGCGGGCGCGCGCGGGGGCGGGGGACGGAGCGGCACCGGCTGCGGATGGCCGGGTAATGAGACCTGGAGGCGCGGCATAAAACCGTAATGGAAGGAGCACCTGCGGAAGAGGCGGAAGGGGCCCGGCCGAGCTTCCACCGCCCGCTACGAGGCGCGCTCCACATCTCGCGCTCGCCAACAAAGACGCTCGCGGAGAAAAAAAACTGCTTGCGAATTGTAATTCGGATCAGGCTGAATGGCAGGTACATGACGGTTCTTCACATATTGGTTTGAAAGCTATTTCGCGAAATAAAGCTTCCATAACTTAGTAATTAACATTTGTAGTAACGTATGGTTACTCAAAACAGTTGACAGAAATTCTGTGCACAGAAAACAAATGCTAATACAAACAGCGTTTTCAGGGAAATGAAGATTAAACTGAATAATCTTCCTATTTGGTTTACATGAACTACATGGTAGATGGCAAACATGCAAGAAAAGAAATATAAGATGCGCTTCTTTAACTTTTTCAGTTCTACCATTGTTTGCCGTTGTAAATATTTGAGAGTTGTGGGCAAGATTTTAGTACGATATTTAACAAGCGTTATTTCTGCACGTGTCAAACAAAGGCATTTCCTTGATTCGTTAATTGCGTAAAAGCACAAATGAACGACGTCCGGTGTGCGAAAATGCATTTCGGGCGCCATTTCCGCCTCGCTGCCCTTTGCGGCCGCAGAGGGCTCCCTCGAACAAAGGGGAGGCGCGGCTCAGCTGCTACGCGACTCATCACCTGGGCTTCCAGCTGGCCTAATGGGGCGGCGACGCGGCGCGGCGCGGCGCGGCGGTCGCAGCTGCGATCGGCACGGAAGCCGCGGCCCGCAGTGAGGAGGGGGAGAGGACGGGTGGAGAGGACGGGCAGTAGGAGCGGCGGTCAGAACAGGAGTTGAGATCGCGCAGCGAAGATGACCAGTGGGAAGACTTGACAGGTGAGGGAGGTGGTGAGGAAGAATGATGAGCACGAGCAATGAGACCGGGTGGAGGGCGGAGAGTGAGGACGGGCAGTGAGGACGGGGCACGACAATGGACGGAAGATCGCTAGCGGGAACGATGAGTTCAAGTCGCACTGAAGGAGGGGGGCGGAGGCAATGCACTCTTGAGAGGGCCTCGGAGAAAGCGAGCGCGGCGGAGGGAGGGGCGGTAGTGTGTGTGACATGACCACCTGCCCTGCGCGTATCGTCACTTCCTGCGCTGCGGGCTGCCCATGTCCGGTGCACGGCCAACCTTTCAAGAGCCGAGACGGGACATTTAAAAAATCGTTCCCACTACCTCGTCTACAAGATTTGCGGGTACGATAAGGCTTACTCTCAAAATTGTATGTCGATTCGTATAACCATGACTGTAGTTAATGAATGCTCAGTATCATTTGTAACTAAATGCTTTTGGAAACTAAAATTGAAAAAAAAGTCTGCCTTTTTATAAAATTGTGATATTTCAGATAAATTTAATGTGGCAATTAAGAATTGTTCATAGTATTACAATAACATTCGTGAAGTAATTCAACATTATTTAAAACTTAAAGTATGTTATCGTGTAATCATTATGGTTCATGGAATTGCACAAAGTACACGAGCTTTCCGAATACAATTTCAAAACTGCTAAGGCTCCCTCCGGTAAATGAGCGTCACACCATTTTACTCCCACTATCTAGATAGGAAAAAGGCTCGCAAAAATAGTGCTGGCCATGACCGCATCCACAACACTACAAGCAGCTAATCTTCTTGCGATCTGGCCGATAATGAACGACTAATTATAACGGTAATTACCGCGGCGTAAGTCGTTCTCGGCCCAACAGCGTCGCTGCATTTTTACGACGATTAATTCTAAAAAAGATTCGTGCATCGCCAGATAAAGCACAATGCGACTCTCGAACGTCCGCGCCGCAGCAATAAATTCGCCCGGCAAACGCACCTTATCGCGCGCGCCCATCGCCATTTTTTTTTACTGCACAAATTGGCCGGTGGCGTTTTCTTCAAGCGCGAGCCGGCCGGGCGCACGCGGTCGGTCGCCCCGGACGGTCGGTCGCCCCGCCGACGCGTAACGAGCAGCGGGTTTTACGAGTGAATTACGAACACACCCACCCGCACATACGGTCGCCGTAAAAACGATGCGAGAGGAAGGGGCGGGGCGGGGAGGGGGGGCGAGCCGGAAGGGGGGAGGGGGCGGGAGGGGCTCGCGCGCGCGTTTGGCGCCGTCGATACGCCGGCGAGGAATCCGATAGGGCGACCGCGACGCACGTCTGGCGCGCGCGGCACGCACCGCCCGGGAGGGGAGGGCGACGGGGGGGGAGGGGGAGGCGGGGAATGGATGGGAATAAGCGGAGATGGGGCGGGCGGCGCGGAAAGCCGCGAGGTCGCGGCGCCGGCACGAAGTCCGCGAGAACGAGGAGAGCGCGCTCGGCACGGCGAAGCTCTTTCCGCGCCGGGAGAGCTGCTGCCGCGGCGGCGATTGGGTTGCGGAAGGCGCGATAGCGTGCTTGGCGCTGGCGACGGCTGGGACGCCGAGTGGCTGTGGCGTGGGGGGTCAGCCGTGGCATTCTTCGTTTTACAGCGGAATGTCACTACCGCTTCACGTTGTTACGCTGAGTCAACGTCGCCAGATGAGAGCGCTCGCTGGGGAGGGAATGTAGGCAATTACTCGGTAACATTGTGTAGTGGTCCGCCCATCTTCCACTTCTCGTTCCAAGCTTCAAATCCTGATCGTTCCGTATAGAATTGTAGTGGCCAAAATAGGTTCGCGGCAGGTTTTCCCGATCATTCATACCAATCCATCATCTCCAGCCCACTTCACGCATTGGAACAACGCTAGGAAGTGGCTTCAGAGTTAATGCATCAGTCCAAGTAATTACTCAATTACAACGCATTCATGAATCAAGAATGATGTTTCAGAGTCCAGTCTTGCCGTCTCTTCATATAGAGAACACTTGTTACCGAAGCGGCTGCTCTGAATCGAGTTAGGTGTTGTAATGCTATTGAAGATCAATTCAAGAGCCCTGCAGTAATACATGTCATACGATGAACGAACACGTGTGAGTGAATAGACTACAGAAATATCACCTACCAATTGACGCCATTAGGCTACAAAGATCTTCGATACAGTCAGGTAAAAGAAATATCGATTGATACTATTAGACTATTACAGACATATCACACATAAATATTTATACTAACTCAGAAATTTCAGTAAAGGAACAAACAATCGGACTACAGGAATCATGTAGAGGATGATTGAATACATCCATACATATCTAACCTACGCAACAAAAGAAATTGGAGCACATAAATTGCACGACCCAACAAGGATAAGCAGCCGAACAAATTGTCGCGCGCGAAGTCGCAAGCGCCGACGCAGGAAACCAGCAGGAATCGAGCTCCCAGCAGCGGCTTCGGGCGGGCGTCGCGGCGTCGCACAGGAGCACCGCTCCGGGGGCGCCTCTGAATAATACAGCCCGCCCGTCCGTCAAGCGTCGGGTCGCGGCGCTCTGGCCGGCAGGGGGCGAGCGGGCGGGCGGGCTGGTGCTGGCGCGGTGCCTCCACGACCAGTCGCACTCTCCGTCTCTCTCTCTCTCTCTCTCTCTCTCTCTCTCTCTCTCTCTCTCTCTCTCTTCTCGTCTCTCCTCAAGACGGCGCTAAATAGCGCAAGCCGACCGCGTCCCCGCCCGCCCCTTGCCGCCGCCGTCGCCGTCGCGTCGATAATGGGCAGTTAACGCGAGCGCTGAAAGTTTGATTAAGGCAGCGCTCGCCGCCGGCGCCGACGCCGACGCTGACGCCGACGCGTCGCGGCGAGAGCCGTGCGCGCCGCCCGAGGCGCGAGATGCTGCAACGCCGCGGGTCGGATGCTGCGGCGCGCATCGGGAGATTTGTGGGCCTGGTGGAAAACGGGTACTGTTGTCGTTTCGGTTGATCTTGAGTGATGTATTGTGCGAGCCTATTGTTGCGAACTTCGTGTGTGGTGTCTCGAGTGATGTGTTGCCAGCCGGTTATGTTAGTAAATTCTAAACAGTACATTAATACTTTCTTAATAATGCTATAGAAATTATTATAATGTAGCCTTCTACTCGCCAGGTAATCTCTATTAACTTGGTAATGTGAGATTTTTTTAATTGTATTTGGAACAAGCTGCCATCGGTTGCATTCCTATTCCTAAGAAGCAAAACAAATGTCACTATATTTTTCTTCCGCTTTCTCCGGAACCTCTTCGCCTAAGAACGCGTAGTTGGGCGACAGTTCCTTCATTACCTTAACCAAGTATAGTTCAAGATCGATACACACGAAAAAGAAGGGTTATCGTTTCTAACTTCTTTATTATTTTTAAGGACTACTCTCAATGGCAAAGTATTATAAGTCATATCCTGTAGAAAATTATGATTGACAATAAACGAAAGAGACAGAAAATAAAAGAAAATGATATTGCGAAAGAGACATGTACGATTATTCTTTCTCTGATACAGTTTTCCCCCACACTTTCATCTAATTCTTCTAGTTATATGGAAGATACTTATTTAATAATAGTAATAATAGTAATAGTAATAATAATAATAATAATAATAATAATAATAATAGTTACAAGCATTTGCTAGTGGAAAAAAAGAGTGAATAGCTAATGACATATAAAACTGAGAATGCAAGACACTTCTTTAACACCCGCTGCGCACCCAATTACCGTGTGCTATGTTTACGACGCACAATAGTAGGACACTCAATGGACCTCCACCACCAATACCAGCTCCGAAACGCGTGCTCCATTAACAAGAAATAAACTCCGCCGCGTTTCGACGTCTTCCCTAATTCGATCCAGTCCATTATTAATATCCACGGCGCTTTATTAATACCCCCCAAGGATACCTCCATTCACTGGGCGGTTCGTCTAAAATAACGCGGCCATCGCGGCTCTTCGCCGCCTCCCAATGTTTGAGTCGCAGCCGCTCCAGCGCATGCCGCAAGACTTGGCAGAGGCCCCTCCGCGGAGAACAGCACACACCTGCCGCGTCGCAGTTGCTGCGGCCGGAGGATTTATGAGGAGAGAAAAATGCTAGAAAGCCAGAGTCCGCGGACCTCGACCGGCGGCGGCGGCGGCGGCGGCGGCGGCGACGGCGACGTGGGCGGCATCGACGTAGCGGTCGCACGGGGGGGGAGGGCAGGGCCCGTGAATGAAAGCGCAATGGCCGCTGCCCAAATAGTTTCCGTCTTCGACGTGCCTGTGTCGCGGCGGTGGTGACATTGCCGGAGGCGGTGGTAGTAGTGGTGAAGACAGTGGTGGTGGTAGTGGTAGTGGTGGCGGTAGAGGTGGTGGGGAGGAGTGGTGGTGGCGGTGATGAAGTCGGTGGCATAGTGATGATGGTGCAGGTGGCGATAGCGGTGGTGATGGTAGCAATGATAGTGGTAGTTGTAGCTTTGCTGATGGTGGTGGGCGTGACGAGTGGTGATGGAGGCGGTGACTTTAACATGATCATTATCATGGTCGTAGTAATGGTGGTGGTGTGGTGGTGGTGGTGGTGGTGCTGGGGGTGGGGGTGGTAGTGGCGCAGCGGTGGCGGAGGCGGAGAAGTCGCGACCTGGCTCGTCGTGTGCCTCCTGCGCTCCGTCGGGGCGACGCGAAGCGAGAGGGGAAGATATTGGCAGCGACGAGAGCTTAGGAGTACGCGCGCCGAAGGGCGGAACACTTGCACACAACGTTTGCCGAACTTGACTACGCGCTACTTTGGAGCGGCGCGCAAACTTCGTATCTGTTAGTGGTTAAGATGCGCAACATGAATGAAGACTAGTGTCTAGTCAATAACTATAAAGTTCATGATTTATAAGCTTACAACTTCATAAAGTTAGTTTTGGGTCATAATTCACTAAAATGACTCTTCAACAATAACTTTTTCACTATCTTCACGCCTACAAAATTTAAATATTTGAAAATTAATTCTCAAAAAATTATCTTCTTAAACTTGGAAACCACGTTCCTTTTTTCCTGTCTTCATTATTTTTTGTTTCAGGCGATCAAACCTCTCCACGAAATTTCTAATTATATAATTTATTAAGCAAAGATTTATCAACGCCACTCTCTGCTATGTCACCAAATAGTAAAAGGGGCCTCTTGAAAAATTTGTGGCCAAGTTTACGCGGTTTTATACGGCGCGCACGTAATAAATTTCTTAAACCACATTACCGAGCGCAGATGGAGGTGCGCGCGAGTCGGGCGCAGTTTGTCCACGCGGCTGTGCTGCTGCCGGGGGCTCCACAAAGCGAAGCTCGGGGCTCGACGCAGCGGCGGAGCGGGGCGGGGCGGGGCGGGGCGGGGTGGCGAGGGAGATTTACGGCGAGCACGCGTACTGGCGGGGCGCAAGTAAACGTTCTTTTGTGGAAGAGGCAATGGCACGGAGCGGGCCGTTTAATCGAGCGGCGTTCGCCCTCCGCCAGTGGGCTCGCCTGCGAGCGCGCGCTCTCGGCTCGCGCGATTCATCGCCCGATGCTCACCTGGCGACGAGTGGCGTCGTGCAAGTGACAAATTCAGGGGAAAAGATCGCGGCCTCTACTGCTGAGCCGGATTCGCAACACAATTATTCGTGTATTCACCAACCTTTGTATTTAATTCATTGTTAGCTTCGGTTTAGTCAGATCTGCAACCCGGAAGATTTACTTAACGGAATCGTGACTTGTTAAAGACACGAACATAAATTATACAAACATAATAATTCCCTGGTACATCAAATTGCCAAAAATCTCCTTTTGGACGTCACGAAACTAATAGACTCACAATTCTCAAATATATGGGTATCCGTCTAAAAAAGGAACAATACATGAATTGAAGTCGTTCATAATTGACGTAAAAGGGCATATTAAAACCACAGAGAAAATGAAAAAAATAAACATTTAAACTTTTCACTTCTGGTATCGACGATAAATTTGATATTCAAAGAGTTTTTGATTTATAAGTTACCGAATACTACGTCCAAAATTTATTCTTGAGTAATGAAATAATAGTACAAACACATTTCAAACCCATTACAATTTACAAGCGTAATAGATAATCTGGACAAAAATGGTAATTGCTGAAATGTTTTGCTCTGACTACACATTCTTGGACGCAAATTATAGCGTAGGTTGTGCTTGCGCCTTAACGAGCATGTACAACAACCGCGAACAAAAGTGAAGACAGGCGAGAACATTGAATGCTCACCGCGCGATGGAAAAAAATGACGAACGAGCTGACAGACACGACGCGTCGTCAGGCATTTCGATCAATTCCCCCCGCCCACACACCCACAATCCTCCCACACACACACACACACATGCTGTGAATGCACCGTCTGCAAGGCGGAGGTACGGCAGCCCCGTCGGCCATTGTTATAACCATCGATTTGGCTCCGCAACGACCAGAACGTTTCATTACAGTGCGCGAGCTCGTTAGAGCAAAGAAGCTACATTTGACGGCAAGCTAACACGCACACAATCGGCCGGCGGGCACGAGACGCGGCCAATTGGAGGCCGGCCAGTTGATGCGGTGACGGCGACGGCTGTGCGGACTCTATGGAGCGAAACATATGTCGATACGATTCAGGTCGCCTTTTCGAGAGACCAGCTTGCGCCAGTCAAGAAGGCCGCTGCCACTCGCGTTGTGGATTCACGCAGTGCCCACAAGTGAAAGCATTGATTCGACAAGGCACAATGGCACGTGCTGGGCCCTTGAATGCCCTTCATCCACACGCGCAATATCTCCAACAGAAATATAACCCTTCGATTCATAAATAACCCCCACAAACATTTTCAGTTTCATGCATTTTATTTTATGCCCTACCGTGTGAATATTTGAAGATATACTCACTCCGAGACGGGGGGGGGGGTTACAAGTCAGCTGTATGCTGTTTATAATTCCATCCTCGACTAAAGATAGCTACTTTGTTCTCCTCACTTCTCACACAAATTCACTTTGTTCTCCTCAGTCGATGTTTTTCCTCGAATATAGTTCCACTTTTCGCCGAAACGAGGGGTTGACAAACCATTCGGAACAACACGCAAAGTGTGTACAATACGGTTCCAAATTTCTAGAAATGATGCAATGTATATTCAATATCGATTTTCTCTGAAGGGATAAAACCGATGTGAAGAATAGAGAACATATGCAGGGCGGGTATAACAAAGAGAAAGTATGATGAAGTACTTTACATGTTCGTTTCGTTTATATCGAAATGTTACGTTGAAATTGTTACAATCAGAATTACGGAATGTGAGAAGATTAGGACAAACAATATCAAATAAAGGTATGAAAGAAATAATTCCATCGTTTCATTAGGATATGGCCGGCTGAAGCAGGGATATGCGTTGAATTCCGGCAGAATGGGTTGAGAATTCTTCAGAACAACTGTATATTTAATTCCGGATCACTGAGAAGTATTTCATAGCTCACTACTTGCCAATATTTATTAACAACATCAGAGAAGGAACTGAGCCCGTTTCGCGGAGCTACCCGGCCATCTCCCACGAGCCAAAGCCTTGAGCCGGCAGCGCCAGTGGGCATGCAGTGTAGGTCAGCCCCGCCCTCCCAAGCTCTCAATTCCTTTCGGGCGGAGGGCGTTACTATGGCCGTGTGTGTGCTCCCACGCGCGTGGGCGGGTGGGGTGGGCGGGCGTGCACGGGTCGCGTGCTGGCACGGGAGACCGTGACCCGCGAACGGCCTGGCGAGGCCGCACCCGCGCCATCGACCCCACCACCACCCAACGCCCACCGCCGCCGACTGGGAGACTGTCTGCCCCTCGGCCGCCACCGTTCACGAACCCCATCCAACCAATCGACTCCATCCCCCATAACCCCCTCCTCCGCCGAGCCTATCTTTTCTCGCCCCACTCGCCGCCACTATCACCGTCAATCCCCCATCTCCGACCCATCGCCTCCACCCCCGCCGCTGCAGCCACCCACCAGCAAGGCTGTCTGCACTCGGGCCGCCTCGCCAACCCATCGACTCCGCCACCCACCACCCAGTCCTTCTCCTCTCACAACCGCCACCGCCGAGTCTATCTGCCCTGGCTGCCGCCTTCTCCGTCCCCGCCCCATCGGTGCCACCACCACCCACCACGGCCGCGGCTGTCTGCCCTCCCGCCGCCCGCCGCGCCGCGCCGCCGTCCCCGCCATAATTGGTAGCGCGAGCGGCGGCCCGCTTCCGGCGGCGGCGCAACGGCGATAAGCCACGCAAGCGGCGGCGGCGGCTGCACTCGCGTCCCTGCCCCGCCGCCACTGCCGCCGCCGCCGCCGCCGCCGCCGCCGCCGCCGCCGCCGCCGCCGCCGCCGCCGCCGCCGCCGCCGCCGCCGCCGCCGCCGCCGCCGCCGCCGCCGCCGCCGCCGCCGCCGCCGCCGCCGCCGCCGCGGGCCGACAGCCTGGCGCCGGCGCTGCCGCAGCCCCTGGCGCCGCGAGGAAGGGGTGGCCAACTCGCCTTCTCCCCGGCCCATCTCACCAGCAAGTTGCACTTCCCATGCACAACACGACATAGCTCGTTTTCGTCAATGTTTTTATATTCATTTTGTAGGCTTTTCTATTTAATTCAGACAATTTTTCTTGATCGTTTGTACGTTAATCGTTAACGTACAAAGTACTTCTCCCCTGCGAATGGTTCATTTTCAACTACTCTCGCGAGCGCTCCTTAACCTCAGAAACTTTTAACCTAACATAACTGCTTCTCTTTTTTCTTTTAGTAAAGCTCACAAAATAAAATCATATCTAATTTTACACACGACGATAAAATTTTTCATCTGTCGGGAAACATTTGTTCCCCTGTGTTGTTCCGGAGATAATTACATTCCTCTCGTAAATAAAGCATATCTTTATCGTCTTGTATGTTAAACTACCATTTCTAGAAGAAGCTATTTTTGTTCGACGCATTAGAATAGAAAGGGTGGCCAACTACTCTCTTCGCCGCAGCAGTCTATTTTTACTCGGCACTGCAGTTCCCGTGCACAGTTCTGCAGTTCGTGATTTTCTTAGATGTGTCGTATTTATTTCGTTTGAAATATTTAATTTATTTCCCCGTCGTACCTTGTTTGACGCCGCAGCCAGATTTTAAACGACACTGCAGATTTAACGCATAATATGACGGTTTGTTTCTCAATTATTCAATATTTAGGGTTTCAGCCGTTGTGATATTTATACTCCATATGCGGTTTCTTTTCGCATGTACTCGAACGCAACCGGTGAGCAATTGTCTTGTTTTCCAGAGCAGAATGATTTGTTTAACTCTGCAGTATCAATACAGAACACAGGTATGCTTAGTTTTTGTTTCGTTTGCACTGATGCAATATTTACTTTTTATATGCAGCTATGCATTAGAAATTTTCGACAGCATTAATAATGGATTTTGGATATATGTTTTACGAGTTGTGTGATGTAAGTGATTCGTGGAATCCTCGAGGGAAATTATCAAAATAGCTACATTTCGATATTTAGTTTTTAATGAATAGAAAATGCAATGTTATAATTTCAGGTGAATAGTTTTAATAATAGATGAAGTAAAAAACGAATTGAAATTGCTACCTCCTCGCTATAATAACTAGATTAAAAATCATGCAATTCAACAGTTTCCTTTGCGAAATGTTCCGATCTTAGTTTAATACGTACATTTGTGTATTACGGTATAAAAAAAAGTGATCACGATGAGAAGTGGCACACTCGCCCCCCGACCACAGGCAAGGGAGCATAGACTTACACCATTATAGTATCTTCCCCTTCATGGGCAGATTATCACACCGATGACTTGCAGTTAACAGCCTTCTTCTGAATTGCAGATGTGATGGTTAGGGTGATTATGAGAGATGAATGACGACGAGAGAGGATTATGTACGAGATGTTGATCCAGATATAAAACATGGTGGTACGAGATGCCAATCGTGACACAATTACTCGGTGAAAACACGCGTCACACGGCGGACTCCAACCCGCAGCCGTCAGCTTCGACACGGCACTAAGCCCTTGCGGTACCGAGACAGTCTGCACCAGAGAATGGCTAATTCACAATTTAAAAGCGAAGGCCTGGCATTAAATGCTATGTCGCCTGGCTCCTACAGGGAATTTTCGTGTGCACCGGGCCATCCCGCGAGGCGGTCGCGTTGGCCGGGGGTCAACCGAAGGGCTGGCGCCCCTCGCTGCAGAGGCAGCCCCGGCGGCCCCGCACCCCTGCGTGGCGCAGGCTATTAAAGTAGTGCGGCGGGTGGGGCAGGGCGGGGTGGGGCGGCGGGTGCGCGGCGAGGTTCCTGACCCAGTAGCCCACTGGATGGATCGCCGCAGCCGCCCCCGCCCCCTGCACTGCCTGCGACCCCGGCGCCCAACCGCCCCCCGACCCTCGCCGGCGCTCTCTGTCGGCGCCGAGGGGGCTGCAGCAACGGCGGCGGCGGCGGCACCAGCGCCGCGGAGGCAGGGCGGGGGCGGCGCGGGAGCGGAGACTCCGCCCCAGCGCCGTCAGGTCTAGACGCCCCACGATCGATTTCGACTGCGGAGGGCACGGCCTCACGTGAGAGTCGGCTCAGCTCGGCTCGACGGCGGCGGCGGCGGCGGCGGCGGCGGCGGCGGGGGCCGCGAGCGGCACGGACCTGCACGGCACGCGACGGGCTGTCCGGAATTATTTACCCTGTACCGCAGTGGGACACGCCACCGCCGCCGTCCTGGCGCTCCGCCCCATCGACCTGCAGCCCGCCAGAGGGGGCGCCCGCGAGGCCCCGGGGACCCCGAGGTCCCGGTGGCGTCGACGCGACGCGACGCGTCGCGACGCCTTGCCACAGCCCTTGAGAAACCGGAACGGAGGGGCGAAGGTACCAAGTAATTTCCCACAGAAAAAGCACTCACAATTATTTCAATTACAAGATATTAAGACATGGTAAAATTTATTATTTTCTAAAATTATTGTCTACTACGATGGTTCTGATGGCACCGACGACTCTGTAAGGTCCCCGGAAAACCGTTGCGCTATTATTTACCACAATGATTGCTTTACACTTTGTACAAAAGTTCAAACACGTTCCATCAGCGAGGAAATGCCCTCCATTAACAATCTAATAATTGTCTACAAAGAATTGTCATCAAGGTTATCAATTTTCAGGGCGATTGAACTATTTTTTTGCAATGTAAAATACCATACATTTATTTCTCCACGCAAAATGTTTTTCTCTTAAGTTCTAGATTAAAATATTATTTTCGTTCTGAAAACGCAACATAAATCCTATTGAAGACATTAGATAAATCTGCAGATGCAATTAGTTTTAGCTTTCACATCTGCCTTGCAATCTAACAGCATTTTCCATTACTGTCGTTTACGCCAGTAAATTACATCCATACTTTGGGATAGAATTATTACTGCCGTAACTTATCAAATTATGCCGCAAGTGTAAGTTCTCGAGAAAAAAAAGAGCTCTACGTCATCAGGCAAGAAAGCACCCGATCGTGCGCCTGCAGGAGGCACTGCAGAGGCTCAGGCTCATCACGTTGGGCTGGGCCGGGACCGCGTTCGCGCGGCCCCGTCTTCGCAAGACTGGTTTATTTTCGTACGTTTTACGTACGACGCGTGCGCGCTGGAAATGCAGGAGAAGCGAGTGCGGGATCCAAAGGGGTTGGCGGAGTGACAGGCGGGAGCGGGGTATTCGTAGAGCACGGAGAGGCGGGGAAAGGCGGAGAAGGAAGCGGGGGGAAGGGACGGAAGACGTAGGACAGAACGCAATGGAAAAGAAGGAGGGTGTGGGGGAGGAGGGACAGGCAGTAACAGTGGGAGCAGGTTCGGGGTGGACGGGTGACGAGTGAGAGAGAGCGGAGAAGGTATGGGCAGCGGAGATACAAGAGCGGAGTGGAAGCTGAGCGAGACGGGGAGGGACAGAGCAGCGACGTTCAGTAAAGAAGTGGGGAGGAAGAGAAACAGGCGGGGGCAGGGTGGAACAATCAGGCAGTGCACGGCGCGGAGGCGGGTCGGTCGAAAGCAGAGAAACGGGGGACGGACAGAGAGAAGGACGGTGGGCGGAGAATGTGGGAGGTGAAGGATATGGGAGAAGGGAGGGCGGAGAAGCAACGGGCGAGAAGCGACCAGAGGACAGACGGGAGGGATTGGGGCGGTGGAGGGAAGGGCAGGAGGTAGCGAGAGCCCGGCAACAGGGGGGCGGGGCGAGGGAGGAAAGCGGGGTGGAGCGGCGCCGAGGAGCGTCAAAGCGAACGACGCGCGACGTTTACTGGCCGCGCGACGCCGCCGTCCGTATATCTCCGCGCGAGAGGCCGTCGCGACGCCAGCGACGGGCGGCGTGCGGCGCGCGGGGCGGAGCGGCGCCGGGCTGCCTCCGTATTTCTTTCTCTTCGGAAATGTATGGATCCGCACATGCTATTACAATTCATGGCGGGGCAGCGGCGACGGCAACGGCTGCGGCCCTCCTTGAGGACGTGGAGCAGCAGTTGCGCCGAGAGAACGCGGGTTCGCCGTCGACCAAAGGCGTGCAGGAAACGGCGCTGACAACGGAACAGTCACAAATGGAGATCGCGAGAGGGTACGGAGAACAAAGAGAAATTATGCTGGAGGTAGATTGCGAACGTCTGCGTCCAGAGATGAACTTTGGGGTAGATTTTAAGAAGGAAGAATGTCACGAGGTCTAGGCGGAGCCAGGTGTTGGCCACCTGCGTTCCGGCAGCGGCGTACGAGTCACGGGGGAACGAGGTAGCGACAGTCAGCTGCTGGGAAGGAGATGGTACGATGCGGCAGCAGCAGTCGAGGCGGCGGCGGCGGCGGCGGCAGCGGAGCTAAAGCAAGCGGCGCGGGCCGCTTTTTATGGTGCATACAAATGCGGGCGTAAGAAGAGCTTTAAATATGCAGCGTATGCATCTATGCATCGCGGCCGCGTGCCACCGCCTCCACGGCCGCCGAGCCCTCACGTGACGCGGCCCGGCGCGTGGAGTGGCGCAGGGGCGGGGAGGGGCGGGGCGCGGCGAGGCGTGCGCGAGCGTGCGCGCTTGCGAACGTGAGGGCGGCTTTATGGCAGAAGTTGGGATGTAAGACGTAAGGCCACACATGCTAAGAAACACATTGAAAATGCACTTCTCTCGAGACTAAATATTAAGTTTCTTTGCGCATGCATCTAACAGATGAAGTTTTACATTGACCTGAAAACTTTACACTATAATTTAATGTATTATCTGATAAACGTTCTCGAATGTCAAACAAGTATAACAATATTTAAGGATTGTCTAAAAAGTAATTAAAATGTGCTAGTGAATCTTAGCTTCCAACGAACACGGATACTATTAATACCCAAAAGTTGAGCTGCGTGACTCTTAAATTATCACCTTCAGGCAACAACCGTATTCTCCACACGGAAGATTTAAGAAGGAAAACGGTGCAGTGTCTGTGCCGTGCCACCCTCCTTCCTCGTCATCTGCCAAAACCGCGCAGAGCCACGCCTCGTTTCCCAGCGAAGCGCCATCTTCAACAGCCGCCACCACCGCGTAGGATCGTGGCTTCCCCCGCGTCTTCAAAGAACAACGTCGCTGCTTCAGAAACTAATTAACAAAAGGAGGGACCACCGTTTGGGCACACGCGCCGCCTCTAACACGGGGAGAAGCCGAATGACGCACGCCCCTCCGGCTCGCCTCCTTGACGAAGGAAAGGGCCTAAAGAGGAAGGTCCCGCGGCGAAGCCAGCCCGCGCTCGCCCCCGGCGGCCGGCGCCGCCGCCGCCGTCAGGA
Organism: Acheta domesticus; assembly: GCA_031308135.1. NCBI lineage: Eukaryota > Metazoa > Arthropoda > Insecta > Orthoptera > Gryllidae > Acheta > Acheta domesticus. The sequence goes on along the minus strand of JAHLJT010008756.1, from coordinate 37,990,157 downwards.
ATTAAAGCTGTTACCTGGCCCGCGGGCCCCGCGGTTATTAAATTACGGATCGGCTTTGACGTAAATTACCTTTATTGAGCAAACGCAGCTTACGTTTTAATCAAAGAGATTTATTAATGCATCGGGCAGCGCGCTTTGTGCGGCAGCGGCCTACGGGCGACAGGTGCGGGGGCGGCGAGAGGGGCGGGGGAAGCAAGGGGTGCGTCGTCCGCAGGCCTCCTCGTGGCCAGGCACGCGCGGGTAGGGGTGGGGGTGGGGACGAGGCGGTGGCGGGTCGGACGGCGAGGAGGGCGATGGGCGCGGTGAGAAAACTGGCACGCGGACGAGCAGACGGACGGCGGCGGGAGAGCGGAGGCGGTGTGGAGAGCAGAAAGCGCCGGGGGTGTTGACGGTGACTGTGGCGATAACAGAGGGCGACGGTGAGGCGGCGGAGGGGGTTAGAGGGGATTACGAGGGCGATGGGTGGGTGGCGACGACAGGAGGAGGGGGCAGGGGGATGGAGGGGAAGGAAGGCCGCTCCCAAGAAGCCAGCCCTTAGGCGGGGGCGGCGGCGCCCTCCTCGATTTACCCTTCCAGCCTTCAGGGCTTCGTGCTGCCCGTCCCCATTGCCTTGCACTTCCCGAGCGACGGGACGGATTCACCTGTCCGTTTTAGACGCGCCCGCTCGTCACGACGGGATTCCTTGGCTTGGACTAACCAGCACTCAGGCATCCGAACAACAACAATAATGTTAACTACATCATTTCGGTCTCTCGTATCTAATGCTGCGCAGTTGAAAGAAAGATGTTTATGTTAAAGATGCCGTTTCCCAGACGACTTTTCCGTGAATTTCCTGAAGAGAAATCGGTTCATAAGTGAAGAATGGATGAAAGCAGAATTAGAATTCTAAGAAAGTTTTTATACATATAAAAGTGTTAAGAACAAAATATAATTTATGTGACTGAGTGAATGTGTGTGCGCGTGAGAAATCCAGTTGAATGTAAAATTCTGATAATTCAAAAATTGCAAGTTTCTTTGAGAACGTGTAATTAATATATTGAGAGCATTAACATCGAATATCCGAAAACTGAACATCTCTACGCCAATTTGAAAATTTATTACTTTCTTAGAATTTACGACTTACCTCAAACCAAGAAAATGTTCGAATATGAAAGATGCCCACTATAAAAAGAACCACAACAGTATGAGACATTACGGCACTCTACGGGAAACATTTAACTCTTTTGTGCCCTAGAGGGGATTTCTGCTTTTTTTGATAAATTTCCTAGTTCGCCGCTTCGTCTTTTTCTCAAAGGTCTTCCTACCATCCCCTACCAGACGTAGTATAGAACGCACATACACATACACGCACACACATACACAAAGGCACAAGCACGCACACACACGCGGTACGAAAAAGAGCAATGAGTACAAAGGGTAAAAAGGACGAAGGGAAGAAACGAACTGCCGCAGTAATATCACGCTCACATCACGACTGCGCAATAACTGTCAGAGAAAAGAAGCACATTTTAAATTTCAAAGTTCATAAGTCTTTACGCGTTATAAACTGTGAGCGAGGAAAGAAGCCTGAAGATCTCGCGCATCACCCTCAAATGTTCTGCAGAGAACGTTTTTTCGCCTCGAAGAGATCTCTTGGCGCGTTTGGTGAGCTTTTTTAACTCCCACATCGCTTACAATCACACGCATTTATCGCGAACAAATACATCTGTAGTAAACTCAGTTTCAAAAGTGCTATTCTCATAGCCGTTGTATTATTTTTCGTCAACAATACGAGATCTCAAACTATCACAATAATTCCATGCCGATAAAACAGTAAGTTAATTTCGTAAGAACACATTTGATGCGGGATGTTGTTCAGAGCTCGGTTACGGTCGTTGCTAATGATTGTTTGCCGTTTGAGGCAACGCTCATTTCTGTGATACACTTTAATATTAGACTGCTGAAAAAAGGCGCTTGCTGCTAAAGGCTTGCCAGGAAATCGAAAAAAACTTCCATTCCAATCAATGTAAAAAAACTACCAAGAGCATTCTCGCACATGATTCACTTTACGTCTCACTTTACCCTATAAATCAATGGCAAAGCGTCTATATTCCACAAAATCACATCTTCGCAGTCGGAATTACAGGCATCAGGGAGCTTTTCACGCTAATAGCCTCATCGACCAAACGCTTTCCGCAAAGCGCGACGGATCGCGCGCAAGACATGCGAATGCATCACAATCCGTCCCCGTCGCCCCCCTCCTCCACCCCCACTCCTTTCCGCCGACGAGCCCGTGTCCTACGGAAAAACCTTTCCACCCCCTCTGCCGTTTGAAAACCTGTCAGTAACTTTTAAAACTCAAAACACGACTTCCCACTCACAAGCGTCGCGGCGCTGGTGATCATATCTGAAGCGGCGTTGACGCCGAGAGCCGCGGTGTGGCAGCGAGACGACAGAAGGGAGAGAGAGAGAGGAGACGGAGACGAACACAGAGAGAGAGAGAGAGAGCGAAGGGGAGGAAAGGGCGGCCAGAGGTTGTTTCGAGGTGCGTGGGAGATATGCAGAGGAGGCTGTTGAGAAAGGAAAGGACCGAGCAGGGAAAGGGGGCGGTGCCCGACGCCGATTTGATTCTCCCCAAGCACTGCCCGTAATAAGATGCAGAAAGGGTACGTTTGAACGGAGCGCAGATGTGGACGCGGCGCAGCGATGGGGCGAGGCGGGGCGGGGCAGGGAGGGGCAGGGCAGGGAGGGGCGCGGGGCGGGAACGCGATACCGAGCGGAGGAGAAACAGGAAAGAGGGCCAGGGCCCCGATGGTCGTCGTTCGCTGATCAAATGTGCCTCGGTGCAAACGAACACCGGAATCTCGTTTGCTACTCAATGGAGATTACTTGGTCCAACAGGATTCACTGTCCTCGTTCCAACTGCTGTCAACGAGCGGGGCTCTCCACGGCAGCGGCCGCATTGTCTCCTTAATCAGCAGTCGTTTGGCAGGCACTACACAGCCGCTCGCAAAACACCGAACAAATGAAACGGCAAAAGGAACAAATATACGCACAGCGCTAAATGCGAGACAACAGCTGCAAACTTCAAGGCACCAATTGCTCTCCCCCAGCTGAACAATAATTTAATGCAGTGCATCTTCTACTAAAATGCAGTAAGACGACAAAAATCACGATTTTCATTCATTAACAAAAAGACCACTTTCAGCAACACCTAGTCGTAAGGTGTCTAAACAATTCAATTTCCATTAAAATTAAACAGCATCTCAAATTGAACACCTCTTCATATGATTCTTCCACAGGTACGGAAAACACAAGCTTTGCCAAGCTCACTCAGAAAATCAACAACGGACCATACAATCAGAAGAAGAAAAATCGTTACGAAAGACCGAACGACTTTTCTCCGCTCGCAAGAAGAGACGAGCTGTTTGAACAGCCCTTCTTCTTCTCCTCCCGAAATGAAGTTTCCGCGCCAACTCGTGGTTGCTTCTGCCGCCGCCGCCGCCGCGGCGGCTGTGAGAGGCCGCGACAGCCTCGAGGACGTGAGGGCGCGCCCTCCCCCTCCCCGTCCTCCCCCCGCGCCGCCTTCGAGAAGCGCGCGCGCGTCCGCCGCAGCCCCGGGGAAGAAAAGAGGCCAGCGCCCGGCGGGGAGCGCCAAAGAGGCGGGGAGAGGCGGGTCACCCCAGGTGAAGGATGCCACTGTTTACCGGGCGCGCGCGCGCCATAATGGAGATTTATTGTGTCGGCGAGAGGCGGAGGGACGGGCGGTGGTGGAGGGGAAGGGGGGAGGGGAGGGGGCGGGGCAAGGAGAGACGCGCTGCCCGGGAAAACAGCAGAAAAGGCGAGATCGGAGGCCGGAGCGCCAGGCACCGTCGACGCAAGCGCCAGGCTACAGGGATAGAACCAGCTCCACAACGCTTCACAATGACTGCACTTGATTGTAAGACAACCAAACGCTAGCTCTCAAAATGTAAATAATATCATAAATAGTCAATCACTTAGTTTCTGATAAAAGAACTAAATATTTCTTCAAACTTTCGCGAAAACAAAGAACATATGTATTATAATTTTTGCACGGTGCAACTCGTAACTTGCTGTATAATACATTAACATACTACACATACGCAACATATTAGTAGATAATTAAACACCAATTAACTTTTATGACATTCGCACATAAATATTTTAAGTCGGGTTTAATCACTTCATTTCGCCAAAACGAGCGTTTTGTCCTGCAAATTCGCAGTACTTGGCGCCCCGAAATAAATTCCGCTAATTCCCAGCCCGTGGCGCGGCCCCTGGAGATGCCGCCGGGGCCAGCCGGAGCGTCCGGCGCGCGCTCAAGAGGGATGATAATCGCCCCCGGACGCGTCACGCAGCTGCGCGGCGGGAGGGGGTGCGGCGGAGGCATTCCTACTCATTTGGCGGGCCGCCTCCATCCTCTCCGCGGGATGCCGCCGCCATAACAGGTATATGAACTGCGTCCCTCTCACAAAAGCCCGGTGCCGCTGCGGCTGCGGCGATGGCGGCGGCGACGGCGGCGGCGACGGTGGCGGCGGGCGGCAGCTACCGGGGGACGGGGTTGGGCGCGTCTGCGATTCATTACGGAGAAGGCTCGCCTGGATCGGCACGCCCACCCCGCCCCGCCCCGCCCCGCCCCGCCCCGCCGGCCCCGCCCCCGCCTCAATACCGGCGGTGGAATGCGGCGTGGAGGAGGAACCGCAGAACGGGGTCGGTTCGGTCTCGGTTTTCCTGGGCGGTCGCGGGCCCGCCATTGTCGCGCCCGCCTCGAGTTTAATGCGTGCCCCGGCGCATGCCGCGGCGCCGACGGGGTGGGCGCGGGGGGTGGGGGCGGGGCGGAGGCGGGGGCGGGGCGCGGAACTCCGCCGCCGCAAGTATGCCGCCACCGCCGCCGTCGGCGCTGCTGGGCTGGGCGTGGCGGGGCTGGGCGCGCAGGAGGGTGGTGAAAGGGGCGGGGCGGGGAGGGGCGGGGCCGCGGCGGTGCCAACGACGCTGGAGATGAACGCCAGATATGTCGGTATTGCTGCCGGCGGCGGCGGCGCAACGGGCAGAGGCGGAGGGCGGAAAGGCGCGCGCGGGTCTGCGATGATCCTGCGCCGTCTTGGAGGGCCTTCTCCTTGGTGGAGAAGATCGGGCCCTTCCAGCCACATTTTTCGAAGCAAACATTCTTCGAGAAAATTAAAAACGATACTTTCGAGCATTTATTTGCGAAGCGAGGCGATAGTGTGGTAAGTGTAGGCTTTTATAATTTATACGTTTAGGCATAACGCATTTGCAAGAATAAAAAAATGTTACAAAACTTTATTGTAACGCCGAAATGAAACGTACTCTCACGTACTATTAAAAGAGAAGCAGAGATGACTCCTTAAAACAGCGGTCATTGAATATCATAGCATCACACACGTAAAAAATTGACCAAATTACCGTTATCATTGACATCTTACACTCTCTGGCGTTTTCTTATGTCACATTAATCGGTTGCCATTTCCAACTTTTATAAGGAAGTCCTCGACTTCCTTGTACGATTAGATACTCTATCTGCGCTGTTTCTTTCAGGCCTAATAGCAGTTTTGGATTCATTCGCTAAAGAAATTCAATCCAATTTGGCCTACATTAATCGTTCTGTCACACGTTTTCATTACTGTCATTTCTAATTTCCATGGAATATCTTTTGTTTATCGGATAATCTACTAACTTCTAACCAGCCAACGGTTTTAATAGACGCATTTGTGCAGTTAGAACCTGTCGCAAATCTCTTTTTGGGAGCGAGCATGTCTTCGAGCGATCAGAGGCGATTTACCTAAAAATGTACAGTCTCTCATAACAGTTTCCCTTTAATTGTACCAAATCTAGTCATTTATTCACTAGAGGTAAACCGTTTGATCGCCGCTATAATCGAGTGCTTCTTTCATCCCCCAGAGGCCGACGCGATCGAGGGCGAAAGTGCACAGCGCCAATGATACATCCGCCGCCTCACCACCATTCAGAGCGTGAAGTTAAAGCTCTAAAGACAGGGAAAGCGGCGGCGTTCGCCGCCAGGTGCGAGCCAATACCAGAGCGATGTTTTCCTCTCTGCATTATTTCCGATGTTTACTTTTCCGACGGCGGCGGCGGCGGCGGCGGCGACCGCCACTGCCGTAAAGCGGTTACGATCTCTTTCCCTCGCGTTCCCTCTTCCCGCTCGCTCCGAGCGATTCGCGCGGACGCGCTCGGCGAAGAAGAGAATGGGAAGCGAGACCGCATTAAAACGGTGCTCGTCCGGCGGCGAGGGCTCACCTGCGGGCCGGGCACGCACGCACGCGCGCACGCACAGCCTGGCAAGTTCCGCGAGGAGGCTTCTAAGCGGAAGGACAAAAACGCAGCTGCACGTGTTCTCTGCCGTGTTCCCCAATGGCTGCACGCGCTGTCATTCTTCTCTGCCGAAACTCTTTGCTCTCCCATTGTAGGCAATGAGGAAATGAAAAGAGAGTCTGTGATATTAGTTCAGTACTTTAAGAAATCTACTTCACTTTAACCATCAATCTTGAATACTTTAAGCCATCAATCACATTTTCTCTAAGTTATATTGCAATATTTATGGCAATTTTCAACAATTATCAAAATTCCCACAGTTAAACTGCACAAATACTAATAATAATTTTCGTAATGAACGTTTCTTGTCTCTCTCTCTCTCTCTCTCTCTCTCAAGCTGTGCCCAACCTCAAGTGATGATGGAGTTAGAAAAAATATCAAATAGATTTTCAGCTGCTTGAGTCAGAGCATTTTGACACGTGATTTTCAACTAGCAACTGCTTGTTTACTTCGCAGTTTCAAAGACCAATCGTGAATGCAGCGGGCATGGTAAGGGGCCAAAACGCGAACCTGAAGAGGAGGGTACAACGCCTCCCGGCGGTGCGTTTAAAGTGAAGAAACGCGGCCCGTCTGAACTGGGCGACCTGTACTGACGTGCACTCTGCCGTGTGACGACGCTGCGCCGTCGCCCGCACTTCCGGCAGCGTCGCCGGCCGGCCCCCGGCGGCGGCGGCGGAGAGCAGGCCGGCGCGGCGCGGCGCGGCGCTGCGCGGCGCGGAAGAGCGGCGTCGGGTTACGCGGGCCGCGCAAGCACGAGAGCGCGACGGGGCGGCAGATGGCTGGCTGGCTGGCTGGCTGGCGGGCGGGCTGACCGCTCACCCCCGCTCCTGCCCAGGGCGCGGAGGCGGCCAGCGCCTTTGTTTAGGCGTCGCGATCCCACGCACCGGCCGAGCTCGGCGGCGGGCAGGCGAATTGCCCTCGCTCCCTTTCATCCTCTGCCTGGACCACTTGCTGCCCTATCCACCTCTCCGGAACCTGCTTACTATGGCCACTAGGGCCCTGCACAATTCCAAACAAACTTCAACGTTGGGAACGACTGCAGAGGATCTTTCAGCTTTAACATTTCTATAATTACCACCCTTTTAGTACATGCTCGTAATTCAACGATTTAATTTTCTTTTTAAGAGGATATTTAGTAAGTACTTCATGGACGTTATCAGTAAATAATGAAATTAAACGATACATTATGTATCTTAACTCTTATGAAAAAGTGACTGTAAGAGAAAAAAAAAACATTATTGATTCTGTCAGATAGTAGTGACAAAGTCCAGAGAAATCGAATGAAAATTTGAAAATATTAAAGCACGTCCATAGGTAAGTTAGAGCATGGTCCATAACAAACCATTTCCTGAAACACATGTGGCACGTGCTGGGAAAACTTGACGTCTGTCTTTGCGATCGATGCCCCGGCGTGGGAAGACAACTCTCCCAAGAGACTTAAGGTTCTCGTGGCTGGCGGGCAGACGTGCGGGTGAGCCGCAGCTACCGCGGCCGTTCAACTGCGCGAGCGCGCGCGCCCGCGGACCGATAAACATTTTCCGTAGGCGAGCGGGCCGCCCCAGAATAGGGCCCAAGCAAAACACAGCCGGTGTTTGGGGCGAGCGAAAGGGGCTCTCCGCACCGCCCGCCCCCTACACGCCCACGAAGCGTAAACTCTCGCCACGCACGACGGACGCGCGCGCCGCTGGAGACGCGACATGTGCGAACGAGCCAAAGGGTGGATGAAGAACATGCCACTGCTGCATGCACATACTCTCTCGTATTATTTGTAACGGTAACGTAATATAATTTGCAAGTTATTTCTTACTAATACTTCAGACATTGCTAGAAAACGCAACCGAAAGTAGCGTAGAATATTCGACAAAAATACATGTTTAACAAGTAAAATGTTTTGATAAAAATGGTACACGTTGCACCAATTCGTTCTATTATGTTCAATTCCTGCAACGATTTAAAGAATACATTTTGAGTAGGTTGTCAGAAAATTGTATTCGGATTTTTCAGAAAATAGAATTAGACTAGAAGATATCTAGCCACAATAATGAAAGTCCACGGTACGACAAAAAATGTGAAATTTCGCAATATTTGAGATTTAGGTTGAGAACTTTCAATTTTGGAAATTTGGAGCAAAAAATAAACAGAGGAAAAAGAGGAGAGAGGGGATCGAGGGGGAGCGACAGAAGGGACGGAAAGTGGGGGAAGCAGGGAAAGTAAATAATAAATACTGCGATAGAAAAAATGCGCTGAGGGGGCAGAAAAAATTATTTGAGACGAGGCCACGAACAATCTACAGCCAAAGAGTTGAACACATCCTTAGCAAATATAACTGAAAAATTAGGACAGTCAGGAGACTAGACCGAACTTTTATTAAATACAAAGCCAGCCAGAAGAGAGTAGAACGTCGGCGGTTCTCGCAACTGCGGCACGCGCCATGGGCGGGCGCCACATGCAACCGCCGCCGAATTCCACAAGCGCTACTTCCCGCCCCATTCCGCATCGCCCCCGCCCCCACCACCGCCCCGCGCATTCCCACGCAGCCACACAGCGTCCGCCCCGCCCGCCCCGCCCCGCCCGCCTCCAAAGGGAGCCGAAATTTACAACTCGGCGAATTCTAGAAACTCCGCGCGCCCTGTCAATACTATCGGCGCCGGCCGCCGCCGCCGCCGCCGCCGCGGACGCAGGCGGCGGCGGCGAGGGGGCGGGGCCGACGGCGGCGGCGGCGGCGGCGCGTAATCGACGCTAACTATCGCCGCAATAAAAGGGTCGACGGCGGACGCTTTCACGCGCTCCATTCAGCTGGAGGAGGCAGATGGACGCGGGATATCGCGGCGGCGGCTGCCGTCCTCCTCCCCGTCCTCCCGGAGGGACCCTTCCGCTCGCCCGAGTGCTCGCTTCGCTGCGCCGGGCGACAGAGGCGGCGAGCCAGCCGAGCGCGTGAATGCGGAGCTCAAGCGACGACGGGCGTCATTCTAAAAACGAAGAGATTGATCGCCCCGCCATTATGCGTGCTAAGTGGGGGGTGGCGCCGCGACGAGGAGTTAAAGATCGTCGAGACTAGGTTTCATTTATGACGCGCGGCGCAACGTGCTCCTTATTTCAGAAATCACTATTACGGACGTCTTGTACGGCGGAAAATACATAGAGGCTGCTCAAGGTCATTTTCTAAGAGGTCTCTCCATCACACTCCTCTTACTCGTTCTTGCAAACTATTAAAATGTGTGCGACTGTATCGTACATCTAGTACTTCGGAACAAGAAGTACCGGCAGCGAAGGAGCGTTGGGAAGATGTGAGTCCAGAGATGGAAGCAATTCATCAAAATAACGTTTTCCTAGAAAAGCATACAGAGGTAACGTTCTTGAAACAGAAAGTTCGTTGTACACCACATAAGGATTGGATCAGGAGCTTGGCCGGTAAGTAAATGTTTAAATGATTTGTATTCATTTCACGAACGTTGGCAAACTTAGGCTTTTCCACTTTATGTTGTCATTCCGCCAACTGAAGAATGTTCGTACGAAATGCGAGAAATCAAGAAACGTGCACTACAAATTTTTCATTTAATGAAATATTATTTACTTTGGTAATTCTTTGATTAAAAACTGTTGTAATGTGATTTTAATTGTATGGCTGATAAAAGTGAACATCGCGGGCTCTTCAGTGTTCCGTTATGCCAGCTATTCGTTTACCTTTGACGTGCGTAGCCTCAATTTTAATTTATCTCTTCGGGATGACAAAAACTGTAAAACTTTTAGGAATTACAAGTCATCAACAATGAGTACATATTCGAACTCTTACGGTAATGATAGCTCTTTATAAGAAGCCACATCGAAGTTTTCTTCCTCGGTAAACAATCATGAACATGAACACTTCGCCGTTAAATACTTATTTCTCCGCAAGATCAAGCGGATTATAAAAGAGCGTATTTCAGCCACTGAAATACACCTAATTAAAACAAATTAGCGCTTCAGTTCTGAAGATTTTACGGTCGGTTGCGAGATGAAAAATAAAATAAAAAGCAGGAATTTCCAGGAAAGCGTGTCGATTAGTTATGGCAGGGCGAGTGATTTTCAACGTCAAAGCGCGAGTAAATGCGGGGGCACGGGATTAGTTGTCGGTCATTACGGCGCCCTGCGGCGCACACGCGCGCGGTTCCAGGAACTTGCAACCGAACGAACTGGCAGTGGCAGGCGTGCGCAACGTGAACACTGCATTAGCTGGACGCGCGGCGGCAGGCGACGAAGCACAGAGCTTTTATTGGTACTGATGGCCTCATTATTTCTGTATAATCGTATAGCGTAAAAGTTCTGAGGCGCAGTACCGTTATAATACAATAATTTCTAAAATTCCTTTGATGTTTTTTCACACGTTCTGCGTTAAACACATGCATTGTTCTTCGTATGCTCAACACTAAGAAGGCACGGATGAATATTTTGTTTTATTCAGAGACAAGGAAAACGAGGCACGGATGAATATTTTTTTTATTCAGAGGCGAAATATTCCAAACGGCACATTAATTTCCTAGTTGACTGTTATGCTTACACTGATTCATCTGGGTTTCACATTTTTGAGTTAATGATTTACAATGTAGGTATTTTTAATGGTGCTGGTTTCGTGCTCAGAACATCACCGTTTATTGCAATCAACAGTTTATTGCAAACCAACACCAGAAATTATCTTTTCAAAGTTGGTCACAAAAAATTGCTAAGAAAGCACAAGGAAATGAATGAATTCAAGTGAAGAGTATGCTGTGGCGGATCAAGGAAGCATCAAGGCTTCAAACCCGAAAAAAAAAATAATTAGGTTCCGAATGAACACCCCGCGTAACAGTTTCCAGATTAGCGTGATCCCCCTGGAATTTCCTGCCCTGCGAAAGCATCCGGGCGCAGAGAGCGCGCGGTGGGCAATTGTTGAATAAAGAACACAGCGCGTGACCACCGCCGGTCGGATGATAACGCGCAGAGGAAGTCAACAAGCGGGGAAATGAGCTTAGTCAGCGGGCATCGCCGGCATCAGCGCCGGGGCCGACCGGCGCGGGCCAGCTCGAGCGGGGCGGCGGGGCATCGGCCGGCCTGCCACCGCCAGCCCGCGAGTACGTCGGTCTCACCACTTCGCCGCGCCCCCGCCCGCTCGCTCGTTCGCCACCCCGCTAGCCCAACCGCCACCTCTCCATCCCGACCCGCCTCCCATCCTCAACCCTCTCCCGCCCTCCCGCCTCGCACCCGTCCACCCCCCGGCTCTTGCCAACCCCCTCGCCGCAGTGTCCACTCCCTCCTGCCCTCCCCCCCGCTCGCCCCACCGTCGGCCAACCGTCCGACCGAGCGGCCGGAGAGAGCGACGGGGACAATTTCCCGCTACAACCGAATGCACGCGTTCCTCCAATCAACCCGCGACTTGATTGACGACCGTCGACGGGAAACGCGAATAACGACCGTAAAAGCGCGCCGTCCCAACGCCGGGCGGCGGCGGCGGACACGTCGCGCACGTCCGATAGTGGAACGAGCGCATGGGCGTGTACGCGTGCTCGCGCGTGTTATATGGACTCACGCGGCGGTGAAGGATTTTCTCATGTCGTGCACCGAGTGGTTTAACGAAAGTATATTGCTAGGATGAATGATAAGGGACATTTTTGATGCAACTTACTGATCTCGTGAAACCTCACATGTGCAAAATGGACTATAATTATTCCTAGTCAATATGGTTTAAACACTTTTTCTTCGTAACAGTTTCTTCTGTCCTTTTCTGTGATTCTTGACATAATTAAGTATGAACTAAAGGCTGTAAAACAAGCTCTTGATAAAAAGATCTAAAACAAAGTTGCACTATCAATGCTTAAAATCGGATGTTACATTTACTCTTGATCCAAGAGGTAGGACGAGATCAACCCACTTCATTCAACTTCGCGAATGGCCATCGCGCAGACGTACCACGAAACCCACACCGTCGGAGGTGCGCCGACGGCAACAAACGCTAAAGACGTTCAATTTGTTCCCGGGGTCGTGCTTAACGTTTTAATTAAAGGCCCTGCCTCCTCCAACCTGCCGCCTGCCCGCTTCCATACCGCGTCGCTAAATGTTTAAAACCCGCGCGGTGCCGCCGTTTGCGAGACTGTAAAATGTATTTTTTTAAAGGGGGTGCCCGGCTTCTTCGGTGAGGGTGGAAGGGTGGGAGGGGATGCGGAAACGGGAGGCCCAGACGGCGCCAGAAGCGCGGTCGTGGGAGGCAGGAGTGTGGTCGGAGGCGGGGATGGTGGCGGGGCGTGCAGATCAGGCGGAGGGAGGGCAGTAGGCGGGGTCGAGGGCGGGGCCGGTGGCACTCACGGCCGAGTGGAAAGGAGATGGGTCCCTCGCAGCTCCGATTCCCCAGGATTGGCCGCATCCCGCCGCCCCGCGCCGGGCGGGGGCAATGGGAGGAGACGCAGATCCCATTTTCTGCGAAGTGAATTTACCTGGGCGGAAAACTTGCTGTATTTTGCATCTTGCGAAGGGGAATTGTTTTTTGTACTCTTGGAATTCTCAACTGACCTGAATGCGATCCCCTGATGTCTCGCAGTCAACATTTATTTTCTTCGTATTGCCTATCAGGATGCGGCTAAATCCTCTTTTCTGCTCCCTTGAATTCATAAACGATTACATTTCCTCTTTATTCAGATGACTGAAGTGGAAAAATGAAATACTATATTTCGCTTCACACGATGTTTTGGAATCAAAAGGTAATTACATTTCTTTTTGGTACACGATAGCCCTTCAAAATAAGAAAATATTAAAGCGTAAAAAACATATATATATATATATATATATATATATATATATATATATATATATATATATATATATATATTTGAGACATCACCTAGGATTCAACCATGCAAATAAGAGGTATTCACACTCTTATATAAGAAATGGCTCAACCTTGATATAAACTGAATCAGCGGACTGATATTTGAATGAACATGACAAAAAGAGGCAAAGACGAAATGCTATTGGAGAAGTAAGTCACAAAGGTAATGAAATACCAGATTTCGACAAAATATATTGGCCATGGAATCTACCTAATCATACTACCCGTTATGGAAGCCTACAAAAATAGGACTTCAGATGAAAGCAAAGATGAGCAAACTTTTATTGCGAATATTCATCTGGCTAGCAAGATTACAAAACCCCTATCCATTCACAAGTATGTACCGAAATGAACTAAAACTTATCTGCAGAAGTTCTTAAAGTAAGCGACCCAAACTTTTCTAAATTAGATGAGTAATCCTGTAGGCTGTTATAGAACATTGCAGAGTTATCATCCACTTTTACGGAAGAAACACCCGAGAATTTCATAACCTGACCAATCACGCCTTTTTACCACAACTGATCGAAAGATAGCGGAGCAACATGCGAGCTTCTCGTCGCCCAACGCGGCCGGCGCGGGGAGGAGCGCCCGCTTCGTTATGCCGGCAGCGTCTGAGAGCGCGGCAACGACACAAGATCACGCGCGCGACACAAAACTCCCGGAAGTTGGGCGCCGGGTCGCGTCTCTCGCCCGCCGGCGGCGGCGGTGGGGGGCTGCGAGGGAGCGAGAGAGAGAGAGAGAGAGAGAGAGAGAGAGAGAGAGAGGAGAGAGAGAGAGAGAGAGAGGCAGGGCCGCGGTGGCGAAGTTGCGCGCGGCGCCGACGACCCCAAAATGTTACGGCGGGGCGCAGGAAGGGTCGACGCGACCTTCTCCTGGCATTCAGGTGCGCCTGGGCGGAGCGGGGCGGGCAGGGTTGCGCCGTGCGGCGTGGCTTGGCGCGGGGCGCGGCGGGGAGAGGTGGCGCGGGCACGGTGAGACGCAGACGGTCGAGCGAGGGCGGAGGGGGCGGAGGACGTTATCGGGGACGGCGCGCAGCAGGCGTGCCCTCCCTCCCCGGCCCTCCCCGCCCCCGCGCCTTTCCCGTTCGCGGCACAGGGATTACGGGCCACTCGTGAACTTATCACAGACACACATAAATTTCTACTTTACGGGGCCTCGCCTCGAAGATTGCTGCCGAAGATCCCTTTTATAAGTTTTCTTTAACGCGCTTGTTTCATACAACTTATATAAAAAAAAAGGATGGAAGAGGAGGGGAAAAATTCGCATTCACGTCCGCCGACCAACAAAAATGTCCGCCGGGACATTACCCACACCACTTTTCTTTTAAGAGGGATTTGAGAAGTTTGTGTTGTAATGCGGCGGCAGCCCCCCCCCCCCCGGCCCGCCGACGTCCGTCGAAAGGGGCGGGACCGCGCGTTGTCGAGGCCCCGGGGCGGGCGCTAATAGAATTTAAAAGGCCCCGGCTAATGAGGTTTTCGGGAGGTCTTCGGAAAGTACAAATTACGGCGGAGCTTGAAATCTGACCCCGCGAAGCTCAATTTTAACTCTTATCAACGGCTCAGCACCGCGCCGCGGCCCCGGGATTTGCGGGAGTGGCGGCGCCGCTCCCAGACGCGCCGACGCCGGCGTCGGCGTCGGGAAGAAAAGTGCAGCGAGAGTAGACGTCCGCGTCAGCGAAATATTCCGGGGCTCTCCGGGGAGCGGGTGGGGGGAAGCGGGCGCCAATGGCGGGGTCTTGATGGAAGTCTCACGTTCGCCCTGGATTCTCCCTCTCAGCGAAATGCGCGAGGGGGCTGCCCGACGCTCGTTACGGGGTTGCGTGATTTCAGAGCCAAATATCGTGCGAGATAAATGAGGTTACCGTTCAAACAATGTCTCGGCGAAGATAAATTCTGGAAGCATTGACATTCACTGCGCGAATCGCCATCTGCAATGAAATAAATAACAGTTATTTCAGTGAATGCCAAATGTATAATTGTAACTGTCGTAGACAAAGCAAAGGTGATAAAGTTTTACGACGGGAGCATTTCTCTTCTTGATGTTTTCTTTACCAAATATGACAAAAGGATCTCCGCATTATTAAACCCGTGGTTGTGGGGTTTTGCAATTAATAAGTGTGCCATTTTTAAATATAAAATTCGACTGTGCACGTAAAACCTTTATGACTGAATCAAATCGAAGTCCATATGTCACGCGCAAAGCCACTCGTTCAAATTTCGGTTTTAACGTAAGCCGCACGAAGCAGAAAACCCAACGAAAGAAAATTGCACCGTCATATTTTCAAATATATCAACAACACACCGGCTCGCTGTGTTCTGCTCCCAATCCCCAGGTGGGGGACGAATGTGCTGGTGGTGGTGGCGGCTGGAGAGACGTTTAGCACGATCCGCTTTCGCAAACTACTCATTTTATTCTCGGACCAGTCATGAGATCAATTATTTTGACACTTGGGCATGCCAAACTAAATTAGGAGCTTGGTCGGTAAGTAATATGTAGAAATCATTTGGGTTCATTTCACGAACGTTGGCAAACTTAAGAGTGGGAGCTTGTGTTATTCCACTTTACGTTGTCATTCCGCCAACTGGAGAATGTTCGTACGAAATGCGAGAAATCAAGAAAAGTGAACTTCAAAACTTTCATTTAATGAAACATTATTTACGTTGGTAATTCTTTGATTAAAAACTGGTGTAATGTGAGTTTAATTATATGACTGATAAAAGTGAATATCGTGGGCTCTTTTGTGTTCCGTTATTACCGCTATTCTTTTACCTTCGACGTGCGTTGCCTCAAATTTAATTTATCTCTCAGGGAATCCATTTTAGTATTCTCTCATGCTTTTGGTCATGATTATCGATTCTTACACCCGTCTTTTTAGAGACGATACCAAAACAAACCAAGTCCCTTGTAAAAAATCTCTCTATCAATGCACTCTGTTTACTAAACAGACACTTCCGACGCATTATCAGCTGCCGCCTTAGCCCGTTTAGTTGGCAGACGATTACAATTCGCAGAGCGAAAGAGACTTCGGCGATACTCCACTGTTTCAGAATCAGTGAAAAAAAAATCGACGTGACCTGAAGCGACCTTTCGCAAATTGGGCGACGCGGCGCATGAAGCAGCTAACGCTGCGCGTTCCGGGGACGCATCAGAGATATTTCTCCGCGCGCGCCCCGGCTGGCGGCCCCGGGACCGGCAGCGACAGAGCGCAGAGTGCGGCAATGGCCCTGCCTAATGCTGAATAATACCCGGGCATCAATTACACCTGTTAGCAACGCGGGCTAACATGGTTAAACCCGCTGCATCCCTTTCGGAAACGTTAGGGTTATCTAGCTCATAGCCTCCGCGCTTTGGTTCTGCAGACCGGTGCGCCGCTAATCTGCCCACGCTTCAAAGAATAGAGTGTTGGCAATAAAACCATGGCAAATTTGACCAAAGTTCGCAGAAAAAAAGTCTGAATTTATGGCATTGTTTCAGCAGTAGACGAAAATAACCAAACCACAAATGATTTTGTACGTGAATAAAGGATTTTGCTACAAGTCAATCGCAGAAAATAGCAGATCTTTCAAAGTGCACTATAGTTCACTTCATAGCTCGTATGCGAACTTTTTGAAACTCAAAGGTCCAGGTACTTTCGTTTCGTTGTAGAGAGTTTTCGTTAAATGGTGAGTGTGAGAAACTATGGATTTGAAGGTAAATTAACCTAACTCAAGTAATGTCAACAATCTACTCAAGTAATGGTCAACGCTATAGACAATTCCTCGGCCAAAAATAGCTTGTTATTCAGAATTAGCACTACTTGCAAAACGTAGTTTTCACGTCCCAAACAATGCTGGCATGTGCCATACTACTATTATTGAGTAACAGAACTCTCCAAAATAAATTAATTTTGACTCTCCTACTTTAACGAAGAATTTTTGAAATGTAATCGGCACTCAGAAGCACTTATTAAGAGGACGAGGGGCTCTAGCTCTCGGCCGCCAGGCGCCGGGCTCCTCCCCCGCCGGCAGAGAGAAGTCCAAACAGCGTTCCTGCGCTTCTTCGGGGGCGGCTCGCTTGTTCCCGGGGCCCGGCGGCCGGTCGCGACAAGAGGAAGCCGTTGGAAAAAGCCACGAAAAGGCCAAAAAGAGCTCTGGCGTCGGGCGGGGCGGGGCCGGGTGGGGCGGAGTGGGACGGACGAGACAGCGCCGCCATCACAGAGCCGAAGCGCGGCGGCGTCGCTGCGGGGGTAGGGAGAAGAGGAGGGAGAAGAGGATTTTTCTCGTTGGGAGCGCCATGCAATTTCGCGAGCGCCGAACAGGTAGACGGCGGCGGCGGTGGCGGCGGCGGCACGCGGCCCGGCCGCCGCCCGGCGATTGGCCTGTACGGAAAGGGGCGGCTGGCGGCGGCGGCGGCGACCACCCCCGAAGGGCGGCGCAGGTAGCGGAGGCCGACGCAGCAGCCGCGCCGGGAGGGTCACCTCTCGCCCGTTGGACCGACGGCGGAGGAGGGACGCCGAGAAAGAGAGAGGGGCGGATCCCGTGGGAAGCACACGCCTCCGGGACCGCGCGGGAGAGCCGGTTGGGCGAGGGGGCGGGGCAGGGAAGGGCAGGGGAAGGGATGCAAAAACGCGCAGAAACCGCACATCCGCCGGCCCGCCCCCGGGGAGCCCCTGGACGCCCGCGGAGGGAACGGGGAGCGGTTGATGGAGGAGAGGGGGAGAAGTTTCGACAGCAGCAAACGGGATGGAAGGAGGAGCCCGAAGACGCAAAGGAAAGGTGCGAGTCGTAACTTCCAAGCCGACGTTTGATGGAGTTTCTGAGGAGACAACTGTTACTAAATAGGGAAAAGTGATCAAAAGAGAATATTGAAATGAGCTACACTACCCAAACTGCTAGTCAAAACACGCGTCAGAAACGGATAAATGTTGCGTAGCTGTTTCGTATCCCATGAAGGATATTCGAAGCCTCATTAACGATGGAAGTTTATTAACATTTGAATTCTAAGAATATGTCCACAAACATCGCTGTGCATCTTCACTGACGTAATGTTCCGAAATTTAATACGTAAAAATCAAATTCAGAGCTTTCTGTTACAAAATAGAGAACGGGAGTTTACCGATGACAGGGGGCGAGTCAAGACAAATGGCGTCAAGGAGAAAGAACTTTTATGATTCCAGTACTTGATAATGTATGGCAAGATTCGTGATGGGTGAATGAGTAGAAGGTTGGGCGACCTTAAAGTTGATACGATAGAATAATGCAATTACAAGAGGGGGAAACACGAGAATTTCGAGGAACTCGACCGTGATCGTTTTTTTGTCCGTTACGAATTCCAAATGAAATGAATGGGCAATGGAAAGGTGTTGGAACGCAGGAAGAAAATCGCTAGGGGGCCGCAAAGGCACAGAAACCAAATTAGAGAGAGAAAAATGACTCAAAAACCTTCTTATCCTATTCAGCGCAACGCATCTTACGATACGAAGGAGACGCAGCAATATACTGATTTTTTTTTCGCTCCACATGGCCACACACGCGTATGCTCTCCTGTCTTCCTTCGCCGATGGGGGGAGCAGCCACCGGGGCGCCAGTCGCCACGGCTCCGCCACCGCCGTCGAGACTCCGATTAATTAGCGCAGCGGAATTCCTGGCGGCCTCGGTGCGCGGCCACCCCACAGCCGCGCGGCCTACACCTACGCCTCCCTATGGGGGTAGGACCCGGCGTCTTATGTGTGTGTGTGTGTGTGTGTATGTGTTCGAAGTGCGCGAATGTGTAAGCGAGCGATGGGATACACTGAGAGGACACGAAAGGTCACAAATTATCCCCCAGCGTTTGTTTGAACCTGGTGCGTAAAGATCACTCCAAGGGAAAGCCACAATCATGGAGAAAACCGCGTACCACAGATTAATGTAACACATTTAAAAGTGTTCTCACATTAACTAAATGTCTAGAAATAACCGATATTAATGTAGATATTAGTATTTCAACAATGGCCAACTGGCAAAGGTAATTCGTTACAAAAGGATTCTCATAAGGTATAGTATACATCGGACCTGTTTGTTCTTGTCATGCATTATGCTTATGTACTTCGCTACGAAGCTAGGGCTGAGTTTTTTCACAAGATTGGAGCTATATTTTGGTAGTTTACTTACATAAATCACGGAATTTTATGGGCTCCTGTGAGGGGAACTAGAAGTTTCGCTCGCTTACCTGCAAAGAACAAAAATAGAAAATTAGATAATGGCGTCTACAAAAAAGAGAGAATATAGATTAAACATAATTTTCATAAAACATGATAAACTTGCAGTAATCCACGACTAAAATTACTGTTCTCGTACATTCTATTACATTTCATTTTATACATGTTTTACATCACGATCATATCTATGCATCAAGCAAGTCTTCAGGAACAGAACGTATTGTCAAGAAAAATACTACAATGTCGGAATTAGACTCCAATTTCTTGCAGGACAACACACGACGCCAATTTGTAGTCAAGGCGGGGCGCCGTCCGTGAATGAGAACGCAAATAAACTCGGACAACGACGACGGAGGGAGTCCTGCAAGAGCGAAGGGGAGCGGCGGCGTCCTTCGCGGACAGACAAAGAAGCAACGGCAGCGTTCCGACGAGCTTCGCGGGCGGGGCGGGGCCCGGCCCGGAGACGAAGACGGGAAGCGATGGCGGGGAAACGCACGAGGAGGCACGTGGAAAGGGGGGACGCCGCACCGTCGGCTCCCCCGCAATCTTGGAGAATGGACGCGAAGTCTCCAAACCGCGGCGAGCGACAGTGGCAGCGGTGGCGGCGGCGGAACCGGAGGCGACGTGTACCGGGTTTCTGCGCCCCCCCCCCCCGGCACCGTACTCCCCGCCCCCGCCCCCTACTGTATTCCCCGACGCACTCCCTGCAATTACTTAGACGCGTCCCCAACAAGCCAATCACTCCGACACGCTCATTCGATTTGGACCCCCACCTAACAAGATATTGATACAAACGGGGGCGGGAGGAGTGGCGGGGACGCCGAAGAGAAGTAGCAGGCCCGGCGCGGGCTCGTCCAAGATTGAGTCCCGCCCCACGCCACGCCGTGTAAGGATTGGAAAAAATGATCTAATCAAAAGTAATGCGATTTGATCCGCGGAATCGAGCTTTGTATTGCCTCTAAATACGAGCGCTCGTACGAGGCGGGGGGGGGGGGGGGAGCCGCAGGCATCCGCTCGGGGAAGCGACGCAAAAGGGACGCGGAATTCAGAGAGGATGGATTGCGGCCGCTTTCCAAACTCCCACAATGACGTCATATCACCGCGCTGGCGCCGCCGCCGCCGCCGCCGCCGACGAAGAAGAATCCACTACATCCAGCGAACAAGCGATTGTGTGCGACTGCCTATATACGGAACTTTTCTGAGAAAAACTTCCACGCAAAGAACTGTCAATAGATACAATGTTATACGAAGCCTTCAAAAGTAATTTCAATTAATCATTCAAGAAGAAAACGACTGCTACTATGATATGACGGATTTAGTAACATCTCAATTTCTAAACCTTCTTTTACGATAATTATTAGTAATGATTGCAGAAATGCCAAAATAAAATTGCGAAAATGCTGAATAAGTGACAATACATTCACATTTATGAAAGGAATTACATCCAGCGAAAATTCTACACTGCGTTTTCACAGCAAACATCATTATAGCCGTGCTGTAATCGTTAAAACCGGAAGTTACAACACTCAGGAATTCCTGGTCATGGATGAGTTCATAGGCAGTCTGACGTAATCCAATCAGAACTAAACACAGCAGAGCGCTGGCAGATGCTACTAGAACGAATTGGTAGCAACTCTGAACTACGAACACACAATAAATAAGATGAGAAAAAAATAAATAAGCGCAACTGTTAGTAGATAAGCATCCACCGAAAAAAAATGCTGTACGAAAACGTTGAGTGATAAGACAGGTTAAAAGGTGTTCATTTCCAGGTCATTCGCCTATTCAAAAAGAAATTATGTCGGTGAAAATTAATAAATTAATGAGCCTATTCTTTAATCGATTACAGGGAAAATTTGATTCACTTTCATTTAACAAGCTATTCCATAAATCTTAACCAATTTTTACAAGCACTGGTGTAACCAGCAAATAAGCACTGAATTCGTAGAGATGTAGAAGATTACAGTTTTACCCAAGTAGCACTCTGCCACGCTGATGAGTTGCAGCTGCAGGATGAGTGAAATTAGTGGATTATTAAAACCAACATCCTACTCTAATCCTTCCGGAAAGAAATCGATTACGTCTTCGGGATGGACAGCTGCGATGCAATGCGCCTGCGTTAGCCAACGGCCTATTTCGACTCGCAGCAGCAGTTTCTACTTCCCAGACTTGGCAAGCCGTCTACTCTGTAAAATAACTGCCAGGAACGTTGTAGCTCTGAGCCTGAGAAGTCCCACCGGAAGCAACCGAAACAAATTCGCGTCAAGGAACAGCTGACGAAGATGGTCACTTTGTGTTGAGTTAAAAGAGATTCAATGATGCAGTTTATTGCTGAATGTCAATGAGACAGACCAGTCCACGCAAAGGAGTGAGACTTAAGTTTTTCACAATGAAGGTCCTGAGTTTTTCTCTTCCACATAATTAAAGCCATGAATATTCCAAACCGGTGCAAATCTGCATATCAATATTCAGAGATCAGCGTGCTTTTTTCATACCTTTGAAATTAAGAATGTATGCCCTTCCAATGTTTTGTGGAAGCTTAGACAGGACGGTTACAGTTCATCGTACTCTAAATTCAAATACCGATATCGAATTCGCGGCTTCAATTCTGGAACCCATTAACCAATTTTGATGATTGACGAAATAAAAAACGTACATTTTTAGCGTGAGAGTGAAATAGTTTTCACAAAGCTACATATGGTGGATCAAAAAACGAGAAAGTATTCAATTTCCCGAATCTAGTATCAATTAATATAATTCTTGGATTTTTTCGGCAACTACGTACTTATGAAGTAATAAACAGTTTTGTTACTATTAGAAAAACTAATATTCTAAAAGAATGAAATTGATTATTGAATGGGACAGCTGTCTCCGACCCAGCACCAAGCAACAGTACGTGCTGTGCCGTCTAGTCTTCACGTGCACGCGCGTAGGTGCACAAACATGCCGTTCGATGATTACACATATGGCGGGGATCCAAATCGGCGGGGGCGGGGGCGAGGAGGGGGAGGGGACGCGCGCGGACGCAGCTGCCGCCGCCGCCGCCGCTGCCACGTGGCGTCATCGTCGCAGAAAACAGCCGGAGCCGCCGCCGCCGCCGCCGGCGCAGCTGGAGCGGAAAAGGAAACCCGTCCACGCGCGGAGCGGCAACGAGCGGCCGGGGGGCCCTCATGGGGGAGAGCGCGCATCCCATGGGATCCCCTGCAACCTTTCGGATCCCACTGACCGCTATGCACTTCATTCTAAATCCCGCGAACCACTCATTTCATTTCATTCAAAACATAAATACATTTATAAAGTAGTGATCGACCTCCAATTTATTAAAATTTAAAACAACTCATATTTGATATAAATATATGAATTACTGAACGGAAATCGAATGTATCTACAGCTTAATTGTAACAAAATTATTAATAATAAATGAGGCAGAATATTTCACGTCCCGAGCTCAAAATGGAAAACATTCAATGTAAAATGCATTCAAAAAGTAATAGTGATTGCTGAATTCATAAATAATATTTTTGCCTATAATAAGTTGCAGAAAAATTACTGAACTTATCAATACGCTACAATGCAATTCGTTTTACTTCCATTCGGTCAGTACTCCTTGGTTATTCCACCTATTGTGTAGTTAATCGTCATGTGCCTATGGGTCGTCCATAAATTACGTAACGCGAAAGACGGTGACTATTAGATTAGATCAGAAACACGGGATGCCTATGGGTTTGAGGCAACGTTACACAGGGGCAGGGGGGATTAGATTTATGTTCGTAGAATTGACATTCTTTTAAATTTTTATCATTTGTTCAAATACTTCTTTTTTTAGTCTTGTACTAAAACATTAAAATATTACCTAATTATTTTTTTAAATATGAATAACTTAAAGTTATTACAATAAATAGAAACATTTTTTCATGAATTTTGTATTGAATCTGTAAGACTACGAAGAAAATATTCAAAACTGATATGTAGTATTTTTAAGAATACAATTAAAATGGCACAGTAGATTGTCGTCCATGCGCTATGCAGAACTGAGGCGTGTGATCAGGAAATTTCTCACCTGTGCGTTCTTCCTTCACTCAAAATTTGCCCCCAATCTTATTATTAGGTGCAGTCAGTATCGACAACAAATTCCGACTTTATTTATCATAAATTTTAATTCACAACATAACAATGTTTTTTACTGTTCGCTGTTTACATGTTTGCTCTTGTGCCATTCTAAACATCTTAGTACTTTGTTAAAAATATACCTACTTTTGAGCAACATCCTTGGAATGTACTACTTCCCAAAATTGCGGATATTCATTGGATCAATACACATGAGGTTTTGCGGATGACAATCCTTCTGAAGAAACTAAAATGGGACGTGAAAAACATCCGAGGGTTCTCCCATCTCCGAAGTATCGTTAATCCAACACAGCCCCAACTAAAATTAAATAGTTTCGTTACACGTGTCTTTTCTGACGCTCGAACACATTAAAGAGCATTTCAGGCATAAAACAACGGAAAATCGCCCAAGTTGGAATGCTCTGTATGAAACCGGTAGAATATGATTTTTGGAGAGTAAAAGATAAACAAAAACCATGTTGGGAGGTCCATATTCTGCGGAGACCGCCATCGTCCAGCCGATGCGACGGGCAGCCCGGCCCCTCCCCGCGAGAAGACGGCCGCAACCTAATGAAGCAATTCGGCGTCGGCGGAGGACCAACGAGTCCGCGCTGCGCGGGGAAGAGGCAGAGGCGGGGCCGGAGCGGAACGGGGCTCCGAAAACGCGTTACAAATGGCCCTCGACAAACGCGCCCATGTTTCGTTTTATGAAGTTTCCGCTCGACTGCGCACAAGGCCGCGAGGCAGGCTGCGCGGCGAAGCGCGGGGAGGGACGGGGGCGGGGCGGGGAGGAGCGGGGTCCGCGAGGACCCGTTGGCCGCAGCGGGTGACGTCGCGGCAGGAAGGAGGGGGGGGCGAGGTGAGCGGGCGCGGGAACGCGTGGACCGTCATGGAGAGGGGCGTGGCGGGGGACGGGGGATCTACCAGTGCCTCCAATTTGCATGCCCCGCCCCCTCTCCTCCGCGCCGCGCCGCGCCACTCCGCCCAGGCGGGCGGGCGCTTCCTCCGTAGCCATGGCAGTTGCGTAACGCAGCTGGGCGCGCGCGCGGGTGGGAACGGCGCGGCGGAGCGGGGCGGGGCGGGGAGCGGGACGGGGAGCGGGGCGAAGCGGAGGGGAAGGGAAGGTCGCCCGGTGGGCGGGGACCGCCGGAAGCGTGCGAGAGCGCGCGCGCGCGCGTCGCGATGCTGCCGGTTGACCGCGACCGAGAGCGAATGCAGGCTGTGTGCGCTCAAACCGGCTCGACGCAGTGGTAGCAGGAAAGTTTCCTGTTGGGACCTTGCTTACGAAAATGCAGACGAAGAGAGGATTTGGAAACCTACTCTTTAATACCGCACATATTCACTGCAAATTTATGGTAAGTCTTCGAATGATAAAATGAAGACGCACGAAACGAAAACAATAACAGGCCAAAAATTTGGGGCAAATCTACCCAAGAATTAGAAAAAGCATCACCATGTCGTTATTCTAGATTATTAGTAATCAATTAATCATGGGCAAGAATATAAAGACATGCACTTTTAACAAGAAATCTATTTCAAAAAGAACTATGTCGTTGGTTTTCGATTTTTTAAGCGAAAAGGAAGCCAATACTGTGGGATAGTCTCCCCCTTAAGATACTCCGAGGGGCACTCGTGGAGATAAAAGAAAATTCAAGTTACACAGATGGGCAAAGTTAGCGCTAAAATAACAACGGAATCAGTCCGCGAGGACGATTCACCTGCGCCGCTCTCATAAACTTCTACAACTTCGCGCAACAACGACCGGACTATCTTCTGAGATCGCCGTCCGCGCAATCTCTGACACGTCCCACAAAAAGCACCAACTTTTCCAAAATAAACGCGCCACTTCCCGCCCGGAGAGCGACGCGCACCGAGGCTCCCGGGCAAGGCGCAGCCCCCTCCCGCGAGCTCTCTCGTCCTAATTGTCGCGCGGCCGTGCCCTTAGGGACCCCCTTCTCGCCGCCGCACAAGAGGAACGCTCGCCCGCTTGCCCGCGGGCTGCCTGGGAGTAACGTAGAGCGCCCTTAGCGGAAGACGCGGTAAAAGGGCGTAATCGCCGACTTACGGGCACAAAGGCAGCGGCGGCGCCGGCGGCGGCGGCGGCGGCGGCTCCGCCACGGGCCCCTGGGGGACACCGCGCAGCCCCGTTCGCCAGAAATACATCGCGGGGCCGCCTCTCGGAATACAAATGGCCACCGTGGGGGTCGAGTCTTGCGGTGGGCGGGCACCGCAGAGGCGGGACGGGCAGAGGGAGGGGCGAGGACGACATAAAGGAGGGGGCGGGGGCGCGCCCGGTACCGCCCGCGGGCGAGGACGGAGGGGGCGGGGCTAAGACGCCCGTGGGAGGGGGGCGGGGGCAAATCCCGTGATCGACTGCCGTTTTTCACCGCAGCGTCTATACGTAACCCGAAGCTATTTGGGGAAAAATTGGTTCGCCCCAGATCTCGCGGCAACCCGCCCTCGCCCCTCCGTCGCCTTACGGGCGGGAAGGAGCGCGCGGGGACGGGAGGGGCAATGCCCGACGCGAACCGCCGCCACCCCCGCCAATGCCACCGCCGTCGCCGCCTCGGATCTTCGCCCAGACGACGACTCGTTGGCTGCTAAGGAAAATATACCGCGGGAGGAATTACTTTCCCGCACGCCAACGCGCTGCACATGCTAAGTGAGCCGGCGAACCCCGTCCTCGTCCTCTTCCCGAGAGGAAGACGCCGTCGCCTCCCCCGCCCTCGCTTTCCTCCTCGGCTCTCTCGCCCCTCGCGCGACGTCCTCGCCATCCCCGGACGATCGCCTCTGCCGCCGCCGCCGGCGCCATTTGTATGTATGACGCGGTCGCTCGACAAAAAGCCCCGTTAACGAAGAAAGCGCATGGCCAGCAGCGCGGAGAGGGCCCGCAGCGGCGGGAGGGCAGTGGTGAGAATGGCAAAGACAAGGACAAAGGCACACACAGACGAGTAAGTCGGAGCGCGAGGCATAAGCGCGTTAGACTCGTGAAACAAAGAAGGGAGTGAGAGAGAGAGGGGGATGAGACACACGAGAGAAACAAAAAACGAGAAAGGTACAAGAGCGATAAATACATACACACTTGCGAAGAATAGACGATGTTTAACGGGATGGAAGGAAGGATAGAGGCCAGTGAGAGGCGACAGAGTGCGAGACATCGATGAAGGTGGAAGAAACACTCACCCTCAAAGTATGGGAAACGCCAGCGAGAGAAAAATGAGAAGAATGAGATTCTCGCATTAGGGAGAGAAAAAAAGAAAGGAGAGAGAGGGAAAGAAAGAGAGAAGCAAGTGAATGTGTGTATACTGGAGAGAAAGAAAGAGAGAGGGAAGCAAGTGAATATGTGTGTATGTGAGAGAGAAAGACACTGAGAAAGAACACTAATGAACGGACAAGAGAATATGAATTGCATTGCGACTGAAGAGAAGCCGAGCGGAAGCACTAGAACAACAGCGTTCTAAACAGGCAGGCGTCTAACAGACTCACTAATGAGCAGCAACAACAAACTGAGGCGATTCGCAAAGTGCACAGCCGACGACGCATCGGCGTCGCCCAAGTGCGGGAGCGGAGCGCTTGAATGACGCACCCGCGCCCACGCCGCCGAGGGGCGTCGGAGGCGCGTCTCCATACTGATGGAAAATGCAAATTACTGAGTCAGTCGCCCGCTGTCCGTTGCCATCATCAATAACGCCAACACGGGACGCGCGTTCCGCCCCGCCCCCACCACTCCTCTCCTCTCCTGTCCCCCTCCTCGCACCGCGGACTCCGCACATCGCGCGGTCGACACCTCCCGACCCGCCTCACCCGCCGCGTGTGAAGGCTCACCCCCCTCCCCCCTGAACCTGTCCGAGGGTCTCCTGGGCCAACACCACCTCGCGCCTCGCACGGCGATCGTCCGCTCACCCGCTCACCCTTCCCTCCAGCGGGCCCGGTGCGCGGCCTCCGCGGGCCCTTGAATGACGCTTCAATGCCGCCTGGTTTGTCAGCGGCCGCCGAAATAAAAGCCATTCATAGTAATGTTTTCCCCGGCCGCACATGGGCCGCATTCAGCGGTGCGGGAAGGGGGTAAACAGAGTTGAGAAGCTCCGCGAAGGGGAAACAGTGGAACGTCGCTGCACTTAGCGAGAGAAGCCGCTCCCCGCCCCGCGCCCCGCCCCGCGCCCCGCGCCGCTCCGCGCCGCCGCAGCTCTGGAATGCGCTCGAGTGCAGAGCTCAAGGAGGCGGCGGATGACGAGGCGGAGGAAGGGAAATGAAGTGGTGGGAAGGAGGAGCTGGGAGCGACGGTGACAATTAGTGGAGGAAGCTGTGAAAGATTCAGAGTGGAGAATACTCAATTTCTACATGTCATAAGCTTGGGAATACGCACAATGTAAGGGTGGGTATAAATTGAGTACATAATGCAGGTATTAGGGTAGGGATAAGACAGCAGAATCTCCAATTACGAGAGTTCAAGGAGTCAAGTGATTGTTCCAAAACATAACTGTTTGCGACAAGTTGTAAATTGCAGCGTATACAAAGACGGTTGTTATTTTTTACACTATTAACTGAATTACTCTCTTTTTTGAATAATTTCCTAATAGTACGTACGCGTTCCACAAAGTAGTGAAGTTCCTCAGTGCGAGACATAAAAAATATTTCCTTCGTCCGAGTAGTCTCACTTGTCTCAAGTTGAGAGGCAACTCCGTCAAGGCGCAAGTTCAATAAACCCAGGAGCCCCATTTTCGCTGTGTATTTATGTCGCTATATCAAACACCGAGTTTACTGCCACCATTTACATGGGCGCGCCGTTGTCAGAATGAAGTCTGTGATCTTCGCGTTCCCTTTGATCTCGCGACTAAGCTACATTTTTTTCTTCTGCAAGAGAAACAAGAAAAGGAGGGGCGAGGAGGAGGAGGAGGCGGCGGCGGCTTCGCGCCCGCGAGAGACGCTACAACAGCACGCGAGATGCAGATCCACTTGTCTGTTAAGGAAGAAAAGTGCGCGAGATAAATCCAATTCCGCGTGTTCCCGGAGGCGACAGGAAGAGAGCGCATGCGGGAGTGGAGGCGGGGGCGGGGGCGAGGGCCGGGCTGGAGCCTCCGCAGACGTGCCGAGCGTACTTACGCCAACGTGAACTATCTCGCGGGACGTTGCTTTGCGAATATACGAAATATACTACGACGGTACACTCGGCCGTACATAAAATGGGAGGTAATGTTACACAACAGTGTCCGAGAAGAACTCATGTACTCACGGTATCGATACATATGGATACGGAGAGATATGTGTATCGTGTTTCTTCTGTGACAAACATTGATAGCAACAAGTATTTCAATATTTCCAAATTAAAAAAAAAAATCGTGTTCCAATGGCACTGATACGTTGCCATTACTCTTCCGTTTAATATAAGAAAAACGCGATTTGATTTGTTGCACTTTCCGTTGTTTTCATTCTTCAGTTATTCATTCAGATACGAAATGAGGTGAAAAGCATACAGACTTCCCTGCAATGTTTTTTGTTGTGTTTTTTTTGGGGGGGGGTACAAAATTCATATCTATTATTTATCTACATCAAACATTTTTAGACCATACCACTGATGAATTTAAGCAGCACTACTTGCTTCTGCATCGCCTTTATAATCAGTTTTGAAGTGGCTTCAAGAAACTGCAACTCGTCGCGAGGGATTCCCAATTCCATAGGCGGGCGCGCGGCGGCAGAGGAGCGTCACCCGCACAACCGGGTCTCCTAAGTGCCACCGGGCGCCGTAGCTCGACTTCTTTTCCACGAGCGCCGCGGAGTGAAGATGATCTCTCCCACTCTCGCCCCCTTCTCTCTGCCGCGCGATTCAGCGCCGAGTGGCAAATGAGGCTGCGAAACAAGCTCTCAGTGGCAAGGCGCGGAGGCGGTAACGGTGATGCTGGCGGTGCTGGCGATGAAGGGGGTGGAGACAGTGACAGTGTAGTCCGACGCAATGTGGATTCCGGTGTCGGTGGCAATGACGAGGGGGCGGCGGGGGCGGGGGCGGCGTGGGTGTGCGCAGTGGTGGCGACGTCCGAGGGCGGGGCGGGCTCTCCGCGAAGCAAGAGCGCCACCGCCAGCAGCTTCTCGCAGACTTCTTCGCAATAAGAATGCCCACCTCATTCGCCCGCCTTTGATTAATGATGCCGTGGGCGTAGTTCTTATATTGAGCAAGTATCTCGCGCACTGCAGGGAGCCTGCCACGATGATTGATTGCATCGAAATTTCGGGGGCCCCCGCACCGGCGCAGGCGCGGGCGCGCGCAGCTTCATGCTCCAGGCGGGGGGGGGGAGAGCGGAAGGGGGCGGCCGAAGAGCTTCCGGTCGCCGTCCAGACAACGAGCCTTCCCCCTCCGGTCCTTCACCCCTGCGGCCCGCGACGCCCCCCGCTCCGGCCAGGGCGACCCATCTCCACGGGGCAGGCGGGAAGTGTCGGGGCCAGAAAACAAACGGATCTGAAGGATCTGGTGAGGCTGAAGCACGAATCACGATTTCCCGGCCGCCTCAAACCGTCAGTCATCCGGCACTTCCCTCTTAGCTTCCAAGTGTTTTCGCAGCAGGAAAATCCATCACTCAGCTTGCTGGTAGGGGATTACCATTGGAAATCCTCGTATCACACGATAGAAAATGGGTTGAAGGAAAAACCCCATTTTCAATCAGCTAAAATTGAGAAGAAATGTTTCGTAAGATAAAACACATTATCACAAAATATATACATTGGGAGGACACGTACAATACTATGTTCAATTAAGTTTCTTTCAAAAGTATGCTTTCAATTGACACGAAACGTTGCAAGAGGTCCGTCTCGTACCCCAAAATAGGCACCGTGTGGCGAACTTTCAACGTCACGATCAAATGTAGCCGGAGACTCGGGGAATATGAGCCCTTGTATACAAGGGCGACTCGATTGTCAAGAGGCACGTGGAATGAGGCGGAGACACGACGCCGGCAGCGATCTGATCAGCTGCGGAGCATCGGCGGCGGGGGCTGCGACGGCGCTGCAACATTCGGCGGCCGCGGGGAGGCGGAGGGCGGGGGCCGTGTACGCTCTAATTCCAACGCGGATGCCGCCGCCGCCACCGGCCGGCATCGCGTCCGATATACGACACGGCGCCCGCGCGCCGTCCCCGCTCCCCGCCGCGCCGCTCGGCTGTTCGATGGGCGCGCGGGGAACACGGTCGCGCTGGAGGCGGGGAGGAAGCGGGGAGCGGAGACGGAGCTGTTACTCGCCCAAAACGCTGGCAACTGTCACCGATCGCACGCCGAACCTCCATCGATCCCTTTCCCACCCCGGACAACGCGCGCCCTCGTCTCCATCTGGCACCACCCGAAGCAGATGTTCGTGATGACCACACACCTTACTGGGCAGCACTTAACAGTTTTAAAACGTTTGAAGGTCACCGCATTGCTCCCAAAAATAGCGAGAAACATATTAAGCCGACAAAAAGAAAAAGTTGTGAGGGGAGTTTACGTATTTTTTTAAATGGTTTACGCCCAAACGTCCAACAATTTCAACCACTCACGCGCGAAGGGAACTACGATTAGTTTGACCCCAAGCTTGGGAAACGTACCGTCCAGCCAAGCCCATCAGCTGGTCGCACCCCGCCCACCTACCGCGGCACGCGGCAGGCGGTGGGAGCGCCTAACTTCATCACACGCTCAGTTGCGACGCTGGCGCGCCGCTCTATCGCGCGTGCTGGACGGAAACCAAAGGCGCGGGGCCCAGGACAAGCAGCGGCGCGCCGGCAATGTGCAGCAGACGCCGCAGCGGCCGCGGCCACCGCCCCCGCGCCGGGCAGCGATTCGCCGTCGCCCCCTCACCCCGCGCTGCCGCCCCTCGAGCCTCGCGCCGCCGATCGAAAGCGACAGTCGTTAGCGCCGCCGCTCGACCGTGGCGACGGGGAAAGGGCGGGCGGGCGCCGAGCGGAGCGGAGCACAGCGGAGAGGTGTCAGCGAAGCGGGAGCTGGGCGAGGCGCGCGAGATAGCGAAGGTGGCGGCGCTGGGGGCGGTGGAACAGGCGCGCTGATGAAGCAAGGATCGTCGATCGATGGGGGAAGATGATCGCCGAGAGGGGTCAACGCGGTGGCAATGGAGAAACCTCCGCGAGCGACGATGGCAAGAGAGATTCCGAGGAGGTACATCTCACCGGAGCATTGGAGGCGAAAGGAAGCGATTGGCGGAAGGGAAAAGAGAGTAGAAGAGGAGGAGGAAGAGACTGTCGAGATACCCATGAAGAAAGGCACGGGTGGAGATGGCTGAAAAGGAAGCAGAGATGTCCCAGGAAGATTATGGCGGATGGTAAGGAAGAAGGTTGCTCAAGGTCGTAGAGACAAATAAGGGAGCTGCTTGTTGGTTATTTCACAGACTGGCATCTGCATACTTCTGCTCAGATGGTAATGGAGAACCGCGTGTGGAGATGGTCATTACAGCAGACAGCGACAGCGAGAACTGGTTGGAAGGGAAAATGTAAATGGGAAATGCAGAAGGTTAGAGTGTGGATTAAGGGAACCGTGGAGGGGACTGTCCAGATGGTAATGGGGAGAGGCGGGTGGAGGCGACCGCAGGGAAGGAAGGGGCTGATGAGCAAGGAAGACAATCGAAGCGGGATGAAGGAGATGGCACGGCAGCAAGGGCAACGGGCAGAGAGCGGTCGAGTGGGCGTGGCAGACGGAGTGCGAAGCGCTGCGGAGAGGGCACCGGCGGCCGAGCGGCTTCAGCGGTCGCAGAGCCCTCCGGCAGGCGATGCCGGCTGCAGCCGCCGATAACACGCCGGAACGGGCGACCGGGCCGGGCGAGAAGCGCCTAATAGCGCGCCGCGACCAGAGGAACCCCCTGGCCGTCCGGAGGCGACGTCGGGCAGGGTGGTCGAGGCGGGTGAGGCGGAGCGGGAGGGTGGGGGCTGGGCGCCTCTGAGCAGCAGACGGAAGCACGGGGCGTCGGAAGCGGCGGCCAAAGCAGCTCACCCTAACGAACTGGGCATTAACGTAAATACCTAACGCGAGTAACGGCCTCGGGAGGCGATTGGCAGGCTGGTAGCGGACTTGCAGGGGAGAAACAGCGAAATTACGTTCCCGAATGAAATAGAATTGCGGCAGAGAAGGGACACAAAATGGAGATAGACTACAGTTTCGAAAGATGTAAGTTTCAAAGTAGCAGACCACAAGGGAAGTTGGGGCATTGATGACATTCGTTTGATATTAGAAAAATAACAAAAATACACTACAGTAGTAGCAGAAAGGTGACGCACAATTGAGAACCAAGGCAATTGTAAATTGCTTCCACGCATAATTGTGTGTAATCAATTCATTAATACCGCGCGTAATCGATTCATCATTACAACTTGTAATAATAGCTAGGTAAATTGCTGGTGATGAAGAGGAGAGGTAGAGCCATTCAAGAGGAAATGATGCAGTTTGACGTCAGAAAATAATGGGATGGAAGCGGTGCGTCAACCTAGAGATTGGACTGACCAGGTGGCTATAGACAAGACGTGTGGAGATGACGTATCGATGGGATCGAGCTCGCAGTACAGAATGTGAATGCAGTGCGTCAACCTGGTAAGCGGACTATGATAAAACAGATCGCTGCGAAACACCCGAAGGTAAAGACGAACTTGCTCTGGCGGAGGTCACGGAGAAGGCGGCTTGGGGGGCAGGCAGCCGAGACCAGGAACCCAGGAGGAGGATTGCTGCCAGCAGCGGCAGCGGCTGCAACTTCAAAGCGGCGGAAATGGCGGCGGCGGCGTGTCACCCGCGGGGCCCCCGTTGCGCGCGCCGCTGCACTCGCTTTCGCGGCGTTACGTACGCGAGTTCCTGCGAGCTAATCGACCGCGGCGGGGGGGGGGGGGGCGAGAGACCCTCATTGTTCGCGCGGCTCGAACCCCGGACGCCCGCTTGGTCGACAGCGGTTCGGCGGCGCTGTTCCGGACCGCGGGGCACAATGGGGAAAACTGCAACTCGAGATTTTTGCGGGCGCATTCCTACCCAATTGTCGTCAACGGAAGTGAAATCGTTGGAAACTTGTTTGCAACAGACTGATCACGAACAATGAACTCTTAAACACGCAGATGTGAGTTCTAATATCTGAAAAGATGTAATATTAATGTACTCAGGGCCTTTAAAGAAGCGTCATCTCGCCGTTCGAGTCTGTTTGCGTGCGAGTGAGTTTCTGAAGATACACAACTTACACACACCTTTCCTGAAAGTATGCCAAGTGAATTTCGCCATTAAAATATCAAATTACGTGGAAACCGTTACAAGATGCAAGAAATAAATACTACGATAATTTTAATACCGCCTTCAGCAGGTATCTTCAATTTCCTCCTGCCCGTAAACCATCCGGCGCCCGCCGCCAGGAACGCAGCCGTTATTAATATAAAAAAAAGTTGCAATGTATTTTTACACGAGGCCAAAATAAAACCGCATGTGTTAGCCGGAGAACGTCTTCCGTGTATCAAATTGCATCAAACCACCATTGAGCAATTTCCGCGCGCATAATGGGTCGAAGGACTGACGGACTCACGTGATATCCTCGCTCTTTCCTTCTCCTACTTCATTTATTTTTTTCTTTCTTTCTTCCGTCTCTCTCCCACCACCTCAAGGGAGAAAGAAAACAAAACAAAACAGCTGTGCAAAAACCGGAGGTACTTCCGGAAGTTCCGCTGCAGCAACACCGCCTGCCGCCCGCCCG
This sequence comes from Acheta domesticus, assembly GCA_031308135.1. Taxonomy (NCBI): domain Eukaryota; kingdom Metazoa; phylum Arthropoda; class Insecta; order Orthoptera; family Gryllidae; genus Acheta; species Acheta domesticus. The sequence continues at coordinate 37,956,003 of JAHLJT010008756.1, read as the reverse complement.
CCTGCTGCCGCCGCCGCTGCCTCCTGCGCGGTCTAAATTTTCCGCCATTTGCATACGCGTGCAGAGTTGCACCTGTTCGCGCAGGGGGTGGGGTGCCGGACCCGGTGGGGGAGGGCGGGGGCTGCGCCGTCGGCGCCGCGCTGGCGCACCCGCAACCCACATACCTGGGCACAGTGCCACCTGCCCCGGGCGCCCACTGCGACTTCTGACACCACCACCCCTTTCACGGCTGTGCACCCGCCACGCGCGACGCCTGCAACCCCTTTCTTTCGAAGAAAGGGTAAAAAAAAATATATATATAAAAAATATAAATAACCCGTTGTGCGGGTTCCGGGTTGGCAGGTAGACTTGAGAGAGAGGGCGTCGGTGGCGAAAGCGGCGACAGACGGTGGTGGACAGGGCAGATGACGAACGCGGCGGCACTGGAAGGCGATGGCAGAGGTGCATTTGTGAACGCCACTGATATATATATATATATATATATATATATATATATATATATATATATATATAACGTTAGAGCAGGCAGAGAAACATAATGTCCAAATAACGATGTACCACATTAATAGGGGTAGAATAAAGAGCCTAAATTAATATCAGGGAATGCGTTCTGAAGAGAGCAAATTGAAAGGAACATAATACACAAATATCCTAATTCGGATCTGTGGATATGAGTCACCTTAGTATAAAAATTAGTTGTGTGGATGGTGTTTATAAGACGAGGAACACTGAGCAGTGCAGTAAAAACGGAGCTGAGCAATGGCACACGCAACTTGTCAGAACACAGTAAGGGCTACAACACAGACGGCAGCAAACACCATAAAATTCGATGCCTACGCGCAGGATTTTCTCTATTGAGTGAAAAAGTAATAATGGATGAAATAATTAATACGATAAGAAAGTACACATTTCTTCTTGGGGCAAGGCATAATATATAAAAAACAAAGTCGCGATTTAAACACTATAAAAACTTTTTTGTCGTAATTATTACGAAATAGGAAAAAGTCACTAAATAATAAATATTGTGCATCAAATATACGTGTATATTGATGATAAATATATGTAAATCGACAAAAATTTTAAAAAATGAACATAGAATTCTCAGGTATGGAACTGCATGCGCAATATTTGCCCTCCGCTGGTACTGACTTCGCGCGTAGGTGATCATGAGCACACACGGCGTCTAAAGAACGCCCCCGCGACGTGTCGACACGGGGCCAAGGGGAGGCCGGCAGCGGCAGACATCTCGCCCCGGCAGACACGCGCACGCAGGCACGCGCTGCCTGCGCCATCTGACGCCCGGCGCCCGAGGCCGCGCGCCCAGCCCGCCCGGCGCAACACCTCCGCGCGCGCCCGCCCGCCCGCCCGCCCGCTCGCCTTTGTGCCGCGGAGGAGACGCGTGTACATTCACGTCAGCGCCGGGCGAAACGGCCGCGTGGGGCAACAGCAGCGGTCGACAGCACGGCATCACGCGAGCCACTCCGCCCCGCCCCGCCCCGCCCCGCCCCGCCCCGCCCCGCCCCGCGCTCCTCACCCCCCCCCCCATCCGCCCTGCGTTCGTTTGATCCTCGCCCCTTCAATCTTCATAATTTTGCATTCTTGTTTTCGTTAATTAATCATAAATATACAACAGACATCGTGCATGACGCCGACAAAGACAAAGGAAACAATAAATGAATGGAAGAAAAAAAACTCATATACATTGCTAAAATATATAGCATATTTATTAGTACAAAGAAATCGCATGTCGAGCCTTAACAACGCGCACATTACAACTTCTAATAAATACGATCACGGTACTTTCATGAGTTTTCACAAGTAGTTCATGTCGTGAACTGTCAATGATGGTAAGCATTACAGGTACTACTCGCATTACAGATAAAATGCGCGCTAATTAAATATTTTCAGAGAATTATTTTAATATAACATAGTCATCACCACATAAGTATTTGAAGTATACGATAATTAGTTTAGGGGTCATCCATAAATAACGCTAAAGGGGGAGGGAGGGAGGGAGTCTGAGGCAGCGTTACGCTGCGTTACAAGGGGAGAGGGGTATTGCAAGTACTCGAAATTTGCGTTAAGTAATTTATGGACGGCCCCTTACTACTTGTTCAAAGACTAACTGAAGATATTTAATTAATATTTATTTTTCTCATTAATGGCAAGTAGCAATAAATATCTTTGAGAATCTCAGCCTTCACCTGCGCAAGAATGCTATGATTTATGAATTACGGCTGGGGAATGGGTCCGCCATTCATTCAGCCACTCCAGCGCAAACATTCGCGCGCACCAGCAGCGCGAAGCGGGGCAGTGCCGGCTCGGGGCTCGAACACGCGCCCTCCCCCTCTCTTCGGCGCGAACGCGACGTGCCGCGGGGGAGCGCGCCCCTCCGCGTCGCCATGGCAACGGCGTCCGCCCGGCGCCCTTCGCAGCTCCCTCCCACCAGCGAGGCCTAGCAGGCAGGGCGGCAGGCCTCTTGGTGGCGCGAGCAGCAACGGGCCGGGTCCGGCCGGCCTCCCGATCTCAACAGGTTCCGTGGGCGAGCCTATTCCACTCAGCTACTTTCAGACCATTCATTGCAAATATTCGGACCATAAAACCCAATTAGACACATATATTTGTAAAATTATCACATCCGAAGTGATAATTATTAAGGCGTTTGTTTACAAAAATTACATAATTATGACTATTGCACACCGAAAGTGAAAACATGAAAATGTTATTTATTAAGGCCATTTATTTTGAGTCACTTTACATTAGTTACATTTAATGTAATGTGACTTGGTTTATTATTTAGAACTATCAAATGGCATCATTACAAAAAAACACACACACAAAGGCGTTTTGTTTTACTTCCAACATTTTGTGCCAAAGGCCACCACCACAGAAGTATGATGATGTTTTATAAAATACTTTCTCCAAAAGATTTGAACTTTTTCTCAACGGACGAAGAATTTTGGTTTACTGTGGTATCAGTATAAACTGTCATACTTTCCATACGTAGATATTATACAACCAACAAATAAAGCAAAAACATGTAAGTATATTTTTATTCGTTTTCCAATTCGTTTTTCTGGTCAAATCGATAGAAAATACGGATATTACAAACGCGCAGCTGATTGTAAAATTTATTGCTTCCATGACGTAATCACGCGCTGCTGCGCTACCACTCTCTGCGATAAAAACAATGCGCGTGGAGGGGCTGCTGTCACCCCGACGTGCCAAAATAGCGGAAAAAAGGAACAAGGAGGGCAACGAGTAACAAGAAAACGAGAAATAAAACGCCGGGCGACGGTTTTTTAATCTTTTGATTTTCTAAACGATAATAAATGCCATTTCAACATCACCGCTTTGCTCGAAGAAACGTTGAGAAAGGAATTTCGTTTCTGTTTCTACGCAAATATAACTTGTGTGAGTATGATATATTACGAAATGTGTTTGCAGACATCGTGCTATCGAAACATAATAAAGTTTGCAGGCAATTTATTGAACAAATGAAAGCAATTCGACATCGAATCAAATGGCGTAATCAGTTGTGGTGAAACCGCTTTCAGCTGAACTGCAGTGGTAAGAGTAACTGGAACGTAACTGTTTTAGTATGGCGCTCGGCATGTAAGTTTTCATTGGATGTGTACGAGTGGGAAATACTGATAAATTACTGGTGACCCACAAGGCAAATACGGGACAATAATTATATATATATATATATATATATATATATATATATACACAAAAAAATATACAAATACTAACTCTCACTAATGAAAGGCTTGAACCCGAGGTTGGTAGATACAATTCGATCAAAGCTGTGGATTTTTAAGAGTGAGAAAATCCATGGGAAGGTAATTAGAGGCACTGATTAGCGGAATTTAAAATAATCTCAATCTAATTGACGGTTCTGGGATTAATTCTAAAACCGTTGATCGCCTTAGCAAATATCTCCTTTCGCTAGTCGATGGCATTAGGACTAAAAGTACGAATAAACAGTAACCTCGAATGTAGGTAGTAACTCCCAAGAAGTAGACAGCATTGGCTGTAAAAATGAATCACAAAACTACACGTGCATAACATGACTTACACGTCCATGCGATACGAAAAGATGATTCTTCAAGAAGTTCTAAATTGCGAAGGAGGGGGGGGGGGGAGGGCATACTGCATTAAACACAACCCGGAGGGCCACAGCCCAACCGCGAAACGAACGCGCCCCGCACCGCCCTGCCGCGCCCGCCGCTTTCTCTCCGCTTTACGAGGCCCCGCTCGAAAAAGCCATTCATTAAACAGCGCCATGACAAACTCGCTGCGCTTTCCGGCGGCAACAGTTCGGCTACCATGCGGGGCGCTTCGGAGATAAAGCTCGGAAGCTGCCGGCCCCGAACGCGAGGTCCGGCGCTCTCGCCGCGCCAACACCGGCCGAGAGAGCGCGGGCGCCGCTGAGCGTGGCTGTTCCAGAAAGAGACAATATATACGATTGGGTTTACTTCATTCAATTCCTAAACAGATGTGGACAATGCATCACCGGCTGGCATATTGATTGCCAATAACGGGCCACGAGCGTTGGCGGCGGCCGCCAGATATTTATATGTGGCCGTAACAATACTGGACGGGCAGCAGGGGGGGGGGAGTGGTGTGGAAGGTTGGGTAGGCAGGAGGGAGGAAAGAGACGACAACGGGGAGAGGAAGGGGGCGTGCCCGACTTCGCGTCGGCCGCACGGAAAGCAATACCCGCGTGTGCGCGCTCTCGCGAGCGGGAGCGGCAGCGGGAGCGTATATTGCGCAGAGTTGCATCCGGGAGACCGCACCGCTAGCTCGGGCGCGCGCGTACTGCCGGCAAGAGAGCGCCGCGGTTGTATTATGGAAATGCCGGCGGAAATATTTCATCGACGCGCCAGATGCTACGCGCGGGGGCGTTTCCGCGAGGTGGGGGGCACCCCCGCGAGGAAAAGGGGCGGGCGAGGGAGGGTGCGCGATGTTGGCGGTGGTGGCTCGTCGCGCAGCGCCGCGCCGCGCCGCGCCGCGTCGCGTCAGGAGTTTGAGAGGGGACGTCGCTGATTAATAGCGGCCGTGTCGACGGGGCAGTTCGTCAAACGGCGCCCTGGCTGGCGGACGACCGGTGTCAAAGGGTAAGCGGGACCGAGGACGACGCACAGGCGGAGAAGGAGGTTTATCAAGGCGGCCAACGTCCTCCTGAGGCAGGGCTGCGTGGAGCGTGATGGAGTGGGACGCGGCAGGGCAGGGCGAGGCGGGGCAGAGACGCACACGGAGCGGGGTGGAGCTGGACGGCTGAAGTTCAGGCTGCTCCTGAGAGTGGGTGGGGCGGGGGTCGCGACGAGGCGGAGCTGAGCGGGTGCGCCGGAACACAGTAGGCGGAAGCGGAAAGACGCCGTCAGAGCCGGGGGCCGGGGCTGAACGCAAACGAAGAGAAGCGGGGTGGGACGACGCGGGGCGGGGAGGAGCGAGTGGAGCGGCGCGGGACGGGTCGGAGGGGCGGGGCGCTTGGCCTCGCGCCTGCGGGGGGCGTGTGCCGCGACCCGCCGCCGCCCGGGGCGCGTGAAAGGCAGAGAAAGGAAAGGGCAGCAGGGAAACCTCGGTGAATGTCGCAGGGAATCATGATTGCTAAGTTCCATAGGTCGGCTGAGAGAAGAATTATCTGAGATTACACGGAACTTTCATAAACACTCAAATGTAATTTCAAGTAATAATTTTCTTTCACAATATGCACGCTTCCTATTTTGTTGATGCACTGTCTCTATGACTAATAACGGTAAGTTGATGTCGGAAGTACGAAACATTTACTTACATCCATCCTATTTAAAAATGATTCATTACTTTTTACAAGTACGCGTCGATAATAATAATACAATAATTTGTGTATATCACTGAAATATCAATAAATCACGATCTAATGAACTGTCCTACTGAAATTATTCGAAATTACGTAAAAAACGCTGTCGAAATTGAAAGGTTGCAGACGTTGCACGATACGCAATGGTTCCTGATTCCAGGAACTCTTTCGTCACATTCGTGAAATCTTTTTCCTAGAAACGAAGCTAAGCAACGCAGCTCGAGAGCGAGCTTGAGAGGCGAGCCTCGTCCGCGGCGGCCGGCTGGCAGCCTCGTGGTGGGAGCGGGGCGCGCCATGCCAATCGCATACATCCACCCCGCCCCGCCCCTGCCCCGCCCCCCCTGCCCCATCCCGCCCTGCTCCGCCCTGCTCCGCCCCACCCCGCCCCACCATGCCCCACCCCACCCGGCCCACTCAGCCCCGGCCCCCCCCCCCGCCCCGGCCCACCACGCCCCACCCGCCACTCGTCGCTTCATTGACCGCGGCTCGCTGCCTCCCGCCGCTCCTCCCCTCCCGCGCGGCTGCGCGCTCAGGAAATGGATCGCTGATGAGTCAGTTCTTTGGGTGTTTCGGGGTCAGCATCGTTAACATGCCGCTGGGTTCCTTCCGAGCGCGGGGGCGCGGCGCGGAGCCCCGACGCCGGGGGGAGAGGCGGGGCTGAGCGGAGCGGCCTCGCCTGATCTTCCTTCGCCGCCCCCGCCGCGCAGTCTGGGCGGCCGCCAGCCCCCGCCCCCGCCCCCACCCGCGCCGACTCGCAGACTGGCTCATGAAATAATGACGCGCACAATGTGCACTGCAGACAGGATGGGCGAGACGCACCATTGTGTATCAAGGAGCTGGCCTAATCGGGGCAACGAAGTCAACGACTGGAGCGCAGCAGCGGCGGCGGTGGCGGCGCAAGTGGGCGGGGCGGGGTGGGGCGGGGTGGGGTGGAGCGGGGCGGGAGGCGGCGGGGGCCACGCCGGGGGCGGCGGCGACCTCAAACGCGACGCGACGCGACTTGGCTTGGCAGCGAACGGAGCCGCTCCGCTGTGACAGCCGCTGAGTTTTCGCGATAAACTGAACGAGAGGCACGAGAGATTCAAGAACAAAAACGTTAATGGGAAGAATACAAAGGCCGAAGCACATTCAAAGGATGAAGGACTCTTGTTGGCCAAACATTGAAAGAATAAAAAAAGCGGAAGATTACATTTTGTGAGTGCATACGAATTCATGAATAATAATGATTAGGCAACAGCAGTCATCTAAATATATATCATTCAGCAAAAAGTTGCATGTCAAGCAAACATGGAACTAATGATAGAGAGTATGGGTCGAACGTGCGTTCTATTTTGAAAAGAAAATCTCGTCCCACGCTGCACAAAACATTCCATGACAAGAGCGCTGAAATATACAATTTACCATTTGGGAAAAACAACGCAAAGATTCGATCGCGGCCAGAGATAATGAATCAAATAACTGTCCGGGTCGAGATGCAATTGTTCCCCACCAAAAACCTGGCAATTTCCGCCAAAACTGAATTGCCCCTCCTCCAGGCGGCGGACGCGGCCTCTCCACCGCGCACCAGGCCATCTCCAGGTCGGGGAAGAATCCTCAAATCGCTCTCCAAGAATTCTTGCTCTTCCTCCTCACCCCCCGTCTCGCAAAGCCTACGCGGAGCGGAGCGGGGAAAGGGGGCGGGGCAGGGCGCGAGGGCCCAGCCGAGGGCGAATGCGCCTGCGCCCGCCCGCCCGCTCGCTCGCTCTGCGCCGTCCAAATCGCTCGCGGAAGGCAAATATTTTGGAAGGCACAAGAGGGAAAAAAAGATCGATACTTAATTTCCAGCAGGAGTGGCTTCCTTTGGGCGGGGGGAGGGGTAGCCCGGGCGAGTCGGAGAGGTCGGCGAAGCGCCGCCGGCACCGCCTGTGCCGGCCGCCACCGCTCCCCCCCACCTCACTCCCCGTCCTCGGTGCGGGCAGCGACAACCGAGGCGCCGCCGTGCCCGGGAGAGGCGGGGCACGGGGGGGGAGGGGCGAGGTCCTTCGGAAATCCGATAATTAAGGCATTCACAGAACCAGCTGGCATAGCCAAACATTTCTGCCGCAGCAGCGGAGGAGAGAGCGCGCTCTAATATGGAGGGGAAGCTGAGGCCAGCGCGCCAGCAGCTTCCAGTCGAGGCGGCGGCGGCGGCGGTGGCGCCGGCGACCCCGGCCGACGTCGCCGCTTCGACCGGGAGCGCCTAGGGGAAGCGCGAGGCCGCGCGGGAGGGGCCGGGGCGCATAGTGCTAGGCGGAGCCCCCAGAAAGGCGCCGCGCGGCGTGGCGCGGAGCGGAGAGGCGAGCCTGAAGGGGCGGGGGTGCCAAGAGCGGGGAGCAGGGTCTCCAGACGCACGAGCAATTTGAGTTTCCAACAAGGATCTGCGAGCTGGCAATTTTGCGACTACGCCTCTTCTTCCTTTCACGCCCTTAAACTGGATTCCGGGTGCTCGTAACACGGAATTTGTGCCCACTTTGCGTCGGACGGCGGCGGCGGGGCGGCGGCGGCGGCGGCGGCGCCGGAGACGCGGTAGGCCGCCCGACCCGCCTCTGTTCTCCCTTCTCGGTTTTAGCGCCTTTCCCTCGGCTGCCGGCGGGCGCCGCGAAGAAGAAGGCTCTTTTCGTATTCCGCCGAGGAAGCGGCCCCCGCCCCACCCCGCACTTCCCGCTCGCCCGCCGCCGGGTCCGGCAGGCCCCGCCCACCCGCGCCGTCGCCTGCTAACGTTACGGCCGCGGCCCCCGCGAGCGATAGATGGAGGGCGCGAGGCGACGCGGCGCGACGCGACGCGCGCGCTCCGAAACGACGCCCCGCCCTAGCACCACCTCGCGCGCGCCACCCCGCCCTTCCCTTTCCCTCCCTTCCCCACCCCGTGCGTCCTGCCCGTCGGACTCCTGCCTCCTTGTCTCCATGCACCCTGTGTCGTCTTTGGACGCCTCCCTCCCGCATGGCGCAGGGCCCGAAATTGCGAACTGCACAGCGCGCTTCGGGTGGGGCAGTTCGGTGGGGCACTGCACGGTGCGCTTCGTAGCGTCGCGACAGCCAAACACGCTCGCTGGTCGCCTGCAGCGTACCCCTTCTGTGCGGCAAGGCGGGAGCTTAGACGTTATATTTCCGAAACATGCGTATTTCTGGGTCTCTTAAATAATAATTCTTGGAGATGTCAAAAATTTGGTCACATTTTCTACAACTTCGAAATAAATCAAGAACAGTCAAGTATATGTGATAAAGATGATATAAGTAAAAATTTCATTTTAACTCACTGTATTTCGTTGTACTTCTTTCGTTCACCTCTAACGAAAGTCACTAAGGTCAAAACGAGTGTGTTTGTGTAGTACAATATTTTCGGAGACGAAATTCTCTAACACAATTTCTGAGCAAAATTTCTATTCCCCGATGAACATCTGGCACGTTCGTGAGAGACGCTGAGAACATGTATAGCAAATAGTGCTCATGTACGACAACGCGTCTTGTGGTAAGCGAACACCGCCCCTGCGCTTGTTCCACTCCCACGATCACAGTCGCCGAAGGCCGCCGTGCACCCGCTCCGCTCCCTTTCTCCGCCAGCCCCGCCCCGCTACACCCTCCCGCACCGACTCGCACGTGCCACAGCGGCTTCATACTCGCCCAACACGTCGTTCCCGTCCCGTACGAGCTCGCGTCACGTACGACCAGCAGTCCCCACGAACCCGCCGCGTCACTAGCGTCCTCTCCCGTCATGCCCCCGCGCCGTAACCGCTTCGTATCCGTTCTGCATCCACCCGCACCCGCTGCGAAGCCGCGTCTGGGCGGCAGGCATGCGCGACGTCGCCATGCAAATGAAGTCGCCGGGCGGCGGGGACGCGACGCGCGGGGGTGGGCCCCGGGGGAAAAGAACGGCGGCGGCGGCGGTGGGGGTGGCGGCTGCTGAGTCCGCACCCGACGCGAGGGAAACAACGTCCCCGCGCTTCCCAGACACAAGCGCCCGCTTCCCCGCCACCCCCTTGCCCACCCTCGCCCTCCACTGCGAGCACAAGCCGCCGTTGGCAGCGATTCCACTTGCGCACGAAGGTCACTTTGTTCATTCCGCTAGTCCTATCTCGGGGAGTACCACCAGTCGGAATCACAATCTTCGAAGGAGTCTTGGCTGTCCGGGAGCGTCTTCAGGACAAACACAACTCCACGGAATCCGGTCAAGAAACCCGATGTCTTCACAACGTGTTTTCGCATTACAACTAGTCCTTAAATCCTCCGGCACTACTTTCAAAACTTACCGCTGTATCTTAATCCTCTTCGTACGACCAAACGTTATCTGCATCTATGCAATTTGTTATCCTGTTTAACTACGAAAAAATCGATCGTTTGTGACATGTGTTCGAGATAGATTGCTTATTAGTCGTCAAGCGTGTCAAATAGTCTCTATTAAACACATATCTATAAAACCTTGCTACCTCAATATGGGTTTCCAATAAGAACCATATCCACGAAACATCATAAAATACGTCACCGCCTCTACAGCACCATCAAAAAAAATATTTCCACCAACCATCACATACATCGCCGCACCCGTAATATCCCTTCACTCCACAACAGGGTAATCGACCTGCAGCACACCTAACCTCACTCTCCAGACCCGCACGCCCGAGCCGTCTTGCCAACCCTCCCGCGGGGTAATATCCCTGCTGCTCTCCGCGAGCAGCCGCGGCTCGAGATGGAATTTTATCAAGATGCTGTGCACCCGGGCCCCGTGATACATTCATGCATCAGAGGGCGCGCTCATAGGGAAATGAAAGCACCGTGCTCGGCGAGGCGGGGGCGGGGAGGGGCCGCGGGAAAAGGGGGAGGCTACCGCGCTGTGGCCCCGCTTCTACCCTCAGCCCCGCCGTTCGGCCGGCGCGCCGGCAGCGGGGGCGATCCCGCGGATGTAGGTTAAAGGCAGAGCGGTCGTTCTGCGGTCGGGGTTAAGAACCAGTCTTTAACGTCCAGCTTTTCTATAGCCTTTTTCATCTCCGTCTCTTCTTGGTTTCGCCTGGACTGCGACGCCGCACGGCACGGCTCGGACTCCGCTATCGAATATGCATCAGTTCTTCTGCTCGCTTTCAAGGCAGTGGCGGCGGCAGCGGCGGCCGCGACGGCGCCTCGTCAGAGGCTAAGGCAGGGGAAATGGTGGGAGAGATGAGCAAGCTAGAAGTGGTGAAGAACACGAAGGAAATTGAGCCGATGTAGCACGGTGTCACGAAGAGAAGGCCAGCTCAAAATTAAAAGCAAATGTGTTTCCGTCATTTGATGTGTTTCTTTACCTTACCTACGTTTCTCTTACCTCCTTACACCACCTAGAAGGAGCCAAATAAGTCACCCTATCAGGAAACACCGTTTAAGCCTTATCAGTCCTCTAGAAATAAGTATGGCACACATCAATCAATATAACCGAGATGAGCTGACGGGTTAGAAAGGAAGGTGCCAGGAGGCCAGGTAGTGCTGGAGGAAGAGGAATGACGGTACGGGGCAACGGGGAGCATGGCCGGGAGCGAGTGGGCGTGGCGCGGGGTGTGGCAAGTGGGCGTGGCGAGGAGGAGTGGTGATGGAGCATGGCGAGGGAGCGTGGCGACAGGACGTAGCGAGGAGGAGTGGTGCCACCAGGACCTCAGCGAGCGGTCGGATTCCTTCGGCTGGCTCTCGCCGTGAACCTCGGTGTGGCAGTGGCGATAGGAAGCCCCAAGCCCAGCGCCCAGTTTCCCTGGTCACCCGACGTACACACACAGATCCTCGTCTGTTTCGCCGGCGGTGTCGACTGCGGGAGGGCTTGCAAAGCGGCGACCGCGCGGCGAGAGCGACGGGTGGGCGGCGGTGAACAAACCGTGGTGAAGGAACGGGGGAGGGGGTTGACGCTAGAGATCGGGGCATTATTTAAATACTGAAAAAAGAAGACGAGACATAGACCACCGCATGAAACGATTGCGGTAGATACGACAAAACGCAGAAAAATGACAACTGAGGAGCCGAAAATATAGTACCAACCACCATGAGATTCAACTGCGTATGCATATACGAAAAGAAAAACGAAATGAACGATCAAACTTCGAGTAATGAAAACCGATGCGGCAATAAACATGGAAACGCAAGAGCATGAATGAAGTACAGAAAAGGCAAAACAAGGAAAAATAAACGCACTTGTGCCTGGAACAAACCATGGAAATGTATACAGGTGGTGAGAGCGAGTGGGTGAGGAGGAAGGAGGCAAGCACGATATGAAACGAACAAATTTAGAGAAGGGAAAAACAGTGAACGGCGCAGGGAAGTTGCGCGGAGCACGTAGCGGCGGGCGACCAAGCGAACCGCGGAACGAAACCGGCGGCGGGGGGAACGTGGTTAGCGGCGGGCGGACGTGTTCCGTTCGTTCGTTCGTTATCGCGGGCCGGAAGCGGGGGCGGGGCGCGGGCGGGGCGGCAGCGAAGTATGTCAGTTTCGCGCGCGATACGGCGGTTGGCGATCGCCGTCGAATTCCGATTGCGACGCCTTTTTTTCCCCCTTCGCCACTCCCACTCCGCCCACACGTCGCCGGCGACTAACGAAAGCGGGGGCGGATCGCTTTCTTCTGAGGTGACGGGGGGCGACCGTGCGGCTGGAAACGCGGGCACTCCCTCGCAAGCGGTCGCACAACGCGCAAAAAAGAACGGAGCGAGCATTCTCCGTGACCCAGAAGGTCGAAATGAGAATTAGATCGTGAAAGTCACACAATTTTCTATGATTTGTAACCCATTGAAAGAAATTCAATTTTCAAAAAAAGCTAGAGAATAAAATAATCAGAATGTTTACACCTTAAAAAACACATTTGTAACTTTTTTGTAGAGAGGGAGTTACACACCTCGATATGCCTTTTTTTTTAGCAATATTTGTCTTTAAATAAAATATGAAATACATGAAAAACGATGCAATCCTAGTGAGATTCACTACCTAAATTCTGTGAGAGAAATAATGTCGAGGAATTTTTGGTTTGAGATTTCACCATCTTTCAAGTATATTTTATATGGATCTTATATCATTCCATGATGCGCAATTGTACTATTTAAAATTGTCCTACATATTGTCATCAAATTACTCAATCCTTCATGACAAGCATTCGTGATTTCACTCTTCAGCTAAATATGAATATTGAAGCACCAATTTTTCCTCGCTGATTCATTTATTTGCAACGCGCAACACTTGGCCCGTTGGGCGATGAGCGAGCGCCGTTAGCCTCTCGGAGCAGGTGCGTGGGCGGACGGGGGCGGGGCGGGGAGAGGAGCAGCCACTCGGAAACGCGTCGGCACGGAACGAACGCGCTGGAATGGACCAGGCTGGCCGGCGGAGCGCGACACGGCGAGGCGCAGCCGGGAAGGGAAGAGGGCGGGTAAAGCGAACAGCAGACGCTTAGATGCGAGTGCCACGAAGATGCTAGTGCGCTAAACTGGTAAGGAGGGTGACGGGCAGAATGTAACGGCTCGGTTGTTAGTAAGCGTAACCACCGCATACGGAGGCAATATTTCACTGAAGTATCTACACTGAGAGTCTGAACATGAAGTACCAGTATCTACACTGACAGTCTGAACATGAACTACAAGAATCTGCAGTAAACATTGTTTGTTCTCACACAAGAATGTATTTGGAAAGATTTGAAGTGAGATGCAACACAAACAAGACAAATTCAAGGCAATACCATTCCCTAATTTACATTAAATATTGATAAACGTTAAAATATGTTAGCAGAAAAAATAGCTAAGTATTTTCGATTCCCTCACCACGCGAAGTAACTAACGAGCTCACAGATATGACAGCGACGTGAGAAAAATACGGGAACTAGAAGAGGCAGTTTGTAGCAGCAACACGAGACATGTGGTGGCGTCAACGGTGTCCTGTCGTCCAGCCAACGATAAGATTTGGCAGCGCATGTCGTCGACCTTTGACTTTCTCGAAACGTCTAACGCTTAGGCGGTGCATATCTCTCGAGGTGTTGTGCATACTAATAAGCTAACTAATGAGTCACGCAAACGTTTTAGTGATTGCGCCAACTGGGCAGGTTTCTTCTTTATGCGGTTTCAAAAGACTTGTTCAATAGTCGATTAAGGAAACAGCTGCTGAAGAAAAGAAAATATTGCCACACAGAATTCAAAGCTCATTCAATATTAGAAAGCGAATAAATATTACTAAAATTGTTTTTAGTACACCAGCAGTTTCCTCCTCAAAGCCTCTCAAAAATCTATACATCGTTGTCACGCACATTACGTTATTAAGAAGTACGCATCACTTGGATCACCATTCAATTTCATTAGGCTCACATCGTGTGTGAAAACGCCATCAACTGAGACACACACACACACGGGCCGCGTGTTGTTTCACATCCCATCCGTCCTCTTGCAAAATGAAGTAGCCTGCCCCACATATTGAATAAGAGAGCACGGCTGCCTCCCGTCTCGCCTCTAATCCCTTCGGCGACACGTCCCCGGGAGCGACACGTGACACGGGATGGGCTGGCGACAGCGACGGGAGGCGCGTTGATGGTACTGGTGGCGGCGATGCGACGGCTTAGGACAGTGGCGGTGATTCGGCGAGAGAAAACGAGATTCACGGAAAGGAAAAAAAGATTCAAAAAACCCTACCGGCTGGATAGAGTATGTAGTTCAGTGTGCATAGTCTATTATCGTCATGCTAATTAGCATACCTCGTACCTCCAGATTGGACAGTTTTGCATTGGAAAGAAGAAACATAGCCGGGAAGCAGAAATTTAGTTTGTCTTCTCGTTGAACTTATAAATATTGGGAAACTCAATTATTTAAGATGCTCGATTTGTTATTTACTTTTATTTATTACGCTTCTTTCATAATTATATTTTTTTCATAAACAGAAAATAGAAGAGGGAATACGAGGTTTGCTAATTAGCATGACGTTAAACGTGCACGTTTTCATGAGTTCCAAAATCCCTCCTCATTCCCTACACCAACACGGTTTAAGGAGAAAATGTAGCAATGAGCGATGTTGACATTGGATACAAATAAATTTTTCTTCCCTTGTAATAGAAACAATTTGCATCGACAATAGAGCTATTGACTTGAAAGTTAATAGTATTGATGGAAAAATAATCAAAGTCCCACTCATTTCACACCAAGCAAAATGCGAGCTCCTGAAAACGTGTGCGGATTACTTTAGAGGATCAACAGAGGAACTGCCCCTTCGTCGAGCGGGAAGTTGGAGTTCGAGTCTAAACGGTGGCGGAGATTAGACACCGACTAAATAACTGGGATGAAGTCGACCATTGCATAGATACAAATTCTAGACGCCAGCTGCTCTGATCGGGCGTGGCCTTAGTTTCCTCCGATCATTACAGCGCGGACGCCAAGGCGGTTTGTTAAAACAATGCGCTACGCTCTTCCCTTCTCCACCCTGTTCCCACTTCCATCATTAGGAACTGTCAGTGGTCTGATCCTCATCCTTCACCCTACTTGATTAAGAATATCTCACAGGCAGAGATACGAGATGTGGCTTTAAATGTGAGATCTTCATTAGGAGGAAAAACTGACATGTAGTATATTTAGTGATCTTTTTACGCTACAACATTATGTCCACAACACTTCAAAAGCAACTGTTTCTCGTATGCAAGGAATCGAAAAAGTAGCGTAATTCCATTTCAGAAAAACAGTACGCATGATGTGATTGGGCATTTGCAATGACATAAACCCTCAATGAAACCTTTATGAAACGCGTACTTCCTGTAGATGAAACAGAGATTTATTGCGCAGGATATTGCAATATCTGCCGCCACCCCACGTTACGCCGGTAAACAGCCGAGCCGCGGCGGGGCGGCGCTTCCTCTGGCCAGGCTGCGAGTGCGATGCGGGAGCGAGGGTGCATTCGCCGTGCGGCCGGCGGAGTTGCCGCGCCCCGCCCCCGCCTCCGCCCCCTACCCGCTCTGCTACCAAATATTGACGCGCCTCTTGGCCCCGCGCCCGACCTGACCCCGCCCCCAGCCCCGCCCCGCCACGCCCCGCCACGCCGCCTCCGACCCGGCGAGTTCGCGAGTTGCAGTTTCAAACGCCGCTGCCGCCACCGCTCGCCGCCGCGGTCCTTCGCGTGCGGGGCTTTTGCCCGAGAGTCCACGTGGGTGCGGTCCGCCATCCACTATGCGAATATGTACACGCGGCGCCAGGGGAGAGTTCCGTGAAACACCCTTCCGCAGATTCCGCAAAAATTCCGAGTGCATCTGCAGCTCAGCAAAAGCCTACTTTTGATGGATATTGTGATCTAACGCACGTAAATACGCAGTTAAAGCCGACTATTTCACTAGTTTCCACAATGCACTGCCGTAACGGTTGACGCCACGGCCGAACTGCAGGTCTGTAGAGACCGTTCATTTTGCCGAGAACCTGCGGCTCCCCCAACCCGCCACTACGCCCCAGACGGCGCCACTCGTCGCTCGCCGGGCAGCTTTCGTTTGAGCGAGGCGCGCGGGGCCGACATAAAAGAACAGAAGTACATAGCTAATTCAACGAAGGGTTTTCTCTTCGGCTCGAGGAATATCACTTAATGCGGCCTTTTTTTCATCTTACATAAAAGTTGAAAGGCACGGGAGCGGGGGAAACAACCCTTTTCTTCTGCGCCGCAACAAAAGATTCAACGACGACCGGCGACAAGAGGCGATATCTTAGTGTAATATAAGGTAAGCCCGTCACCGATAACGAAAGTCCCATCCATTGTAAGGGGTTACCGATATTAAACGTCTTGTCTTTATGCGCGAAGGAACATTGAGGTATTTATGAGTCGAGAATTCGGCTTCCGGCTTCATTTCGCGCGATAAAGGACGAATCGAGGAAGAAAAGGGATAGAAAGGGGGGTAAAAAAAAGGAAGAAGAGGCCGAGGAACGCGAGACGAGAGTCGAAAGTGGAAAAGAGGCCCGTGTGGGCGATAGCGCGCGATCCGAGTATATTGCGGCGGTCGAGGTGGGGAGGAGCGGAGCGGGGCGGGGCGGGGCGGGGAGGAGGCAGGAAAACGGCACCGCTCAGCGTGTGCGGCATCTCGGGCGCGGCAGCCAAGGCAGGGAAGGGTGGCGCGGAGCGGGACAGAGTGGCGCGGGGCGGGGCAGGGTGGCGCGGGGCGGGGCAGGGTGGCGCGGGGCGGGACAGGGTGGCGCGGGGCGGGGCAGGGTGGCACGGGGCGGGGGAGGGTGGCACGGGGCGGGGGAGGGGCGGGGCGGGGGAGGGGCGGGGTAAGGGAGGGGCGGGGCAGGGCGGGGCGGGGTGGGACGGCGTGGGGCGAGCCCCGAGAGTCGAAGGGGCCGCTATTGATTGAATACCTAACACCCGAGCGACATTCCTGGAGACCGGTGGGACGAGACTTCATAAAACGGCGAAAGAAGGCGCGGCGCGGGGGTGGGGTGGGGACGGAGACGGCGGCGGGGCGGTGCAGTGCGGTGCGGTGTGGGGCCGAGAGGCGAACCGCACGAGCGTAAATACCGGCGTCAGAGAAAGAGCGCGGCGGTCCCCGAGACGAGCGGGCGGGACGGGGAGGAGCGGCGCTCGGCATCGCGCCATATCAGGCGCGCCGATACCGCCCGGCGCGATGCCGCCTTCGCGCGGCATCTCCGACACATACCGCGCGCGCTCTCCTCGGGAAACTCATTAAACCGCAAAACTAATAAGAATTTTTTACGGAGTGAATAGCGACGCGGAATTAATCCCCACTGTGGTGAGCCCAATACGCCGCGAACGATATTGCGCTATTGTGCGGGATGAAAGCGTCTGTCTCTTGCTCTTAATCCGCCTCATAACCGAGAGGAGCGACAGAGAGAGAGAGAGAAGCAGAGGGAAAGAAGCAGAAGGCGCAGAACGGCGGCGGCGGCGGCGGCAGAAGCCGGGAGACGATGGCGGGGGGGGTGGGAGTGCGGGGGTGGGTTCGGAATTCCGGTGGTGGCGGCGACGCGTCGAGGCGGAGCGATATCACATTAATGCTGGTCCTCTCTCCGCGTTATCTGTCTCTCTTCCTTTCTTCGCCCTCTCGCTTTCTCTTTCAGCAGGGGAATCTCCGCGGAGCCCGCTGTGCCGAGGCGGCAGCGCGCAGCGCCAGGCATCGCAAGAAGCAATAAATACCCAGATAATAAAACCCCGCGCGAGACGTTACGCCGCGCTGGGCCGGGGCCCCGTCGCCGCCACGTGAAAAGCAGGGAGACGGTCGTCCTCGTACATTTGCCGGCGTGTCGCGCGACTTCTTCACGCGTCTTACGGGACGCGCCCATTGTGGAGAACGGGCGTTCTCGGTGTAATGAACGACGACGGGCCCACGAGCATTCGGGGCGCCGGGCCGGGCCGAGCCGAGCCGGGCCCAGCCGCCGGTTCACACACATTTCCCCCGTCCACCTGGACGACGACCAGCTGCTCGCCCGCGGGGGACCTGTCCCGGTTCATAATGCACTGGCCGGCCCGCCTGCTCCACAGACCCATATGAGCGCGGTGGGCTCGGAGCCGGTCTGCCGGGAGGGCGGGCCGGGCTGGTGGCGGACGGAGGCGCTGGTGCCGCCGCTGCTGGGCGAGTTCTGCACCGGAAATTCCCAAGCGTCGGCGTCGGCGGTGGCGGTGGCGTCGCGACGCTGCACGTGTGCCGGGCGAGCGAGGCGTCGCCGCTGACGGATGCCCGCTGACGTGGGACTGTGTAGCTGTCAGTCCGCACGTCGACGAATGTTGGTGGGGGGATGCTCTCCCCTTCGCCTTAACGGTCCTTATCTTCCCTCGGACCGACTGTACTACATGGAGGGGACGAAGTAACTGTTGCTGGCTTGATGACAAATTTACTAATTACACATTTATTCGGGTGTATGTTGTTAAAAAGAAAATCTTACCGTGTTTGGAAGAAATAAATGTTTTAAAAGCTCTCTACGATAATAAACTTCCTTTTATTCTCGATTAAAATTCGCACGTTGAGTACACTCACTTGAAGAGAGTTGAAACAATTTTCACATCGCTTATTTCAACGCACTTTTTTATATTCCCATTTTTGGTACCCTTCGTAAAACTTAACGCCCATGTATGAATCATCAAACCAATCTTATTACGTACCTTTCCTTCGGAGAATCAAAAACGTAATAATACATGGCGAGTCATTTTATTCAAGACCATTTAAAAATAGTGTACACGTCATTCCGCTCGAAGCTTCATGTCACAAAAAACCTGTCTCCAGATAGCATCCCCATTTTTAATCCCCCAGCAGAGCCCCTTCGCGCGCATACATCGCCGTCAAACGTGTTATTTTCTGCAATCAAACGCCCCCGCGATAAGCTAAGTACATTTCATGATTCCGAGCCATCCGGTAGGAGGGGCGACGCAAGGGAGGGAAGGGGCGGTTGGGGTGGGGGTGGGACTGCTTCCGAACGAGGCGCGCACGAAACCTGCAAGTTCGATCGCGCGCAGCGCATTGCATTTGCCCTGAGGGGATTCGACGCACAGGGGAAAAGGAATAATAACACTAATGATTTTAAAACACACACACACAATCCGGAAAGCTAACCTAGCTGAACTGCGAAACGAACCATTTTTGTTCGCGTTGTATTAAAATACCTTCAAGTTTAAGGGATTTTATTATTTTGTTCGTAATGGATCAATGCTGAAAACACAAAACATGCAAGGCAATGTTGCGTGTGTTGCAAGTTCTAATCTATTCCAGTGAATATATAACATCAAGTTGCATCATACGAACTTATGTTTCCGGCACTGAACTCTCTTTTGGCGTTAAGTTTATCTATCTAACAAATAATCGCATTACGAAATGTTTGGACAAGTAGACGAACCTTCCACTTTCAATTGTCTTTTTAACCAGATTGTTGAGACATCTAGTGGTAGCTGACCTACAGGGTGCCGACAGTAAGTCTTAGTGACTAAGATATAACTTTCGTCCAACTTCATGCCTTATGCATTTGCTGAAACCACTACTTTGCGAAATTGGCTCATTAATTCGGGCTTTATTTTCACGCAGCGAATCTACTTCGCTCTTACGCGTGGGGCGGGCGGTTCGCGTGGCCGCGCGTACGCGCGGGAGGGGAAGGGGGCGGCAGCACGCACGCGCGTGGGTCGAGGGGAGGTGGGGGTGCAGGGGACGGGCGAGCGTCGTGTCGGGTCGGGTCGGGTCGGCCCCCGGGGCCCGCGGCGCTGCAGCAAGCGACCGCGACTCGCGATAAGCGCGCGGGGGCAGGATGGGGTTTGACCACTTCCTCTCGGGGGAAACGCTGCGGCCGCCGGCGCAAGGGCCACGCCCCCCTCCCCGCCCCCCATTCGCCCGCCCGCTCCGGATGAGTCGGGTTGCACGAGAACGAGGCGCTCGACACGGCATCTCCTACGTCTCGCCGACATTTTTTAAAAGAATATTATTCCTGCCAAACGTAAATATGGCTACATCTACGTAAACTTTAGTAGACGTTTAAATAGAAAAAGAAATTAAATTCCTCCTGGTGTTCCTTAAATAAGAAATTTTATGTTGTGTTTTGAAAACTCATGTAAGCATGTAATTTGGTAGAAAAAATTTTATCCAAAAGATTGGTTAATATCACGTGAGCGATATTAGTAATGAGGCATGAATATGAATTGTTTTGATTCACACTTCCATCTTTTCATAACAACACATTTCGAGCTATATATTAGATAGGTATTTTGTAATCAGAAAGGTTTTTTTTTTCTTTTCATTACAGCGTAATAATGAAATAAACATCTAAACAAAAGCTGTTTACGTCTGTGAGAAGGTTTGAGAGGTGTATAATACTTGAATTTACAAAAATTATATCAGGAAAACTGAACAAACGGTTTTGAAAAAGCAATATAAAATATCCCAAACACTCGCAGAGATATTAGACAAACTAGTTGCCACACATTTCACATAACTTTAACGCTCTCAAAGTGAACCCGATTAGTTAACGCAATACACGCGACAAGCTGAATACCGCACGCACCCGCCATCCGGACAGGTCGTCTTTTAAGGTGAATCCGAATCGGCATTGCGCAACGGGCCATCTCGTTAGTGCTGACTCACCGCCAACAAATTAACAACACAGAGGCGGGAATCCTCCGAAAAGGGAAACCTCCATAAAACGATAACGAACGAACCTCCGGCCGACGCACGCGTCGCGGCTGGTCGCAGCGGAGCGGAGCGGGTTCGGAAAGAGAGTAGGAAGCAAAAGGATTAAAAAAAAAAAAATGAACCGGTTCGGCGCGGCGCGGTGCGGCGGAGAGCTCCTCGGCTTCGTGTCCGCTCCGCGACCGATGCGCCGGTCTCGCGCGTGGCATTCGCCTCGGTCGCGTGGGACGGCGAGCGCGCGCGAGCGCCGGGACATGCGGAGTCGCCCACACCCTAATTCGGTTCGAGCGCGGTCCGCCCCGCCCCGCCCCGCCCCCCTCCGCACCGCGTCGCGCCCGTTCCGTCCTCGCCGCCCTTCACGCTGCCGTGGTCGCCGCCACGCGGCTGGCGATCGTGGCCACGCACAGCGCTTTTTATTGGTTTTACGAAGCTTCGCTCTCCCGAACGAAGAAGGCGCTCGGCAGCGCTTCCAGTATTGCAGACATTTCTGAGCTGGTGCGGAGTATTTCAAATGCATCTAAGTAGCAGGCACCGAATATGAAAGTTACTACAAAACTTGTCACGCTCAGAAGATAAACACTTCCTAAAACTGAAACACGACAGTCGCTGAGAATTGCCAAGAAATAATCTCCCCCTAAATAACCAATAATATACATCGGACGGAAATAATCTATAATCGTGAACGGTGTAGAGTAAAAAGAACAATCGTGCAGTATGATCGTGAAGAAAAATAGTGAAAAAAGTGTGACTAAAAACGTGCCAGTTGAATCATCATATCAGTTTGAGAGAAACAGAAAACAATTCATGAAAAAATGCAAGGGGGCATCAATCACGCTCCATGTTTCTTGGTATCAAAAATGCGCACTATAAAGTTTACGAATAAATGTAGACCTTGCAATGGAAACATATCCACAGCTGCACGACCCTACAACTACTACCTCTCTCTTTGTGATCACCCAGGCTGTGAAATCGCAATATCCTCCACCTCCAGCCGGCCAATGCCCCGGGCGGCGTTCGGCGCAACGGATCAGCGATCCGTCGCGCGATATCGGCGCGTAAGGTGCAGAACGGCTGAGTCACAGGGCGGGAGGCGGCGGCGCGGCAGCGGGGGCCACCGGGCCAGCGCACCAGCGGGCGGCGCGTGATTCAGCCGGCGCGGCGCGGCTGCGAGCGGGCGAGGGCGAGGGCGAGGGCGGGCGGGCGTTGGCGCAACTCGCGGAGGCGGGCCGGTCGCGCGCCTAAACGGGACGACCCAAATGTGACGGGGTGACGCGCGGAGGCGGAGCGGGGAAAGCAACAGCTAGGGCGCGGCGACAGGCACAATCCCACCCGGAGCGTAAGTGCCCCCAGTGGCAGTAATCCGGACGGAGGAGGCACGCCCCCTTCTCCACGTGGTGAATGCGGAAGCGCGGGCCGGGGTGGCGGGGGCGGGCAGACGCCGCCAGGGTGACAGGCCCTCCCTTGACGCGCCGCCGCCGCCGCCGCAGGAGCAGCGTGCGCGGCCTCCAGCCACCCCCGCATGGGACGCCACCCTCCCTCCACCCTGGAGGCCGCGGCGGAGGCGCCACCCGTTTAATTCGCTCCGACCCCCCTTCCGTCTCCGCCCTGCGTTGCATCGCGCCGCGCCACGCCATGCCACGCCGCTGGGTAGCGCGATATTCCATTACGGCGCCGCGATCTCGACGCCGCTCCCGCGGGGCGACACCCGGCCCGCGACGCCACACCCACGCCCAGACGACGCCGCGTCGCTGCGACGCCGTGACGCTGACGGCGGCGGCGGCGCCGGCCTCGCCGCAGCGCGCCATATGGAGACGTTGCGTCGATGCCACCACCCACGACGCCGCTGCTGACTTACGAAGAGCATTTCGGAAAGAGGCTTCATCAACGACGTAGTCGAACTTGACGAGAAAATTATTGTAGATGAGAAAATATGATAATTTAGGGTTGCTCAGTTTCACGACACGTGATTTCTTACATTAGTTTCTACACCTAGTTCTGGTCCTCTTTAATCATATGTTCGTTGATGAACAGTAACGACTCATGAACGGTATTATGTAGAGTAGACTGATGAACGGTCAACTAGAGCGTGATGAATTATTTTACAAGAAGATACGACTCTTACACGTAAGATTACATGCCACCCCTACCCAAACGGAATATGTGTATACATAATTTCGTTGATGAGCACTAATGACTGAAAAAGTAAATTAAAATTTTCAAATATAAAAATGATTTGAGATATAACTAACAGAGAACTCAGAAATTCTGCACAGCCAATCAATCAGAGACTATAAATAATGTCAAAGGACATTATTAATTAGATAATTTTGTCTAATTTAACTTTAATGTTTTGGAACATGCCAGAAAATGTTTACATACTGCGATCTTATAAACAATGTTTCATGTCCCGAGTTTTGTTTCGATGTTCATATCGTGAGCTCAACAGACTTTATCGAGATCTTCGTGACTTCGATATGACTTCAAATAGAAGCAATAAACGTGCACGATGAATTTATGCCTTTTTACTAAAAATTATTGGAAAGTGTCGTTCCCGATGCGAATCGCATTGATTCTGGGCATACGTCTCCCACTCAAAAGATAAGCAACCTGTTTGACCTTATCCAATCCACTCATCCAATCCCACTCACCAACGAAACTATTGGTCTGTAAGAAATAAAAAAACTCAATGCCTTAGTTTTACGCGGTCAGGGAGCAGCAAAAAGCGGAGGTCATCAATTAGATACAAGTGCGATTGCAGGGGAAATTGCAGCTGACTGCATCGTGTTCAACCCACGCAGCTTCTCATTCGCCAATTAGAGCCCGCCGGAAACATAAGAAACTGGCCTTCGGGGTGGCCATGAGCATCAGTCACATGGACCCAAGGGCGCGAAGCTCATGATCGTCTTTTCAAACGCTTCTTGGGCAATAAAAGCACCCCAATGAAGTGCATATCATAACTCATGCGTACGTCATCTCTCAAGATACGCAACAACGAAGCAAGAGTCGTTAGAACAAAGAAACGAGTGTATTTCGTCGGCGAAGTAAATTAAGACTAACATGCAAGTTCGTAAAAAAAATGTAAATCAAACCTCTGTTTACTAAATTAACTTGTTAATAGTTTTAAATGCAGTTGGAAGTACATTTATACAGGCAATATTACTGCAGTGCAACCTTTTTCTCACGCGAGACCGGCGCCAATCCGGACCCTGCGGTGCACCTGCATTTGTTCGGGGCGCCGGGCAGCGGACAAAAGTGCGATCGCGATCGTCCCTCTCCTCTGGCCGCCGCGCCGCCCGCCCCGTTCAATTGAGCTCTGTCCGGCTCGCAGGGTTTTACAAATCCCGGGAACTGGTTTATCCACTTTTCGTTTAATTCCATTGAGCGAACGAAGGCGCCGCCAGTCGGGCGTGCGGACTGGCAGAGGAGGGGCGCTCGATGAATCCTCCTCGCCGCTTATCACCTCTCCCCCCTGCCCGTGCCAGGTTTCACCCCTCTGGTTTTGCCCTTTCCAGCCTCTTTCGTTTCCACTACACCTCACTCGCCAACCTGCCAATTTCATCATCCTTCATCTCGCAAAATATGCACTCGGCCTCTCTCTCACTCGCAAGCGCGTTCCGCTCTCATTTGCAAATCTTGCATACCAACCGCTCTAACACAGTAATATCCACTTCCACATCTTCCCCAAACCACGTTCTTCTATTTTTTTCGTCCTATCAGACTTCTTCCCGCTTCACACAACGCTTTCGTTTTGCCACTCCCTCTGTGCCTTCGCATATTCCATCTTCATTCCCCAACATTTCTCTCTTTTCCCTCTGACCTGCCTTTGGAAGATATTCAATCCTTTTGCCGAATGTTGCCGTCTTCACTAGCTCGGCGTTATAGTTTTCCTCATCTCAAAGCATGGCCACCTCCGTTCGCGCTGCGTTCTTCGCCGTATGTGTCCCCCGGGTACCGCTGGGACCGCATCGACGCGTCGGACACAGGCGTATAATGAGGTCACGAGGCGGCGCGGCGGCAGCAGCAGCAGGGAGAGGACGCGCCGGCGAGCAAGCTTCGTGGAACGGGTGGCACAGAACTTTCATCGCTGACCCGGAGATTTTTAGCCTCTCCCTTCCACGTGCGCGAGCGTCCGTGCGAACGTGCTTCCTCCCCCTACCCCGACCCCATCTCTCTCTCTCTTTTCACGATCGAGGGAAGCGCTGCCGAACGGATCCCTGCCTTTTTCATAAACGATCTTCGTATTTTTATACGTTTCCTGATCTCGAAAAATATCAAAGCTTGATAATTCTATCATCGAACGTTGAAACGGTGAGAGAGAAGGATAGAGGCAGCCCGGAATCTTACCACACTAAACGTAATACACTAGGTAGTAGAATTTTAAAATAAATGTCCTAAAGGAGTTTTTTTAATTTGTCAATGAGTTCTCAATTACTCAAACCGTAGCAAGAAGCTATTTTTAAATATGCACTTACGCGAAGAATAATTGGAAAGAGAGAGCAAAATTACTTAAATTCCGAAAAAAGAATCAATAGCAAATAAATGTCAATGAACCATAGAGTATCTGCTACTAAGAGTACGCCTTCCTTGAGACGCATTCTACAATGACATCACAAAATTCAACAGCGTATGTGTAAAACGGGTTATCATGCTTAATAGCAAACCAATATCACAACGTCGCTTTGAGTGTTGACGTAGCGTCTATTTCCACGCTCCGGGCCGCCACATGCCAGCCGCCGCTTCCCGCGAGTGTCTAGCCGTCGGCTCCGCAACGCGTTTATTGACAAATTGTCTTTCGAGGAAAAGAGCAGCCTTTCATACAAAACCGCAGGCACGACTGCCACGGCCATCGCCGCAGCGTGGCAACGAAGGGCGTGGAAGCGATAACGCCACGTCACGCGGCGCGCACGTCAAGGCGGAGCGCCGCGCACAAAAGCCCGACCCGACCCGACCCGACCCGGCCGGCCCCGGCCCGGCCCGGCACCCGCCCCCGCGTTTTAACGGGCGCGCCGTTCGGCAGAGGGTAACGCGCTCCGGCGACCCGGCCGCGCCGGGGCGGTTGCTTCATTATGCCCGCGCGAGCCGCGGAAACGCGAGCGAGGGCGGGGCGGGGGCGTGGCGTGGGCGGGGCAGGGGGCGTGGGCGGTGGCAGCTGCGCGCACCGCCCGCTCAATTCGCAAGCCGACCGCGGCCGAAGAGAGCAGAGGAGTCGAGTGGGGGCTGCAGGGGGAGGGGGCCCGATTGAATTTCAAAGTTGGCGAATTGGAAAAAGCGGCGCAGACAAGGCGGACGGGAGACGCTCAAATTAAGTTTTAACTACAACTAAAGTAAAATAGATGGGGTAGATAATTTTAAGCGATGTAGCAGTATTTACATTTGTTGCCAATTCATTGCCATGCAGCCCGCGCCGCCGCTTGTATTATAAACGCAAATCATCCCGAGAGAGTGGCGTCGCGCGGGGAGGCGGGCTGGGGACGGCGGGGGCGGGGGCGGCGGCTGCTGTGTTATCTGGCCGGGCGCGCGCGCGAGCGCCGGCGAGGGAGTCGGCTCGGCGCCGAGGGAGGAGGGCCTGACGACAAAGTTGGCGTAATTTGATCATGCGATAAGTTGAAGTGAAACGCGAAGAACATAAAACCTCTTTGCGCCCGTCCTCGCCCTCCGCACTTATTCGCCGGGAAAGGGAGGGGGTGCCAGGGGTGCGGAGGCGCGGTGAAGGGCGGGGCGGGGCGGGGATAGAGGGCGCTTGGGTGAGCTGACGAGCACGCGGGGAAGTGACTTCGTTACGGGGCGTGTTGGCCGGCGCGGGGAGGGCGCACAAGCGAATGCGCAATGGGCACGCGGAGAGGGTAACGAACGGCGGCGAACGTGGTGAGGGGGCGGGGCTGCTGAGAGTGCGGGAGGCCCAAGGAGACGAAAGCGCGAAGAACGGGGTACAGTGGCAGGAAACGACTATAGAATGAAGGAAGCGAGTAACTGTTCTTCGGAAATCGAAGGAGTTTCCGAAAAAGAAGGCAACTGTCCATAGGCCACGAAACAAAGGGAGGGTACCGATAATTCAAAAATAGGTGGAAATGAATCGTACAAGATGAAAGAGAAAGTTATGCGAGACAGGTGTAAGAGAGAAGGGCTGGGCAAAACAATGAGGAGAATATCAGTAGTGTGTCATGGAAAAATAGCACTAGACGTAGCTGACTCAAGACCAAACAACATAGGCTCGTAAAAGAGTAGAGAAGAACCGAGCAGCATCGTGCAGAACCACGAACTGTGGAATGTATGTATGTAGTTGAAATCGATGAACACAGTAAATGAAACCAGAAAACGCAAGAAAGACGAAAGACGGGCACGAACTTCCAGAGGCGGATAAGCCGAGCAAGGGCAACGGAGGATTAGGAGCAGTCCCACGTCTGCCAACGTCGATGGCCACTAGCAGGAAGCCGGCGCGGCGCGGCGTGCGGGTGGGCGGAGCGAATAACAAGGGCGAGGGCGGCGGCGGCGGTGGTGGCGGCGGTGGAGGCGCGGGGCGTCGGCCGCCGCGCCCCACAAGTGCCATCTCCAAACACTGCGCGCGGAAACAACAAGAGTCCTTTAGCGCGCGGGGCGATCGCGCGAGGACGGCCCGGCGGGGCGGGGGCGGGGCGTCGGCCGTTCGAGCCCTTTGTCCGGCGCAATGGTCGCCCCGTGTGGAGTACGCAGCCTCGGTAATGAGCTCCCGACCGCCGCCGCCGTCCCCGCCCCCGGCGCCGCCGCGCGCCGCGGACAAACGGGCGGCGTGGCCTTATGCGAGATATCACTGCGGCATTTCAGACGCTTGCGCTTTATCCGAGCCCTTCATTGGGGCCGGCGGTAGCGGTCGCGGTCGCGGCCGGCTGCTATCGAGGACCTGCCGGCGGTCAGTCGCAGGCCTCCAGAGGGAAAGAGAGACAGAGAGAGACGCCGTGAGAAAGAAAGCGCAGGGCGACGGGGAAAGAGAGGAACAGACAGAGGAGCCGCGTAAGGAGCGAACTCGGCAGGCGGAGAGGCTAGCGGTTATCGATCTTGTCTTGCTGGCAGTTCCCCAAATGCGATTCAGTGGTATTGCCGAGGGGATTGCGACATTGGAACTGTTTTACCCTCATTTTGGAGAAGCCTCGACTGCATGCTCGTGCGGATTGCTCAGAATACTCTCTCTACTGCATAGGCACATTCTCCGAGGGGCCATTGCAGTACTCGGAACATTGCGCTGCTGCCTGCGAAATGACCGCTTTGTGAAAAGAGATAATAAATTGCTCTATTTGTCCTCACTGGTATGATCGTAGCAGAAATTGCCTTAGAAATGAAAGGAGAATGCCAAATTGCCCATGAAGCTGGGGGGCGGGAATGGCAGTATTTGCTATTCGGGCTGTTTCTCAAAACAGGCAGTGAACACACGACAGTTTCCAGAATTGGGAGAATGACTTTTCACATCAGGAAGCCCACGAAAAGCTAGTGTATTACAAAAAGTGTGAATGGAATATTCACCGAAACAATAATTACAGCATTCTTAAATGTTCACGATTACTTTCGCACGACCCTGCGATAACTTTCTTCCAAACAGAACCTCGAATGTAAAGAATAAACATTCGTAATATGTGTATCTCACTTGCGTTGCGAGACCGATGAAGCTTAGTACTCAGTTACTAAATTCCAAAACCTGCAGTGGCACATTCTCAACCAGGCAGGCGATTGCCTAGTTGAGAATTCTAACAGCCGGCTGCACTCATAAGTCGTGTCTAATGTTTTTTATCAATTCATTGCAGGCGATCTCCGGAACAGTTTACCAAGAAGAACACTTGTCCGCAATCAAGAGATACCAGTTAACTTTACTAATGTTGGGAATTTGATTTATTTTTCTCAGTGTACCTTTAACGGATTCCTGCGATTTAACTTTAACGGATTCCCAACGGACAGAGCGCGATTCCTGAGTTCAACGGTCATATCCTTGGGTAGGGCGAACGGCAACCACATACCGTCGTGCATTAGAAACCACACACATCTTATATGCAGAACAACGGTTTTAATCTGAGCCGACCTGTTCATTTCGTGGACAAGGCGAAGTAGTTAACTCTAAACATTAAGTATAAAACGTTTATTACCAATATATATATATATATATATATATATATATATATATATATATATATATATCTTTCAAAATATATTTCTTCCTTTTAGTAAAAAATGATCCTTATGTCTCACTTGTTTTGTACACTAGCGATCCGACCCCTCTCCAAACCCTCGACAGACTCAGCTGTTCCGCGAGGGCGCAGTCGCAGGGTTGTGTGGACACACCCAATCGAAGCAAAGTGTGCGCGGGCTACGCATGACATCACCATCCGCAACGCCGGTGCACGCGCGTCTTTTACGACCCGCTCGGCCGTGACCGAGAAAGCGCCCGGCGCGGGCGCGGCCGCGTGATAAGGCAGGCGTGCGCGCGCGCGGGGTGGGGGCGGGGGCCACGCGGTGGCGGCGCCGGCGCGGCTGGGACCACGCCGCCGCTTCGATAAGGACTCGTGCGCCGCCGCGTGCCTCGCCGTGCGCGCGTCGCCAAGGCAAGGCGAGATGCCGATAGCAGCGCGAGGAAATCGTCAACGCTGCGTAGGAACATAGACTAAAGAGGTCTATACTCTATGAGAGATCTTTACTCTATGGTAGGACAGACGCACACAGCTGTGCTGTAAAGAAGAAGCACGCACCGAGGCGATGGGGTTCGATGGGTGCTGTCGTAAGAGAGACGTGATTATCAAATGCAAACGAGGAGGGAGGGGCATGAATACGAAACTGGTCTAAAGCGAATTAAATGGCGAAATGTTGCGTGCAGAAGAAAAGATTTGGCGAATATTAAAACGGTAATCTTACAATGAAAAGCACGCAAATTCAAAGAAGCAAATTTTACTAGAGAGACAAAAATCAACAATACATGAAACTGGGAAACCAGGACGAAATCAACTTTTATGGGAGTTTGATTATTATTATTATTATTATTATTATTATTGTTATTATTAGTAGTAGTCATTTAATTATGATAAATTATGAGTCATTTACTACGAGTCATTTGATTTTCAAACGTCTCATATTTAACAGAAGATTTAGAATGTTTATTTTATTACGAAGTTTTCGAAATTTCTTTAATTGATGGGCAGATGTTTCTAATAGTCTTACAGGGTTTTAAATGTTGGATTCCTTTGATATTTCTTCACTATCATTCGTTATTTAACATGAAAGGGAAAGGAAATTTAACATACGTGTTCTTTTAACGTGACGAAATTATATCTAATTCAAGGAACTCATTGGTATTAAGATATCTTGTGAACAGGAAAAGATGTATGCAAATCATTCAGTAAAATTAACAATACGTAAAATAGACACTACGTCTAGTTCAGTGAATCGCCCGCACGCGCGGCATTGTAAGCAACACGAAACTCGATTCTTTCTTATCATACTCCTCTCCCTCCGCCCATCAATACCACACGAAAGCAGACGAGGAGCAGAACAAATTCATGACGTTCCCAGCCAGCAAACGACGGCACGCTGCAGCTGGAAGCATGGAAGCGCACCCACGATAACCCTTGCACGCCCGGATCGACGAAAGCGTGGCAGTCCGTGACCGGGCAAAAGCCTTCACATGCAGCACGACGGAGCCAGAGGGCGCTGATCCGCTGGGGGGGGGGGGTCGGCCCCCGCACGGGCAAGTGCTCCTCCGCGGAGCGTCCGAGGGCAGCGGGCGCCGTTACTCGGCCATCGCCTCTGCACCGCGCTGGGCCGCCGCGCTCGCGGGCCGGCCCAGCCGAGCCGAGCCGCACCGCGACGCTCCACGCGCGCGCCTGCGATAACCTTGGCTGCCTTGGGCCCCCGGGCGAAGCCGAAACCGGTTAGGGAAGGTCAAGCTTTGAGCTCCCCCGGGGGCCCCGAAACAGAGAGAGGAGGACCCCTTGCTCGCCGCCCGGTGGGCCTGCTCGGCCGGGAACCGGCCCGCGTCTTGCAAGTGCATTCGATCGCCTTCGCCGTTGCTAGCGGTTGCCGTGGGCTTCTCTACAGACGAAAGTGGTCATCACCAAAATCACCTTTCAAATAAAGAGAGACTTCTACGTAAACGTTCTTAATTAGTAGTATACATGTGAAAATTGATTTAATCTTACGTGTCATGTAGCAAGGACTTATTTTGAGGTCATATTCGACATACTAAATATTCACGAGGTCTCTACATTCGCTGAGGGTAAGTTATAAGTCAACGATGATGTTGTAAACGTTCCAAAAACCAGCATGCAAAAGACTTATATTTACAAAGAATTAACTAACGTGTAAATTATGTACTCGTATATAGGACATATGAATGGGATAGCCTCCTTCATATATTGTCAAAATCTGAGATATTACCATCTTACTAGATGTCCCTCCAACTAGTCTGTGTCTCTGTAAGAAATATTCAATTTTGACATCAAATAACTCAAGAATAGTATAATTAATGTAGAAATAGATTCCTTGGGGCTCAATGTTACGTTGCCTCTAAAACCGCAGAAGCGACAGAGGACATGCACGCGTTCGCGAAAACTCCGACATCAAAACGTAGCGTGAAAATCGACTCCCATTCCTTTCTTCCCCGAAATCCTAAATATTCCGTGAGACAAGGATCGCAACTGGCGCGATCTGCAAACCATCAGCGCACAGCGCGCTGCCGCGCGAGTCCATCGTGCGCGCGCTCGCAATATCCGCCCACATTAGCCGCGGCGTCCTCCGCGCGAACCCGCAGACGCCAGATAAGCCGGGCCAGGGGCCGCGAGTTTATCGACGCGTAAGCGACGCGGGCGCGGGCGCGGGCGCGCCGACTGACGGGGCAAAACGCCCGCAGCAACCCGCCCGCCCGTCCTCGCCGGCGGAACCCTGGGGAACTCCAGGTGAACGCTCGCGGAAAACGAACGCTGGACGCTTGTGTTCAAACGCCTTGCGTCCTCGCCGCGTCCCGCGAGCGCGCCTCGCCTGGACCCTTAATGACCGTCGCGCGGAGCTGCGACGCATAGAACTATCGGGAGCGGTCTGCCGAGGGCGGACAGCGACCGGTTCCACGCTCAGCTACGCAT
The DNA here is from genome assembly GCA_031308135.1 of Acheta domesticus. Taxonomy (NCBI): domain Eukaryota; kingdom Metazoa; phylum Arthropoda; class Insecta; order Orthoptera; family Gryllidae; genus Acheta; species Acheta domesticus. The sequence continues at coordinate 37,923,992 of JAHLJT010008756.1, read as the reverse complement.
CCGGGGCGCAGCGGGACCTGAGGGCGCTTGGGTTGATGTGCGGCGGAACACATGTGCCGGACACTAGGTTATTCGGCTGCAACCCCTGGCAGCTATGGTATCTAGCTTTCGCTAAGTTATTGTAATTGTGGACTGAACTATCTCGTTTTCAACTCTGGAATATAAAATATTAAAAATAGGCATTTGAAGGATTTGCAGCAATATACTGACGACCTTCAATTGTGTAAGTTTCGTAAAACAGACGAAAAACAAACTTTTTGTAAGTTCAGACATTTATGAGCTTGTCTATACATTTTCTACTGCTTTTAATATACACATTCTATTATACATACGTTAGAACAGCGTTTGAATCATTTTTATTTTTTGGTAAATTCTAAAATCTTAATTCTGGATGAGTGCGAGGAGAGTTATTATTGTATAAGAAGCCCGTTTCTTCGTTTAATAATAAGCCAATAAATGAATTTTCACATCATATGTTAGGTACAACGGAGAATAAATACACTATCTCCCCGTTGATACAAACGTACTGTTTCAGTACGAATATTACTAGATTGAGCAGATTTTTTTTTACTGATGAACATCCATCACGATCCTCGTCTCCAAAAACGGCACTGAATATTTTAATCCCACATCCCATTCACTCTCCATCTCTTTCATTCCAACTATCCCACACTTCCGTTTGTTCTCTTAGAAGGGCCTTACGTAGTTTATTCCCATTGCCGCAGCGTGTACTACGCCGTCTTTTCCCTGAAGACCGGAAGCCCGCAATTACTGCCCGTGCCTAGGGGTGACAAATTTCCAACCACGGCGGGCCCGGCAGCCGCCGCGTCTCGTCGGACCCCCAACCTCGCCCGACCGTCAGGCGTCGGCGGCGCCGAGGGGGTGGGGGCAGGCGACGCTGACCCCGCAGAGGCCGGCGTGTTTAGATTAAGTTCGGTCAAGTTTTAACCCGTCCTTTAATGGCGGCTATTGCACATCAGCGGACAGCGGTGGAGGCGGGGACTCGGGTTGGAAGCGGGAGGCGGTAAACTTCGGAGAGGCGGATTCTAGACCTCGAGCGCCGTCTCCGCCCAAATCGCCTCCACCCCGTTGCCACCACGCACCGCGTCGTCTCCAATCCTCTCCCTCCAATGCCGTCTCCACCCCCTCACCTCACCCGCTTCGCCTCCTTTCCCGCTTCTCTTCCGCTGCAATGGCCCTCGCCATCACGGCCGGCGACTCCGTCTCCGCAACCGCTTCAGCCTTGCGCGCGCTTTCGTCTTGGAACTTGCCGCACTCGAGGCGCGCGGGGCGGCTGCGACAGGGGCCGGCGTCGGCGGCGGGATGGGCGTCCATCACGGAAAGTTGGAGAGTCTCCGGCGGCGCCCGGGGTTGCGTTAGCGGACGGGCAGATAAATTCCGGCTTATCAGGTCCCCTCTCACCCCCGCCCAGCCCCCCGCGCCGCCCCCGCGCCTTCCGCCAACCCCGGCTATTTCTGCGCGATAGACAACGAGGGAAGTAAGCGGCCGGAACGTAAACAAGGAGACGGCTGTCTCGGTCGCCCCGCCACTGTTGTTGCAGCCCTAAAGAAATCAATCACGCGCTATTTGCAGCAAAGCGCCGCAGGGAAAGAGAGAGAGAGGAGAAAAAAGTTAAATGAAAACAAACTTTGAGTTGTTCGTCATGTGCTTCCAAGAAAAACAAACACTGCCGGAACCAATTTACTATAAGCAAGGAAAGTATGCAGTGTAATCCTTTTTATCCGTTCCTAACGCTACAAGAAACGTAATTCACATATTAGCAAAATAAATAAATATTCATGAATGGTACAATCCATGGGTACCACATTACAAACCTAAATGATGTTTTAAAAATGCACGTGTAATTTAGAAGCGTGAATATTGACTACAAACACAAAACGCCTTATTTCATACATTGATGCTAATGGAGAACAAACATAAACACTCACATAACCGACAAACAGTCCCTGTTTTTTTGACTAAGAACGTTCGACTAAAATACCGCAGGCATTAAAAAATCCCCAAATTTTATCACGTCCGCACGAGAAGCCATTATGGCTTTGGGCGCGGTTAGACCGCGAGCGCGAAGTCGGAGCGCGCATGTGCGTGTGTGAGAGAGCACCCCATGCTTAAGGACGCGTTTCGACGTGCGGAGCCGTGTAAAGGCTGGGAGACACACGGACGTGGGAAGACGCAAAGAGGCGGGGAGACGCACGAAGTGGCGGGAAGACGCACGAAGTGGCGAGGAGACCCACAACGTGGCGGAGAGACGCGCAAAGTGACGGGGAGACGCACAACGTGGTGGGGAGACGCACAAAGTGCCGGGAGACGCACCAAATGCCGGGAGACGTACAAAACGCCGGGAGACGCACAAAATGCCGGGGAGACGCACAAAGTGTCAGAGAGACGCACAAAGGGCCGGGGAGACGCACAAAGTGCGGGGGAGGCGCACTGAGTGTCGGGGAGACGCACTGAAGTGTTGGGGAGACGCACTGAAGTGTTGGGGAGACGCACAGAGAGGGGCGGGGAGACGCACGGAGCGCCGGGGGCCGGGCGAGCTCTGGCGGCGGGCCGCGAGCGCGCGCCCGAGCGGGCGCAAGCGGCCGGACGCGCTCCCGAGATAGGCGCCCGCGCCCCAGTGCCGGTTCCGCCGGATGTCCGGGCTCCGCACAGGCCGTGACGGCGCGGCGCGGCGCGGCGCGGCGCGGCGCGGCCGCGGCAAAGCTCCGCCAGCTCGTTTGCCTCGCAGCCAAGCACGTGGGGCTGAGCAAGCACTCGGGATTTGGAGCTAAAGCACCGCATTCTACCTTAACACGACGCCGCGTCCTCATCGCAACGAGAATTAGTAAACCAAAAATACGTACCACATTTTCCTGCTCAATTGTAAATGAACGGTGCAGACTCAAGTGTACCTATCGATGTTTTTTCGGTAAGGGCATCAAAAGAAGCGCTTCGTGAAAAATTTAACAGCAAATGTAACACCAAGACCTATAAATACACATTATCTAAAATTAAACATATTTACTAACAAAAATAAACCATTCTCACATGTCCGTGTTTGTTATGTACTTTTTATTCTCAATCGCCCCTTACGTATTACGTAGAATACAATGGAACTAATACCACACTACTTATTATTCTAGAAATGAATTCTGTATCCTACAAATGAATGTACTATTTTCATGTACGTAACTGTTTCGGGAAGTACTCGAATCCCTTGAACATTATCACACGGTTTGTTACGCAAGTTTTATAACTGGGACTTCACGCATTACGAATGGCTACGTCTTTCACTGAACCCAACCGAGCGTCGCACACGTCGTGCCTCGTTGTTTCCACGCGTAACTAATGACACGGCCGCAGTCGCGAGCACGCTTTTCTTCGGCTTTACGAGGTAACACAATAGGGCGACGGCGCTCGCAAGAAGCGCGCCTGTTTCGCAGCTCATCTCGCCTGTTTTTCCTCTTTCTAACGTATAATTATCCTCTAATTGCAATCCTACTACCGACCACTCATTTACTAGGAACTTGCAGACGAAATTATTAAGGCCCTCTATTTGTTCAACAGGCAAAAACCTACTTGCTCGTATTTTCATCAAAGGCATAGCACTTACGGATGCCTGGGGAGCCGCATTTCCATACAAGTCGTTGCGTTTCATAAGCTATGGCTCGCGAATGGTGTTGCTTGCAGACCGCGTCCCAGTAGACGTGCGAGTTCGAATGGAAAAACCCGCGCGGGATGACTACAGCACAGATATATGCGCGTCCGTAAATTTTTCGCGCTCGCCGCCGCGGCTTCGACACCGACCGCGAAGCCATGACCGATGGAATTGCAGCGAGGCGCGTTCCGCACCCATCGCACTGTCTCGCTAATGCGATTGGCCCTGCCTCTATTCATTCCTCCCCCGTACATTGTGCCTGAGAACTGAATCACGATGGCACTTCAAAATGGAATTGCACAGACCGAAATATCTTCTGATTATCTCCCGTCTTTTTGTTCTTTTCCTCTTAAATTGTCTCGCGTTATTTTCCAACACTGGTGGTCCACCTTTCGGGCAGTTTCCTCCTCTGTATGGCCAGTCTATACTAATTAAAATATTTTTCTACCGATACATAAACATAATATTACGTTGCACACCCCTACTGTGAAATTATCGCACTTTCTTTTCGCAACTCTTCCCCCCGGAGAATTTAATCGCAGTCATTCTTCACTCATTCGCCTTCATGTCCCCAGTTGCGAAACTACGATGCGCCTTTCACAGCGCTCCCATATCCGCCGATTTCAACCGATCACATTTCAAACTCCCCGCTCGTCCGACATCCACCAGCATCTCGTCCGTCCCTCCCATTTCTCACACCCGCGTCCACGACCTCGCCGGAGCCCTAACTCTCTCCGCCCCGGCGCGCACCTCCCCGCTCCTCCGCCCCGCCTCCACCTCCGCCGGCCGGCGACAGCGCGGCGGGCGGGCCGGCTGATTTTACGATTATGGCCGCGCCACGACATGCCCGTTCGCAGTGATGGAAGAGGCTCGAGTGCTGGCGGGCGCGGCTGGCGCGGCGCGAGTGCCCTACATGGGCCCCGATTTGCTCGCGGGCGTGCCGTGAGGCCAACGACACCACCGCCGCCGCCCCCACGCCACGGCCCCTCCCGCGCCCCCGCTGTGTCGCAAGCCTCCCACCGCAGCCACCCGCATGCCGCGCCGCAACACGAGACGCCGCGGCCCCCTCTCGATCTTCATTCCGCCGACAGCCCTCCTCGCTCAAGACGACACTTAATGTCATGCGGAACTTGTAACGAGTTAAAGAAGCGTGGGGCTCCGAGAAATACTAGACGCTGCCATTTACATTACCCGAGCGCCGCGTGCTTGCGGGATGAGTAGATATAAATCGGTACCATATTCTCAGCGCACAAATGCTACCACAGAATGCCATTTCAACAAGGAGAAACTACAAATATTTGTAAAGTGCAATTTTAGAAGGGTGAGCACAAAATTATTCATAATCCAATAGATGCTTATGGACGAGTCTCCATTTCATACAATTAAGTAGTAATACTTAAGTACCAGTTACACGAGCGAAGGGAATCAAGGTAAGTTGAATCTGTATTTTGGCGAAAATGTGTTGAAAATAGTGGATTCGGAGCATCGCCGCTGACTCGGAAATGCACGAAGAAATAGTCTTTTTTTCTTTACCCTTACGCTTTAGATAATTTTCAAATATTGGTCACCCTCCTCCACCCCAGCTCCCAAGTCGGTACGCAAGTAATACCTCCCCAAGGACCGATTCACAAAATATTTCAGGGGGAGCCAATGTGAGTTTGATCATTTCAAACATTACTAAATAAAAAAAAATACAATGGTTAGCTTGAGATTAAAAATGTAGGTTGATACTTCCTCGGACGTGATTGGAGCAACGCGTGGTCACTGGTCTGAATATACTGCGATTTTCCTTATTCTGCGTGTGACACAGGTGTGGCATAAATTGAGTGTAAATGCCGATATACACGGTACAGTTTTCGTGCAGATTCTTCAGGCAGTCCAGACTTTACTCTTTCTGCATGAAAAAATTATAAACATGATCATACTTTTTCGTGTACAAAAAACACAGTTTGACTCCAGCGCCTCTAGCGGCAGAATCGTTCACTAGCGGTAATCGACCATGTTGATTTTATGGTTAGGTGTGCCAAGGTGCGATTGTATGAAGTGATATATTGTGATAAACTTCCTTTTCCCCAACTCCTGCCATCCAATTTTTCTTCTCTATGCTCCAAATGGTCAATTAATACTTAATAAAGACAGCCTAATATACATCCTAACGCACGCACAGAAATACCGCCACTGAAAGTACTCGGGCGGCGCAATTCAGCTGTTAACCGGTAGACCCCCTAGCGGCGACGTGTGGCGATTCATGCAGAAAACGTGCAGACCGTGTATGCACAACTTTTGGCTTTTATACTTCTGTTTTGGGATCTTGAAGTTCCTGTACAGAAACTGTACGAGAATCTGCACGAAAACTGCACCGTATATATCTGGCTTAAGATGAAAGGAGGGAGCGGGAGTGGTGCCCCTGGGCTGGGGCGCGGGCGGAGGAGCTCGCGTGCGAGGGCGGAGGGATGGGCGTGGCGGCGACCGGAGGGCCATCGGTTAGCCGCGCCTTATCGCGCACCCTCGCATGGGGGAGTTGCGAGGAGGGCAAGGTACGGGAGCAGTCTTTCGGTGACAAGACTATCAATCATGACAGACTTGTGAATATTTTCGGCAGCGATTGGTGTCGCGTGCACGAAGAATATTTGGCCCGTCGAGACGCTGTCATGCGCTTGGGAATAATAAACTAAATGTCACTTGTTAACGATACAGAAATTCTTGACAGGATTACTAATTCCATCATTCAGTTCTCCCCGATGAATAACATGTAAACAGTCAAACTTCACGAAATGATTCCACACTCTTTCTTATGATCCAGTTTGTAGCTATGCAGAGGCGCAGGCTACACCAACAAGTAAAAAACCGGCTGAAGTCCGTTCAATTCCCAGAGGGATACCGCCGCAATGCATTAAAAGGCTAGAGACGGGTCCGGATCCTTCCTTCCCAATGTTTTCGCCATAATACCGTGTAATAGTAATTGTAATAAGTACCACGCGAAAGGCTGATCTCTCAGTCTAACACGGACCATCTCGCATTATTTGGAAACTCTCCGAGAAAACTTCTAACAAACAATGGACAAGAAATTGCATCTCTGTTTCAAATATTGCGCACCTAACCCAACGCCCATATTGTAAAACAACGAACAGACTACTTTGATTACTCATTGCTCTCTTATCTCCACATCCGTATTGCGCCCTCTCTTCTCTACATAGAAAAAAAGAACGTCATCAGAAGATATGCGAGACGTCCACTGGAATTTGCACTGAGTGACCCGGGCAATTATTCAGATGCAGTACGACACCGCGTAGGCGATACCAAGTGGCCTCTATTGCTTAATAGGGCAGATTACGAGCTGGCAGCTCGGAGGCGTGGGCCCGGGCGCGGGCCGGGCGCGAGCGCGGGCGCGCTCCAAGAACGGATAGCGTCGCAATCCTCGCCACACTCCCTCGCGCGCCAGCATCGCTCAATCGGCGGATATTAGTCGTTAGGCGTCCGACTTCGCGGTCTTTAAGCTCCCCCTGCGCCCATTAATTCGACTAATATTAGTTGGTCAATTAGGCGGCTCGAATGCCGGACTAATGACACATTTGTCGATAATTCCCATCATTACGGACACCTAAATCAGAACGCAGTCCGCGAATCCTTCAGGCGACCTGTCTGCCCGAGGCAACGATGCGTGTAGACCACTAGTGCACAACGGCCCGAACAGATGTTTGGATCTTTTTGCAAGTGGATGATGGAATTGAATGTCTTATCAATACAGTGCCCATGTCGAAACTGCAATGTACTGATGTGTGCATGCACACACATTAGTGAGTGACCGTTGCCAATAACGTACAATGTCTGTCCTGACTTACTGAAGGCAATGACCCTCCCCCGAGTTGATTAACTGCTATTAGCTTCTGCTACAACAGTAGGCGTGACCGTAGTACAGCATGTTCGTAGAGCAGCGCAACCGTGCATTCCCTTACAGCCAGGTAGAATAGTTGGGCATACCTGAGGATCAGCTTTCTAGAAGTAAAGAGGCCAACAGTAGTTGCAAGTCTAAAGTTTTATAAGCAGCAGACTCCGCTATATCGTTCTGCGATTCAAGAAATCAGTCACACTACCTTTAAGATATTAAGAATAAAATTCGAAACCTCCAATGCAACAATACGACTCAGCTATCTAATAACACTACGACAGTAAACAATGAACGCCATGGTAATCTGTTCCACCGTTCTGCTTCCATCAGTTGCATACAGTCACGTTTCATTAGGTCAAGCAAAGCAATAATGGCAGGTACTAATATACGAAGGCCATTCAGCCCACGTTGTACGATGTAATGGCCTAAACAGGAATACTGCTCCCACACTGACATGACGAATCCATTCTAAGCTTCGTCTTCGCTTGTGAATTACTAGGGGGGAAAATAAAGTAAAAATTACACACCATCAATTTCTTTCAGTATTTTCATTTTACATGACTTCACATTCATACATCACGCTAATCTGTCCTACTCGACCACTATCGGTATTAACCTACATGAAATAATCAAATCACTAGGTCTGTGATTTATCGAGAGTGTCAGGCCATGCATTCATGCCTCAACGCCCCTTTAAATTAGTTCAGAAATGCATAGCAATATGAACGGATTTAAATGAATTTTTAGGATGTATTAGGATCTAGATCAGTTCACAGGGTAGTCACCTCTCGTGTGGAGAGTGGACGCGTTTATGCACATAAGGCAAATTTTCTTTCCGCTCCTCAGAGAAACAAATAGCCAAATACAATAATCCCCTCCGCGCTACCCGTCCCAGGGCGCACCCGCGCGTCAGCGTCGGCCTCCTCCGGCCCCGCCCCCGCCCCCGCGCCGCCACGGGGCGGTGAGCACGCGAGCGCTTTGTCCCGCGCGGGGACAAAGCGGCCGGGACAACGCGCGTCTTGACCGGCGCCGCTCCGCTCCCGCTCCACGCCGCGCGCCGGAAGGAAGTGGCAGCGGCTCCGCGCGCGGACCTCGGACCTCCGCTCCGCCCGGGAGTGAGAGACGCGCGCCAGCCGGCTGCGCGGGCCCTCGTCATACGCGGGCGCACACTGGGCAGGCTCGTTTCACTTTGAAAATAGTTATTTGAGGAAGGAATCTCCATTAGAAAATTGGCTACCTGCAGCTGGCGAAATTAATTACAGAATAACCCTTCAAGAACTTATCTTGTGAAATAATCATATACTTCGTGATTCTTAAATGGACTCCTATCCGATCACAGAATTAGCTAACATACACTTCTCAGCAATTATTTCTCTTAATTATTTATGCTTTAAACTGTGCACATGCATTCGATGCAAATGCAATTTATATGTTAATTTAGGAAGAACGTGTATTTCCGGAATACAGAACACAGGGAAATTCTGGAGTTACACAATGAACGCCGGAAACGAAAAATTCTGATTGTAGAAGACATGTTGGGATGTCCCGAATTTCAATACGGTCACCTTTAACGAGACAAAAGCCAATAAATAAGCTTTCCGTTCGGTGGCTGAAGGTATTCCGCACAATTTGTACGTATTTATTTCGTCGGCCTGAACGACACAGTCGCTCCCGTTCGCGGAAACGCACCGGCCGCCTTATCTGGCTATTCCCCGAGGCTGGGCCCGCACCGGCCGCATCGCGAGTCTCTCTCTCCTTGACACTCAACCTCCCCGTCGGCCGCTCCGGTCCAGCCCTCGCCCGCCCACGCGACCAACCCTTGGCCTCAGGCCTCATCTCCGGCCGGACTCGCTGGCCGTGACCGTCCGCTCCCGCTCCGCCCCGCCCCCTCCCCCCCCGCCGCCGGAGTTTCGATTACAAAGGCCCAGCGGCGGCGAAGACTCTCCTCCGGATTCCGCGCAGCCCTCCGCGGCGGACATTCCCCCGCCCCGCCCCCGCCCTCCCGACCGTCCCCGCCGCAAAGCCGCGCGCCGCTCATGAACAGCCAAAGGACTCGGGCGCCGCGATTTCGCCCGCTAGATAAATGAATTCGCCCTCCCGCCCGGGCCCCGGACGCCCCAGTGCGGCTGCAGGCGGCCGGAGCTCAGCCGAGGAGGAAGCGGCCCAAAGCCCCCCGGCGCCGCCCCGCCCCCTGCAACCCTCACAAGTGGTCGCCGCCTGCGTCAGACGCCGAGGGGAGACGTCCTCTGCCCGGGGAGACACGCGGTGCAAAGGGTTACATGTTGCCCACACACCGCAAAGGAAGTGCTAAAGACTTGTTATTTAAAACTCTTTCATGATTGTATGGAAGCCATAAATGAAAGCAATGTAAATGCGATATGTTTGGAAATTAAGAGTTAATGATTCGGACTCCGAGGGAGTACAGAGTTCAAGAGATAAATCTTTTAAACAAGTGAAGTGAGCTCGGATGGATTATAGCTTCTAGTGGCAGCGGCGGGATTCATATTCTCGCACTCAGACACTTTATAGACGACCCCCAGAGATTTAATAGACGTAACTGATCGGTGACATCAGAACTTACTCCACCTGCGACGTCGTTTCTAAGCATTCTAAACGAGCACTCACTGCGGTTTCTAATTGGGTACGTTCTATCATTATCCAAAGGTTCCTTTTACACGAGTAAACATGCATACAAATACTCTCCTTGATACACAAACTTCCATTTTTTAAGAGCACGAGCACTTTCGACTGAATTTTCATCATGTTTGCATACATTTCGAAGAAAACAATTCGTCATTGTTTTGGCTAGAACACTTACCCAGCATCATTAAGAAGCGAAGAAATATTCGGTTTGAACGTCGCCGCCTCTCGCTGACCGACCGGTCTGCGCGTACGTAAACACAAACAAACGGCAGTGCACATCTGTCAGTGGCCCATGCCAGCGCGAGCCCCTTTCGTTTTCGTCAGCATCGAAAGAAGGCAGACGCGCAAACAACGCGAACTGAGGGGGGGGGGATGAAGCCCACGCAGAAGCGTCAGACCACCGCGCGAACGGGCAGCTGGCGGTTGGCCCCTGCCACGGTTTAAAAAGGGAGTTATCAAGCAGAGACGAAAACAAAATGACAGATTTTGCCCAGCGTGAAATCTGTGGTCACAGGGTAGAAGTTCTTACGTCATAAGTCTTAGTTTGGAGAAAACAAGGATTAGATTATTGAGCCAACGCCTTTTCCTACGCTCAACGCTATTTCCCAACACTTTTTTCTCGTTAAGGAGGCAACATTTCAATTCTTTCGTTCTACTAAAATAAAATATAGATATCTAAGTTGTAGTTTCAGTACTTAATCCAATTTTACCAAAAAATGATTTAAGAAATTTTAGCCGTGACCACAGAAATAATGGATGCACCACGTGAGGACGGACCGGAGTCTTGCGAAGAGTACGCAAAACGTAGCTTTTCAACTCTTTTCTTCTCTCCGCCTGACGCCACACAACGAGTTAGCGAGATGGGCTGGAGCGAGAGTGATTGGAGCAAAGCAATGGTCGAATGATGCCATGCGATCGCCGCCTTAACGTATGGTGCAACCGTAGACTTGAGAGCATGAAAGGTCACCGTTACGGAACTATGCGGCGAAACTACGCTCAAAGAGGAAGGGTAAACTGTTCGTAAGAGAGAAAACATTAAACTGAAGAAACAACATTAAAAATTTAAACACAGGTAGAATGGAAGTTTTCCTCTACTCGCTTCACCTATAACAGGCAACAATGGGTCGATTTAACATCGCATGAGCTAGAAGCGTTTTCTGAAACATTCCCTTCCAAGTTTTTCTAACGGAATAGCCAACATTTTCACACGACAATCTACAACTAATAGTCGCCCTAATAGCAGAAAGCAATGACACTTGACTGTAAGCAAAGAAAGGCCTTAGTCGTAATAAATGTTCAAACGACAGAGGACAGTAGATAAATGTAGATTTGACGAAATAAACACACAGTATTTAGGAAGTTTTTCAATCTTAGGAGCGAGAATCAATGCATCAAGTGTTTTTTCTTCATTACAGGATTTATTTTTGATTTTTCATCACCCCAAAATTCCCCCAAACCTGGAATTGATCAAGCATTTGCATTTTGGTGCAGATGTGGATGGAACGTAAACAAGTGGATATGTGAATGGTTTATAACTCATATTTTGTCTTACCCTACTGATTAATTTCGAAATACGAACATATTCCTCTCATAATCCTGATAATATGAGAAGTGATTCCCCCAAGCGCTGACAAAAGAAACAAACTTCGCCAGTTACTTTGTGCGTCGGCCCGCGCCCGCTGCGAAGTCGGTTGCAGAGGTTGCTTCGCCGGCGCGAAGGGCGTCGGGCAGTGGGCGGTGGGTCGCGCGCGGCGCTCAGAATAGCTCCCATAACGCCATGGATCACTTGGCCCCCGCGGCCGCGTGAGGCGCGGCGGGCGAGGCGAGGCGAGGCGGGGCAAGGCGGAGCGAGGCGGGGCAGGGCGAACCGGGGCGCGGCAGGGCGTGGTGAGGCGAGGCGGAGCGAGGCGGAGCGAGGCGGGGCAGGGCGAGCCGGGGCGCGGCGGGGCGTGGTGGGGCGAGGCGGGACAAGGCGGGGCTGGGACAGCGGGGCGGGGAGAGGCGGGGCGGGGAAGGAAGGGTGGCGCGGGGAGGGAAGGGCGGGGAGAGGCGGGGCGGAGAAGGGGACGGGGCGCCGAAAAGCGGCCCGCGGCCCGTCATATCGCGGCGCGGCCAGAAATTGTTTAAAAATACGCGCGTGCACTGGGCGGGCGAGCGGGCGGGCGGGCGGCTGCCGCGGAGGCGGCGTCTTGGCAGGCGCTCCTGCCGCGACGCGGCGATGGAGCCTGCGGCCGCGCCAAGAGCCCGTTCGCGTGGGAGAGCGGATGGCGAACACATCGATTTCTTCTAAATACTTTTTTCTTCTTTTCTTTCAGTACATTGGTATAATGAAACTAAAATTCTGTTTCGATATGATTATATCGTCAATATTATTAAGGGAAATTTGATTCGATATGTTGCATATTATTGCTAAACCGATATTAAATTCTGTTTCGGTTCATGGCAGAATATCGGGAACAATGTCCAGTTATATTTTACAACCGATTCCAAGTTCAGAACATTGTAATAAACAAATCTCTTATTTAATTGTACAATGAATATCGTCACACCAATTCTGAAAGGAGATTCTGGAGATTTCGGAATCAGAATCAACGAGGCTCTAGAAGCTACTGCGCTGCACTGATGTAGCGGTCTCTTTTGAAAGTTTGATTAAGATGTACTATAGCATCAAGTCATAAGTTTCTGAGTAAGCTGATATCATTACTGAATTCAAAGGGTGTTATGGTCCACGTCTTATATTCATAAATGAATATTTTCTTCATTTATTCTATGGGATACATGCGTAACGTGTCTCAAACTCAGACCTGTCAGTCAAATATTTATATGATCACTGAAGAAGTCCAGAAAATATTTCCTTTATTTTTCAAACGTCAATAAACAATTCTATAAAAAGACCCCGTCGCTTCCGAAGAGAACAACCGCATAACGACGAAACAAGACACGCGCCGCGTCACGCCGCCTCTCTCGATCAACCCAAGAAAGCTGACAACCCTTAATCTTGACGGACTGTCCCTTTGTCGCCACGTGGCCGGTATGTGTCTCGTTTCTCTCTCCTATTCCCCGCTCCCTTCCTGAGTGCATGTCGCAGCGCTTCGACGGTTCTCGCGCCATTCGGTGTCGCCGCCGCCGCCGTCGTCGTCGTCAGAACGACGAGAAGAACGGCGGCAATTAACGTCGCCCCCGCCGCGGCCGCGGCGTAGTATATTCCGAGGGGGCGTGAAAATGATCGCGGACGCCGCGTCGTCTGGGAATTTATTTTACGGCCCGCCGCTGGCTGGTTGGAAACGTAGCGCAAACAAACAAAGCTCCCGGGGAGAAACCGGAGGCGGAGGGGAGAGAAGTTTCCTCGGCTGCTCACGTGCTCAATGAATATGCACGCCACGGAAACGGACTCCCGCTGCTTAGGAACCGAACGTCAGGAAATTATCCTCGCGTAAGAGATGCGTTTTAAGTAGCCATTATGCCTTCGACTAGCGTGGCAATGCGTTGAACGAGTACTGTCTGATCGTAACGCATAATGAAGGCCCCAGGAATCCCTACCGTAGTTCCTGAACTTATACAGTGTCTTACAATAGAATACTTTCATAGAAATACGAAATGAAACAATAAACAAATATGTTCTCAAGAATAAGAACAAGGAAGTGGGGCATGTGCAGAAACTGTTCTTAGAATGCTGAGTTGGAATGACTGCCCACGCGGCTTTGAGTGGTGGCATGGTAATGAATGCACATTCTCACCGCCAGGAGCCAGATTCGAGTCCTGGCACTGGTTCCGGCTACTAAGCGCTTTTCATTGTTCGTCGCTGCCCGTTCTGCCCCCAGACGAATGCTCGGGCACTACTCATAACCACGAGCCATGACCCGTGCGTCTGCGATCTTTCTATTTCTTTGGCCGCTTTCCCAGTGTGTCCACCAATAACTGTATTCGAATCAAACCGTAAACATTTCTGTTTATTAAAGTCATGGAATAGGCTAGATCCTCGTTGTTAAACAATTTATGTGGCTAAGAAGCGCGTTATACATATCAAGTAACTTCATGAATGTATATCATTTTATTTAAAAATATTAAACTTCTTAAGAAATGGATTAATGTTTGAAGTAAATCAATGATTTTGAAAGGTCAACATATACTGATTACATGATTGTACTTCAACGTGAGAAATTCTGAATATGGCACAGGTCAAATAATACTAAGACCTCCATCGTTTTAAACGAAGTGGATAGTTGCAGATAAGCTATTGTCCAAAGATAAAACGATTCTACAACACTCTGCCAGCAATGTTTTTACCGATTTATTTAGGTAACTTAAAAAATTACATGCGATATTCTTTTATTGATATGAAATAACAAAAACATACATTAGTAACTAGTTTTATAAATGAATAAGTATCTATCAAATGTTCTTGGAATGATACGGAATATTTTTTTTTAAATTCCTGAATGCACCTGCGGTGCCTGAGTCCCGACACAAGGGTCAAAGATTGGCCTGATCTTTCTTCTGGCCGTTCGCGACCGGGCGTAAACGGTAGTAGCAGAACTTCACCGCGTTCTCTCGGCGCAGCGCGCACCCACCCCGCCAACACTAGCTGCTTTGTTGTTCCGTCGCTAATCGGGTCACCAAGCAGTCGGCGGCGAACACGAGAGCGGCCGGATACTCGCGTCGAGCGAGAGAGCGAGAGCGAGAGCGAGAGAGCAAGAACGCGCGTTCGCGCGCAGTTTACCTCGCGCCCGCGCAAAGGGCATTGCGAATGAAGCGGCGACACGCGCTCGCGCTTACGCGTGGCGCCGGGCGTTCACACGCACGCACGCGCGTGGCGGCGGCGGCGGCGGCGGCAACACGCGGCTACGCCTTCCGCCGCCGCCGCTCCACAAAGCTCCCTAACGCGCGATTTAGATCGCCGCGGCGCGCGGGAAACGGAGGAGCAGCTGCGAATAGAATTATATCGCACCTCGCGCCGATTAACTTCTCGAGCGGTCGCTATTGCGCTTGTTTTCGACTGCGTTTGAAGTGCCGACTCCACAATGTTGCGATTTCTTTTGCTATTAAGTGCCAGCACGAAATGCGATGTTACTCATTTACGAAATGCATCGTAATGACGCAAGATGCGTTACTTGGCTCAACTCGAAGGCGATTTGGCACAAAATATCATGCGGAGAGCAAAAGCAGTTCGCATCTAGGAAAGCTCGTTAGTGAAGATTCAGAAGATTACTCCTGGAAATAATGTGTATGAATAACGTTCCGCCCGTTTCAGTAATGAACTTAATTCTCATTATAAGAAATATACCCGGATACATTAAAAAGAACGGTCAGCAAGCATTTCGTAACCGGTTCAACATTTAATTAGTATATAAAAAGTTAATTCGTCTCTTTGTCATCAATGAACTCAAAAGTAAAGTAACATATCACGACAGAGTTTCCTGCAAACATTTCTTTTGTATGTTAATTTATCACCACATTTAGCAGCTAATCCGAGTTTGTTTTTTTTAACTCCTACATTGTCTATGATCACTGCCATGTTCCTTGTTACTTAACATTACATGAAGCAATGAACACGAACGAGCTTACGTGCTTTCGGTCGCGACGTAAACCTTCAGGCGGAGGGAGGTCGCCACGACCTTGTGTCAGACGAAAAAGCGAAACCGAAACTTGCTGAATTGAGACAGCGTGGACGCCTAAAACACACGGCCTGAGAACAGAAACGTCCGCGGGTGGAAGTCAAAGAGTCCGCGAAAGCGACCAGGGCGTTCCAGGACAGCGCTCGTTCCCCTCCCTTTGAGGATTGCGATTCTCCGAACCCCCTTGACGCGGCACACCGGGCTGTTTCGCATTCTGGAACGTCGCGTAGAGGAGAACACATTCGGAAGGCTTGCGCGTTTAGTTCTTCACCGTATCACGACTGGGCGTATTCACGTCCGTCCAGGACAACGTTTAATGGGAAAACGTTAACCTTCACATGTTAAAAAAACCTGCGCCCGGAAAAGGTGAACGCGGGAAAGCGTTCAGGATATTGTCAACCACGGACCCATATCCTGAAGAAGGTAAGGAAAATGAAAACGCAGGGCAGCTCTGTGAGTTTTACCAGGAAGGTCACCACTGCCGTTCGTGGTGATCAGAACGGGTAAAACGGTAGGTAAACCTGTCACGTATCCCTAATTCGTTGACCCCTTTACCTTCGCTTTGACGTCTCTCGATTCTCCAGTTCCCCTCTGCGCGGCCGACCGACCTAGGCTGTTTTCGCATTCTGTGCCGTCGCATAAAGTCGCAGCCGACTCGCGGCGGCCGCGCGAGCCCTCTCGGCATAACCTACGTTTAACGATCCGTGCGGCCGCCCTTTTCCGTGCGGTGGTGTGCGCTGCTGCGCGGCGCGGCGCGGCGCGGTGCGGTGCGGTGCGGCGTGGCTCGCCGTGGCGGGAGAGAACGCGTGGCGTGGCGCGACGTGGCGAGGAGCGCGACCCCGCTCTGCAAGCGGCTCGACCTGGCCCCGTGCAGCAGTTCCATGGCGCGCACGGGTACAATCGACCGACAGCGGTTGCGAGGGCGGGCGGCGGGGCGGGCGGGGCGGGCGGGGCGGGCGGAGCAGCGGGCGGTGTGGAGCGGGGAGCGGGAGCGGTGACCGCAACCGAGGTGAAGCATGGGAGGGAAAAGCACGGAAGTGTGCTTGAGGGGAACGCGCGACCGCATGGGACGCGAAACCGTTTTCACAGCTCCTACAAATGAAAACTAAATGCGGTTTATTTCATACGCCTACAGTGCTCCTCGACAGACGTTCAGAAACATTTTCTGAATACATTCTGCATACTCCACACTAGCTGGCTACCCGAGCGAGAAGGATTCAAATATAATTTGATGACTGAGGAAAGACGCAGATGGGGACACCAGAACGAGCCGTAATCATGGACATGAAGGAAGAGATGGAAGAGTCCAAGTGGCGGTGAGGAGGGGGAGGGGAAAGGTGAGGGAGGGGGAGGTGGAAGGTCGCGGAGAAAACGCGGAGACCGAACCGCAATTGACCCTTTGACCCCGTGAATGAGCCTCGGTTCGCCCGTACTCGCGAGGCGGCCCGAGGAACATGACACGCTGCCAAATGGAACCTCCGTGAAAGCGAGAGGGCCCCCGGACAAACATCACAAAGAAATCGCTATCGACCCCTACAGCGCGTCTATTTTCATCAGCAAACCGAATTCTTTAGCGACAGAAAGCAACCAAAATTATATTTGCAGCCCGCAAGGCGTATATTCAGACAGCACAGATCCCAAAAAATATTCGGAATGTTCTTCATTCAGCGGGAGAAAAAAAAAAAAGCGAGCGACGAAAAAATATCGTGCCAAGGAGGCTCCGAGACGAAGAAAAAGCGGTTGACGTCGTGGCGTCGCCGAGATCGCAGCTTCGCCGCCGCAGGCCTCGCGTCGTGTTACGGCGCGGCGGTCGCTGCGACGCGACGCGTCATGACGAAGCGGAGCGGCAGCGGGAGCGGAAATTCCATCGGGGAGGCGGCGCGTAGCACGCGTTTCGCCCGGTCGCCTACGGCCCGACCCGACCCGACCCGCTCCCCGGAACCACCAAGGCGGACATCTACCAGTGACGTTGTGTACATTCAGTTTAAAAGGGTTGCTACGACCTTCGTATCATCTCACATCCGAAACAAGTAAATAACTAATACAAATTTTTCATAAACAATGGCGAAAAATAACTAACTTCTTTTGATTTGTTATTGCGGAATGTGTTGTTAAGTCTTCTGGGCTGTAAAACACTTAAACCTGCGTTACTAGACTGATTAAAAGTCGTTTAAATATTTTAAAAAATGCAAGAAAACATTTAAATATTTAAATAATACTTTAAAGGGGTATTACACGCAAATATAATGAATACAAAATAAGCACTTAAAAAAAATTGATTTTGCCGTTTGAAATAATTGTTTCGAAAACCAACAGCAGATCCTTTGCGTACATATTGAGACGCTTCGGACCATTGTGTACCGCGTGGCCGAAGACTCCCTCTCCCGTCCCGCCCCGATTCCCCCCCCCTCAGCCTTCGCGGGGCGCCTCCTTCCAGGAATAGCTAAACCATGTAATGGCCTTTATAAATAATATGTAAATGCAATTACTGAGCCTGGCTTTCGCGCCGGCCGGGCACAGGTCCAAGGAGGAAAGGGACGACGAAGAGGAGGACGGGCGGGGAAGGAACGGGAGAGGGTGGAGGAGGGGCCGCCTCATCCCCCCTGTCCTGAAGTGTGAACCCGCGACCGTGTCGCGCTGTGGGGACTCAGGTGTCTAAGCCGGACGTCAAAATAATTTCTCTCTTACTAATGCTCTTTAAATACTTCACTGTAGCACAGTTTGGTGGACTTCAACTCGCAGGACATTTTTCATCCGGGAGTGATGAAGCACGAGAACAGACGCACACACAGTCCTATGCTGCCTCTACATAGGCAAATTAAATGTAATGAAATGCAGTAGAGAAAGGAGCCTGAGATTACACAGCAACTCCGATTCTCTCTCAATTCATTACGTGTCAGTGAACATTATTTTTAGAACCATGATTTATCTCCTTAATCAACGCATATACAAAATAACACAAAAATAGATCAGTAGTAATTAGACAAATCCGTGTAACTGTATCTAGGTAGTGGCATACGCGCGTCAGAAAGAAACAAAAATAAACCCACAGGGCAGCAGAGAGCAAATAGATCCAAGGCATTTCGATTGAATCCGCACAACGAAACGCCATCCGACGTCCTGCGAAATTCAGCGCCGACTACTCCCGTGATGAATGATGAAACGAGTTCAATAGGGAATGAACGGGTCGCGTTCCCATTAAATTCCCTCTCTGGGGCTTGCCATGCGGGGGAATTCAGTTGCACCCTCAATCCAAATTAAATTCGCGTTTCGCGGAACACCCTGAGCCATTGCGGTCTGCTCTTGAAAGGACCTAAAACGTGAAAGTACCCAACCACCATACGTTCTCAGAATTTCCTAAAACATGAGCTGGATTCAGGTCTTTCTTCGTAAGCTCATGGACCGACCAAGTGCTCTAATCTAAATTAAATTTCGATGCAAACACAACATAAATGATTCCAGAAATTTTGAGAAAAGTTGTTTTTTTTAATGGAAGCAAACGAGAATATGATTTTGCCAAAGCGAACATGCTGTTTCTAGGTGACGCATATAAGTAGGTTTTCTTTTACGAATGCAATTGAGGATTCTCTGACAATTCAAATTACTTCATCTCATTACAAGAAATGAACTTCATTTTTGTGACGTTCCTTGCTATGTTATTTAAGAAAATAACCGAAATAATAATTAAACTTTTCCTCAAAACATTAAGACTAATAAATAATTCGCATGGCGTCATTTTCTGTCCCTGCGGTACACCTCAAAATGTGCATGTCTGTTCCCATTAGCATTTGAGGTGCAATCGGAACATCGCGGATTAGGGAGCCGTCAGATCTCCGCTCGCGCGCTTCTTGTGGCGGAGGTGGGGTGGGATGGAGCCCGCGACCAGAAGTTGGCGACGTGCCAGCACGGTAGTACTCCACTCGGGGGGCGAGCGGTGGCTGGCGTAGGGCTCCCGTAAGCGGCGGCTGGCGAAGCACCCACATACACACATACACACACACACACACACACACACACACACACACGTGCACAAGCATGCAGAAAAACAGCAGCCACAGCAGCCGCCGTCGCCGCCACCGCTGGTCGGCCAGCTGCGAGCGCGGGAATATGAATTAAAGATAGGACGCGCGGGGCTACACTCGGGGGCGACGGCTCAGCGGCAGCGGCCTTTGCAGACAGCGCGACACACAAGGCACGGCACATGACTACTGGGACACACTATTGCAGAAGATTCGAAATCTTCTCTAAGAATTTGAGTCAAATCCTTTAACCACTCATACTGTCAAAAAATACCTTCCTTGTTTCCAAAATGCAAAAAAATCAAAGATCGCATAGAGAATTTTAAGTTATTGTGTTTTATTTCGCGTTAAAGAACTGTTTCATATTAGAGATTAAACGACTCTTCTACCCAAAATATTACTCAATGTAAACTTATATTAAACAAAGAATATCCTAACAATAATCAGCACTGCTCCAAAACTGAAACCTTACATCTATAGAAGAAAAAAATTGAACATAGTGTTTTTTATAGATGCAATGAAATAAATTCCGCTTAACTACAAGCCAGCTTTAACGCATGCAAATATTAATGAAAATATATGAGATATCTATTAACGTAAAAATATGCATTTTCCTTTTTCACTCTCTTCTGGCCTGTCAAAAACTGCAAAACGAAATTTTATGGAACAGCACAAAAGCACATCCATCACATTAAAAAAAACAACTCTTTTTAACCATCGCGGCGAGTACACAATGTCAAACTCACGAGTTTCGTTTCAACTGATTCCCAGAAAATTAAAATCTTATTTCCGCCGCCCTTCAACTCGCTTCACAAAAACACGCCGAAGGAAACAATTTCTGGTCTACAAGAGACACGCGGGGACGCGCGCTCTAATCTATTTCACAGAATCTACGAGCGAGAGAGCTATCTTTTTTACACGCGCGGCCCTCCACAATACGAAACGTGACTTCGTGGTTACCGCTGGACGCCCGCCCCGCCCTCTCTCTCCGCGCTCGCCCGCCGCCGCGCGAGTCCACGCGATAAGCCCCTCGGCCCGACAAAATCGATTGACACAGCAAAAGCGCGACGCTAAAAAAAAGAGAAGAAAAAAATTCGTCCAATTTCCGAAGCGTACGTATACACGTCTTTCTCTAGCTTAATGCTGAATTTCAAACATTTCCGAGATTCTCATTTGAAAAGATATATTTAAAAAAACACGCGATGTGGGGGTTGAGGGTATGCGAGAGCATGAGGTATAGAGTGTCGAGAGAGTCGGAGGGGGCGGCAGGTGAAGGTGTTGGGTGGGTGGCGCGGAGATGGTGGTGGAGGAGGAGGAAGAGAAGGAGAAAAGGATAGAGAGAGAGAGAGAGAGAGAGAGAGAGAGAGAGAGAGAGAGGGAGAGGAGGAATCTGCAGAGTAGGCGGGGGACGGTAGCCGCAGAAGTGGATGGCGCCGACGGGAAATAGAGGTAGTGGCTTATAGGAACGGGTACGTGGAGGCGAGGGGGCGTGGCTGACGGCCGGAGCGTGGTAGGCGGAGGTGGGTTCGAGCTCGTGGAAGCGTCTGCGGGGGCGGACAGAAGAGGGGAGTGTTGAGTGTGCGGGGGGGGTGGAGGGGGCGTGGCGGGAGGCGCGAAGGCAAAAAGCCCACCGCCGTTCGGCGCCCGCGGGGCTCGGCACCCGAGTTGCCCGGGCGGGCGCGGGCGCGCGCACAATCGGCCTCGCGGCGATAAAATCCCGGATGGGGCGCCCTCAAAGGAGCAGCGCGCCGTCTATAACTCGCATTTATTCGCGGCGCGTCGTTATCGGCCGCTGAATGCTCGGCCTCGCATTAGCGCGCGCGGGGATTTGCGTCCGATCGCTCGCGCGGGGACCTGAAGCGCGCGCAGAGGGGCGGGGCGGGGGTAACGACGGCGGCGCCGGCAGTGAAAGCGCGTGATGCCGAGCGAGCGCAGAGGCAGCGTCGGTGACGAGCGGATAGCGGCTTCGGTCGAGGTGAGCAGGAATGTTTTAAAACGGGCCGATGAAAGTTGGTTTGGGGGGGGGCGGAAGTGCGGGTGTGGGTCGGGTGAGGGCGAGTGACGGTGATGTAGGAATCATCCTCGTGACAAAGTGCCCACAAACTCGGAGCAGATTCAGAACGCCGGAAATGCGATGCAGTGGATGGTGATGATGCAGGAAGTTGGGAGTTGGAGCGGCGGGAACAATGGTGTGGGCGAGAATGCGTGGGGAGGAGACGGCGATAGAGCAACGCCAGCGGTGTCGCGCGGGCTGCGAAACGGGCCAGGTAGGAGTAACTAAAGGAGCAAATCCCGGCCCGCGGGGCTCGGCGCGTGCCGGGCGCTCGACACCCGAATCCCTGCGCGCTGAAAACCGATCCAAATTACGCGGTCGGGGGAACAAACTGCAGCGGCTCTCGAAGCGTGCTGAAAAGAAGAAAATCTGGGCTGAGAGCCGCGCGGGGAGAGGGCTCGCCCGCCGCAACAGCGCGCGGGACGCAGCGTCGCGCTGCGGTCGGGGGCCGGGGCGCGGCGGGGTGGAGGCGGGGAGGAGGCGGTGCGGGGTGCGCGCGTCCGGCCCGCCCCGACGCCAAATCCCGTTCGCGCCGCCGGCCTTGATCCGGATTGTCTTGACCGCGATTATCGTTATTCGTACAAAGCCCCGGGCTGGCTCGCTCGGGCCGCGCGGATCCGTCCCGCCGGAGGGCGAGGCGGGAGGCGGGTGGGGGTGGGGCTGGCACCGGGGGCGTGGTCGGGGAACGGGTGGTGCGTCGTGAGCCCCGGGGGGTGGGTAATCCGACGGACGCCGCGAGGCTCCTGCCTCGGGATGGACACGGGGGTAGAGTGCAAAGGAGAATCGACGTGGAGGTAGAGTTAAGCAGAGAGGGAGAATATTAGAGGTTGTGGAGGAATAATTTTAAAACGGAGAGTCATGGGAGGAGAGTGGCCAAGAGATGGGTTGGTTGGTATGCACAATAAACGCGAACATTCTGTTTGGAGCACGAAACACCGCATTACTTACGAAAAGTAATTTGCATGATAGGTAAATGAACTAGCACTCGTGTTGAATTTGAAATGTTACGGATTAAGACAAGTTCCGAGAAGCCAAGAGTAAGTTTCTTCGTCGAATCGCACAGATATTCAAAGTGATACGAGGGCTTTAACTTCAAATCAGAAGAAAGGTAGTCGCGGTGAATTGGGTCAATGAGCGCAATTGTGAAGTACCCCAAGGGGCAGTCGTCGCGCGAAACGGCCGGAATGAAGTGGACGGCGATGGTTATATCAGCTGGGAGACTCGGCGCGGGAAGGATTTCCATACGAGGGGGTCGGACAGACGAGCGCCATCGGCCTTTTAACCCCGCCCCCGTTCGCAGCGCGAGCCTCCCCCGTGCGCTGCCGCGGCTCCGCACCTGACCAGCGCTCGCTGCGCCGGCGGCAGAGGCTTACGAAGGACTGCGCGGCGGGCGAGTGCGGGGGACGTAATCCAGGGCATCGCGCCCGCCCCGCCCCTTCCGTCGTCACCCGTCTCCCTACCACTCTCCCAGTCGGATGTTTTGCAACCGTTGCCAATGCAGTGTCTCTGACCGGGTCGTCCTAGGGTTCGAATCGTGACTGTGGCGGATTTTCGACATTTGCTAGATAACTACGTCGAATTCAGCAGCTGTTTGCAGGAGAATTTTAGCGTCCGGCTGCTCTCATTGGTAGGTTTCTCGTGATTTTCCGACAGAAAAAACACGCGAACGCCGGAGAAGTAACTAAACAAACGGGTCACGGACCGCGCGCCACTTTTTCTTCCTCACTCTCGTCTTACCCTGTGCCTTTAGGTACAGAGTTCCACATGCACTGCACTACCATGCAGCTGGAAGACCAATCCCAACTGAGGCGGCGTCTCACTGAGGGGAGATACCTGGAAAGGGGAACCCTCCAAGTCGGCGTGAAGGTCGGCGCTAGAAAACACGTTCGAGCGGGAGAGAAACACTGCCACATTCCACGACAAAACATGCACGTCTAACGCATCGAATGAACATAGTAGTTGACGAGCCTGCAAATACAAGATAATCAATCTATCAAACGAATGTTTCGCCACCACAGTATGCGCACTTCCCGTGTGCGCCTAGCGCTAGGTAGTTCGTTGGCGCGCTCGTCACCCGCTCGGTTTACAACCACTTTCGCGATAGAGCAACGGACATAATCTTTGACTGCGTATTTTTAACGGACTCCTGGCGCCCCCAACGGTAGAAACTGGTTTCGTCTATCTCGCCTATAGTTTGGACTATCTCCCCTGTATACAAAAACCACTGAATACATAGAGTGTACCAGCACACACAGTTTTTGAAAATTATAATAAACCTTTTTGACTTTTCGCCTATGAATACAATATCCAGGTTCACACGTCAGTAAGGAAAAAAACTGATACATATTCAAACGCATCATTTAGATTAAACTTTAACACTAAGCACTAAGCATGATATTGGTGAAAACAGGCAAAATTTAAATAGACATGTGCGCGTAAAAAGTAAGTATGAATAACCTAACAAATATATTAATTAACTACCGCTATTATAGTCTAAGGAAATAGACGAATGAATGCTACGTGTCTAACTCTTTCACTAAAAATATCTTAAGAAGATCTAAACGCACAGAAAATAGTGGGCAGTAGAGCGGTTAGAGCGGTGGCAGGCCGCAAGGCAGACGCTCAGCACAAGCGAACTGGCCCCGCTGCCCCCGGCGCCCAGCAACCGCATCGACGGCCGCAGCAATGATACTCATCACAATAAAATAAGATTGACAGGAGGAGAAGAAGAAGAAGAAGAGAGAGAACAGGCACAGGCAAAGGCAAAGAGAGAAAACCCAAAGCCACTGACCTTGATGCTGTCGTAGCAGGCGGTCACGCGGCCGTTCTGCACCTCCACGTTGGCGGGCGGGTGCGCGAACTTGCACTCGGTGTCGGGTCGCGTGCACTTGTTCCGTTGGAACTCGCGACACACCTCGAGCTGCAGCCAGCGCGAGTCCTTGCCGTTCAGCAGGTTGTTCATGTTGACCATGGCCATGCTGGAAGCGGCCGGGGAGTCGGGGAACGGTAAGGGGGAGCTCGGAGGGTTGGGGGGAGGAGGGGGCGTGGCGCTGACGAGCCCGCCGGGGAACAGAATGATGGCGGCGATTGGCGAAGGGGCGGGAGGCGGAGGAAAAAGTGCCAG
The DNA here is from genome assembly GCA_031308135.1 of Acheta domesticus. Taxonomy (NCBI): domain Eukaryota; kingdom Metazoa; phylum Arthropoda; class Insecta; order Orthoptera; family Gryllidae; genus Acheta; species Acheta domesticus. Next base: position 37,898,991 of record JAHLJT010008756.1, on the reverse strand, counting down.
AGGGCGGCGCGGCGGCGGCGGCGACGACGACGACGACGACGGCGGCGTCGGCGGATGCGACGACGACGACGACGACGGCGACGACGACGACGAGGGCGGTGTCGGCGGCGGCGGCGACGAGTTCGCGCGCTCGCTCACACGCTCGCCTCTCGCAGCAGCGACTGCGGGGACCGCCGCGGCAGCAGCGGCGACCACGCTCGGCTGGCGCGCGCTCGCGGGACGCCCGGCCGGGCGGGTGGGGCGGCGGGGGTGGGGAGGGCGCTCAGGAGGACGCGGCGACGACGGCGGCGACGACGACGACGGGCGACGACGACGGCGGCGGCGGCGGCGACGGCTACAGAGGTTCTTGCGGGTCGCTTGTGTTGCTGGCCTTGCTCTCTGGAGGGACGAATTGTTTCGTTAAATTGAACTCGCAGAACCCGCAACAGTTTTGTAGACGAACGGAGATGCTGATTATTTTTTTGTTTTGATTTGTTTTGCTTAGTTCACTCGATGTATGATTCTCAGTACGTACACAAAAAATATATATTTATATATGCGTATGTGAATATTTATGTAGGATATATTCGTTTCAGTTCAATTAATTATTGTAGATATAAAGGTTGTTCTTTTCTCTCTTTAAAAATCACTCACTTTTTAAAATTACAGTACCAAATTTCACAAATAGATTCTTCACTTTATATATCTTCTCACCATTCGATTGCATTAATCAGAAACGTTTCACACGAATCCTATTGTATTTAATACAGTTACTTTATATTCACTTGGAACGTGCGTTATATATTTTTATAATATATGGCAAACGAAGACTAGTAACGAGGAAAATATTACGGTTATTAATATCAATCTCACTGGACCATGAAAATATCACTGGTTCTTGACCGCGGGTCGCTGACTGGGGCTGCTGGTTGGTGGTGGTAGCTAGCTCTGGCTCTGGCCGCGTGGCAAGCAGCAGAGGCGGCGGCGGCGGCGGAGGCGGAGGCGGCGGCAACGGTGGCGGCGGCGGCGGCGGCGGCGACTGCGTCGGAGCTCCACAACACGCTGGCGACGGCGGCTCTCTCGGGGAAGGGAAGAGCTTGGCTGTGCTTTCCCAGAGCTTCTTCAGCTGCAGCTTGCTTTTCGACTTGACTCTCTTGATCTCTTCTTCGTTTCGGGTTTTTGGTTAGGAGTTGTGATTAGTAGTGAAGGGTATTGGATTTTTACTTTCTAGCAGCGACGCGAAACGTAAAAAAAAAGATCTTTGCTCTTGGGGGAGGTCCGAAGTTGCGAATAGAAAGTTCTGAATCCACCTTTTATCTTCGGAAAACTATTTTGGTTGACACACGATTTGTCGACTTGATTACTCTAATTTTTCCTTTGCTTTCTTTTCCAAATGCTCTCAGTCTTGTTGCAATGTCAGGGACTGAAGGTGGTGTTTCGGCACACACTAATAAAGATGATGGATAAGACAAGCAGAAAGCGAATGATTGTGCTAGATGAATTGCAGCCCAGAAGCTAAAGTAGTTTTCTAAAAGCAACACGCAGTGGCACCTTCCGAAGGGTAAAGGGGCGGGGACAGGCAGATGTAAGCTAGCGCATGATTGACTGGCCGGATGGAACAAGCAAGCTGGTTGGCTGCCCGGTGTAGCACTCTCCAAGGGTTAGAGGTCTGCAAAAAAAACGGAAAAAATACACCTAAGTATTTTAAATGGCAACTTATCGTAACGAAGCTGAACACCAACACAAGGCATGCCCAGCCCACGGACATGAATTCAATGGGCTAGGGAGGGGGAACACATATTTAGTGCGTGGTAACCGGTTAACCCAAGAGGGCCCCAACTGAAGGCACTAGCCCCGCATAAACGTACAGATAAACACATTGCTTGAGTGGTGAAAGCAAATCAATTTAAGAAAAAAGGGTGCAACACATATAACCACACCATTCTAGTTGCGTCTTGGCTCCAGCCAGGGCATGAACCACAATCACAACAATATAGTGCTCACATAGACCGTTAGCTAGAAAAGTATTTTGAAATTGCTTTAAACAAACACTAAAGAAGCATTGATTGATATAGTGGTTCCTACCCTGTTTGGCACAATCTAGGTTAGAAGTCCTACAAAGACGCAGTAAGCGGAAGAAGACGCTGGAAGAGAAGGCATACTACTTGGAATTCATTCTTCAGCCATGACTACGAGCAAGTCCCTTAGCGAAGTATCTATGAGTACAGGCTGGACTAGAATGTACTACGCTGGAGATGCAATAAATTTGTCTCAGTCACGCTGACAACAGTACAACAAAACAAGTGCAACCCAAGAGGTTGGAGAGCATCTCAAATTTACATTGCAGCACATCAATAATTGATACAGATTCTAATGGGCGTTAAGCTAGAATATATTTTGTTTGATCGTGCGTGCATGACGTCAATCCTTTGCACTGTTCTTGATTTCTTTGGCTCGTGAAGTAATATGCCTATCTCTCCAGTCAGCTTCTCCAGACAAAAATTATTTCTGAAATGATGAGTATATTATGTGAAAAAGTAATACTTGATCAAGGCACATGTTCGTATTCAATATCTTTCAAACATCTTTCTGGTACATTTATAGCATGATGAATTTGATGGCTTGTTATTTTGTGTATGGTAAAGCAGTACTCCATTTTTATCCACAGCAGCGTAATCGTGATGTACAAAGGCTCTTACAGCGAAATTACAACACCAAAAAAACAACTGTTAATAGGTGATGTTAACAACACATAATTTGCAAGATATTTTCACTCATACGCTGTTTCGCATCCATGCGTGCAGTGCCTATTCCCCAAAGTGTTAGTAACTTAATGCTAAAGGGTTGGCCGGCATTCCAGGAAGAAGTGGCTGCGAATAACATCTCACAGGATGCACACCAACACAAACACCGCGCTCGTGGTGCAATGAGAAAGCAAAATGTAATTAGAATTAATGGCACTGGGCAATCAAGCGCGGCAGGAGGGCACTGTCGAGAGAAAGAAAAAAAAACAAAAAAACACAGAACCAAAATTCAACACAAGAAGACAGAAAGAAAGACGGAAAAAACGATAAAAGACGAGGAGCGGGAAGAACAGCAAGACAAACGGCGCGGGCTGAAAGGACGCGAAGACAAAAGGACGAAAACTCCGCCGGCCAAGTCGCTAAATAAAGATTTATGTCGTACACGCGGTGAGCAGCCGGCACGCCGGGCGGCGGCGGCGGCGGCGGCGGTGGTTGTGGAGGCTGGGTGTGGGCGGCGGAGGGGAGACAGGACGGGAGCGCAGGAAAACCCGAGGGGCCGCAGCAGGGGGTGACGTGCTACAACGCGGGGGCTGCCAGGGCCGCAATCGCGAGTAATATTCGCGAACAACCGGTGTCATCCTGTACATTGGCACACATGCACCAGCACGATGGAGCGCATTTGAACCTCTTCCATAAAATTAGATGCCACTAATGTTATTAGCAAAAAGTGATTAGTCAGTAATGGGAGCCAAAAGGACAAAGGAATTGTAAATGTACTGAAAATATAATGATACATTCTACCACTGGCGGATCCAGGAGGGGAGGCTTGCGGGCCACGCCACCCTTACCCAAAAGCCTAGAGTTTTCGTTTATCTTCCTTTATTTGGCAAAATTTATTTATGTTTGAATTATCTAATAATTTAAACAAAAATACTGCGTAGTATCATATCTACAGTACATAAATAATATATATAACAAATATGTTTATTATTTAACAAAAATCTACGACCCCCCCAAATGATCGGCTGGATCCACTCCTACATCCTACTAATACCTAAAGATTTAATTACTCATTCAACCAATTATAGTACACAGAACATATCACATTGTAGATTAACGAAATCCGCAACTTGATGGTTCCGGTAAGAGAAGGAAACGAATATTTCAGCTGGGCTTTTTTATGGCTTATTACATAAACAGTTTATTTAAAATATTTTCAGATTGCTACTCAAGAAACTGAAATATTTAACGTTATTCGGAGAACAGTATATTATATAGAGGGATATGGCAAGAAACGGTCATTTTCGCCTGTCAAAAAATCAAAAATATCATTTCGCAGAGTTGAAAAGAGCCGCCATTCACTCCACACCCACTAATACCCCCCACACACAGGGCACGCAGTGAGCGTCCACTCGCTGTTCGGAACTCTCCAGCGCGGGAAGAAAAGAACAATAATGCATGCTCTGGTTGGCACGAACAAGCCGCAGCGTCGGCGTCGGCGGCGGTACGACGTTCATCGCATCGGCGGGGGCGGCGGGCCGTCGGCAGCGCCGCGCTTTTCATCAATCACAGCGCCGTCAAACGTGACTAACAAGTGCGACAGCGGCGCGGAGGGCTGCGCTGGGTCGGATCGAGGCGAGGCCCGTCGGGTAGGCAACGCCCTGGCACTCCACTCGCTCGGGGACGCAGCTCCCGTGGAGCTGGGGCCGACGCCGTATGACGACCGACTCGCCCAAGCCCACGGCACGGGAAATCACATGGCTCCCAGACGCCCACTTCATTTAACCCGTGAGTTACGTCGTGCCATTGCATTTATCAGCTGATTAAATGCACTAAACCTAATTCTAAAAAAAAAGCGTTATGCATTTCAAACGTTTTGGAAGAGATTTCGCTTTAATGAGACGCTACAATTTCTTCCTAGAACCAGACTCGTATCAGATGGCTCCGAATGAATGAATTCTGCACTCTGCGATTATTTAACATTTGTCTTTTTATTCGCCATTTAGACTGAATAGCTGGTGATATGGCAGTATCAAGTAGCCTACAACCGACATGGCTGCAGATCCTGCGTCTTCAAGGACTTTCATTAAGAATATCAAAAGAAACTGATGATGAAAGGATATGGTTCTTCTCTTGGTGACTTCGTTCAGCTGTATTTGTGCTGTAGCCCTCGGCTAATGTTAATCGGGTGCGGGAAGGAACTTGATTTATTTCTCTCGGTGTGAAAGAGCACAGAGTCGCGCCATTATTCACTTAGCTAGGTTGGCATTCGTTTGCACCGATAGTCCAAAGTGTGGTCAGAGGAAGAAATGAAAGAATGCTGGCATCCACTTGTGCTACGTCATTGAGCCTGATGTCCTCAATGGTGATTTCAACTGAGATCATTCATTTCGTTACTAATTACATACCAATTTGCAAAGTAGATCGTCCAAAGCAAAATGCATGAATTCAGATGAAATCGCCGAAAATGCCAAACTAGTATTTTCATCTTACACCTTTGTGGAGGCATTTCCATTTTACTTTTTCTATTTTCATCTTCAAAACAATTCGATAAATGAGAGGTCTGCATTTGCTTTCAGTCTATTACATTTGTGAGCTATTATCACGATCTTCTCAAACTTATTTTATGGAATAAAACAATATCTGTAAAATTTCTTTTCCGAGTTCAAATATGTATCTTGATAGTTGCAGATACAACATCAAAGGTCATTCATTTAGAAAGCACCCCGAAAACGCACAAAAAAGCTTGGGGTGTACACATATTGCGCATCCACCACAGCGTGCATCGCATCCATAAATAACGGCTTCCGGTGGAAATTCATAAATTAACGCACCGCGGGTGGAAGAATGTGGGAGTCGCGGGGGCGAAGATTGCGAGTACGAAACACATCGCTCGTGCGCCCGCTAGCGCTCTCTCCGACCCGCTTTGGCGTGATGAGTCGGCGACGGCTGAAAACGGCTCGCGGGAGTCATCGGCGGCGGCTTTCGCAGCGCGGGGGTTGAGGCGGGGGCGGGGGGCGGGGCACGAGCAGGAGGAGGAAGAGTAGACTGCGCTGCGAGGCAGGAAAGCTGCTGCACTGCAGCTCCTCTCCCACGCACCCGCTTCCGAAGGAATCCGACCCACTGATCGTGAGAAGACGGGAGTACTGAAAGAGGAAGTCTAAGTCGCACGGTGTAATGAATGCATGCAGACAGAGCCAATTTATCTTTTACGGTGCGCCAAGCTTGATCAAACATTGAGCTCAATTACGAATCAAGCAATATTGAACAGATGGAATAATAATTAATACGAAAATAAACTGTAACATTTGCATTTGAAAATTATTTTCTTTTATTTTTTATTTTTTACTTATTTAACAACTAGCAGATGAATACCTACGAAATTATTATGAGCCCCGCTCCAGAAAAATGCATATTCTGCATGTGCTTCACCCTGCATTAATTCACCCTGCTTACAGGCTGAATCGAATATGTATGATCTCCGATATGTGTGAAAGTTGAGTGTCCCTTATATTTTAACAGCGAGTAGGATATATTGCATTTCTTTGATCAAAAATATTTATTCACTGCGAATGTTTAGGATCGTTTCCTCTACCCCAAAGACTTGTAATATATGTATAAAATAGAAATATGTGAGGATATCGAAAACTCTTCCTCAAAAGATCCAGAAAATTCAGACATGAATTAGGCAATATTTGATTACGTATGAACCGAAAGGTTTCGCTCCATTTGCAGGGTAAATACTTATGGAAATGTTATGAACATCTGCAACAAGTTCATTAAAACCACTGAGCACTCATGAATGTGAAAAAAAAAAATTATCTAAAACGTGAAGGCGGAGTGAAAAAGAATAATAATCAGCTCAAGAAGCGACCATCTCAAGAGGGATGTAAAGAGAGATGTGTATGGCAACGACAAACCGTCCAACATCAATTCATTACTCTTACTGTCCCAGCGACTTCTCAACGCCCAGGAAATCCCAGAACTCTGTCTTGGGGCATCCCACTAAACAACCATTTCTCGATAACAAGGTGAGATGATGTACCGTGAGCCACGGCACCCGCCAGCGGCGGCGGCGGCAGCCAAGGCAACAACTAAATCACAGCGGGGGCCTCCGACCCGGACCCGGAGACGCCCCTGAGGTTGAAACGCGTGCTGACGCAACGCACCGCGTGGCGCAACATGCTCGGCAGCGGCGGCGGATTCACAGGTAGGCGGCACCGGCGGTGGCGATGGAGGCTGCGGTGGAGGCAGACGCGTGGGCGCCTTCGTCTCGCCCCTCCCCCCCTCCATTGCTCCGCCTCAGCCACGGCCTCTGCCCCCGACGTCCAGCCTCGCGGCCGTTGCCCAACCAGTTGCTCGTTTGAAAACAACACTCGCAGGTTGTGCTCGCCCCCGGACAACGGCCCAAGAAACACGAAAGTAAGAGCCGTTTCCAAACAGTGACGCGTAAGAGACAAACAATGTCGAAGTCATGCTAGTATTCGGTATAAATCAAAAGTCAATTGAAAGTTTACTATGTAAAATATATTAATTGAAATCTAAGACAAACTAAAGTCTTTAAGCAACACTAATTTCAATGTTCAAAATATGGGCGCCCCATTGAAACGTAAACATCCTCGCATTTGAGACAACAATAAAATGTTCAAAAACAATCGTCAACACTATTATACATAAATACAGTACAGAAAAAAAATTGAATTGGAGACTCATAAGGTCTCTGAAACTGCAGTAAAGTCAGTGTGTACTTATTGCGTCCTGCTTAAGGTTACACGCTTCAGCAATCAGAAGCGCACAGTCCATATCGGCAACCTCTCACGTTCAGTTACAACAGAATCGTTACGAGAGATTCAGACACGAACGCGAGCCCCAACAAGAGGAGGCGTTTCCCTCTCTCTCTCTCTCTCTCTCTCTCTCTCTCTCTCTCTCTCTCTCTCAAGAAAACGAACCCGGTCGTCGATTGCTCCCGCTGGGGAAGTGGCGTGAAGCGCCCTTCCTGCCTCTTCTGGGGTGGTGCTGGTGGTGTAGAGGGTATGGAAGGATTCTTTACGGGCGAATTGGGAACATGGGCGGACTTACCGACTTCACCTCAGGACAAGGAGGGAGCAGGCGCGTAGGACGTGGCTGCGGCGGAAAGGCGGTCTTTTATATTCAAGAGGAAAATTCCACGCCGTTGCGCAAAGGATGCGTCACATTACTTGTCCAATAGAACGTCCCTGCGAGGGCGTGGAAGCGCTATGGAAAATAAGGCCGTAAAAGACATCGCGCCCTAAATGTTTCTATTCCCGAGAGCTCGTACGCTGAGGTCATCGCTTGGGCAAGAGATTCACCTGCCCTGTAACTCAAAAGAACACAGCGATTTTCATTAACAAACGTACGGTGGAGAAGCACGACGGACCATTTCCCATAATGACATTCTTCGAAGCCTGCCGCAGGAATCTTGTAATTCTACCCAAGCCATTGCTTCGTGAGCTCCTCTTTGGAAAGGGGCTGGCCTAAATGGCCTTAATGGTTAATAACGCCAGCGTGAGGGTTTAATGAGGAAAAATTTCCTGGATCTTCAGAGGCGCCACACGCTACACCGATGCTCCTCACGTACACGGCCTAAGCAACGCCTTGCTACGGTCCTAATAAAAAGAAATGATTCCTAGTTGTCTTTGGAAAGGTCGTTTAAGACAGCAGCTCGATATTTTACGGAAATCACCAGAGTATTTTTCCCACTTAATACGAGATGTCGCAATCAGTGTATGTCAATGCCTTTTCACAAAAGATCAACATGTGCCATACGTCTCATTTGTAATTCATATTATTCATTTAATAGCTTTCCTCATAAATTGTGCGTGACCATATTTCGTACCATCGCATGACTGCTGTCAGACTGACGCTTCCTAAATTGAATCCAATTCAACCCATTGACCGTGCACCAATCCCGGCCTGTCTCGTAGAGATCTCGGACGTCATCATGACAATTATTACACAATAACTACTTGCTTATTTAGCGTTCAGAAGCTAGGCTGACTGAAAAATTGCACTGACAATCTTTATCAGTTAATTTTGAATTTATTATACTGAAATACAATGTAAATAAATCTTTGATTGTTTCTCTCAACCGGGCAATGTAAAAAAAAGTGAAAATTCAACAGACATAATTGTTGATCAACTACAATAATTTATTATAAACGAGACTTCAGAAACCAATAAAATTGTATTTTTTTGATAAGAGACAGGGATAGCAATATTTTCAGAAAATTCTATTTACATACCGCTGACAATCGACAGTTTCTTTCCTAGTTTGTTCGAAAGGAAACTATCGTTTAAAGCTGAGTATCAAATTCCAATTAAACAAATTCACAGAACACACGCATGTTTTTGTCTCAAAATATACAACTATTGAAAAAGCACTTTTAGAAAACTTTCTTAAAAAAGGCTGGGAGGCAAAGCGTACCATCAGGGTTGAAGGAAAAGTAAATAATATTATTTTCTCACCATTTCTAGCACTTTTTCCGTAAGGGATAACAAGATACTGCTCCGCTTATTTGAAATGCGGGAAAATACAAAGTGATTCTCTGCATAACATACACGTACGTGTTAAGGAAACAGCATAATGTCATGAATAGCAAAAAACAGAAATGTGACATTTCTGTTTTTTTGAAATAAAGTACGAAAGCGAACGTCTGTAGTGATGTTCACGTTAGTTTGTGCTAAATAGATTCGTCAGACGAACATTTGCAAGAAGAAAGTTCTTCGCGGTAAATATAAACGTATTGATATATGGAATATATGTTAATCCACTAACTTAAATTGTGATTGTTTATTATGCTACATATTTTTATGTGTAAAATTCATAGAACCCTTTACGCTAGCTGAGTCTGGTCGTGGTGTATATGCTCGTACCGTCAATCTTAAAAAGCTGAGGAATCCGGTATTGTAACCTGATGTATATAAAATTGACGGAATATACGACTCTTATCGCGTAGCCTTTTGTTTTTTTAGCGTGGCGGCGTGCTGTTCCTAAACTGAAGACTCAGCGAGAAAGCCAAAGTCGTACGGCGCGCACGCGCGTGTAGTCGCCTTGGCTGTGTGTAGTCGTCGCACATGCGAGTCACGCGCAACCAGGCGCGCCAGCCGCCCCTCTCCGTTCCGCGCTCCCGCTCCGCGCCTGCTCCCGGCTCTTTAACCTTCCGCCCGTATAACGTCAAGGAAGTAGCCCACTGCCTTACAGAACGTACCACTTTTCCCACTGGAGGACGTTTCTCAAGTGCCTGCTCGTTCAGTGGGAAGACACTGCTTGTTTTGCAGGGTGGTGGAGACTGTGCGGCGGCGGTGGTGTAGCGGTTAGCGTAACAGACTGCTATACCCAAGTTCGCGGGTACCCGATCGAAGCCGTGGATTTTTAGGGGCGAAAAAATCCTTCATACGCCTTCCTTCGGAGGGGAAGTAAAGCCAGCTGTCCCATGTTAGTAGATTTACTTGCATGTAAAAGATCCTCAAGCCTAAATGACGCCTCTGAGCTAAATTCAAACCGCCGGTTTCGTCGCCTCAGTAATACCTTCTTTCCCCTTAGCTGGTGAAAGGAGTGTAACAAAATTTGCGTGGTCAGACGGAAGAGCAGGCCTCATGGCCTGAGTCTCGCCACGTAAAATGAGGCAATTCAATTCAAATTCAATTCAACTGTTTATCTACTGGGAACTGTTTTGAAGTGTACCTCAAGCTTCGATTCTTTTTTTATCATGATTGAGAGGTAATTTACTAATATTGCAAGCAGTTCTGTTCTATACTACAGCACTGAACTATGTCAAATGACACGCTGCGTGGAATAAATTTCAATACCTTTATATTATTAGGACATTCTGTACGATCTTAAGAAAAGCGTAGACGACACATTAAAAAAATACAATCCTCAAGAGTCAAAATTGCCAGTTTTCGCACCAAAGTCAATCCTTCACATTTTTGTAATATCAAGTTTAAATTTAAAGAACAGTTCTAACAACCGTGCCAAAAAAAATGATAAATATTTCCATAAGACAACTTGCGGTGAGCGCTACGAAGACCGTGACGTTATTAATCACCGCGGCATTCGCGCATCCGCTTACAACGCCATCGCCGCCGCTCGCGCGCCCGCCTCATGGGACGAAGCAGCTCGCTCGGAGAGCGGGATGGGGCGCGAGCGGGTGCAACGGATGCAACAAGGCCGAAGCGGGAGAGCTGCACGGCAACGCCCACTTGCAAGGAGCGGCGACGGCAGCGGACGCGTGGGTACAAGCTGCCAACGGGGATTTCTAGACCCAGGTCACTGGAGAGACCAACACCATAGCGTCCAAACAAATGTTACCACGGTCTGTGAAACTGGTCATACATAAGTATAAAGACTGTTTCTTTAATTAATATTGTCGATTAAAGAGTTTTTAGTACCATTGGAATAATAAAATGAGATAATTTAATTAAGCGGTTCCCATGCGTCTTGGGTTTTAGGCAGTATGGAGACTGAGGCAACGGCACACTAAAACCGAAAAGAAAAAAGCAAAGGGACGGAGGCAAGGAGCAGGGAAATGGGAATAAAGGGGAACAAAGTAAATTCGAAAGATCGACTTTTATTTCATTCGTATTTTGCTGTACGTAATGGAAGAAGTAATATGAACCAGAATTACGGTTGAATAAAACAGAGAGGTGGGGAGAGATGAAGCGGGGAGGGGAAGATGAGCGGGCGGAATGACAATAAAACAACTCAAAGACGCAGGCATGACACGAGAAGAAGAGTAAGACCTACAAGTTTACGACGGAGTTTGCATCGCAGTGAACCGCAGTCAGCAGTTGGCAGCGCCGCGGAGCCACCGTGGGTGGGTGGGCGGCGGTGGATGCGGAAGGCGGTGGCGGCGGAGACGGCGAGTCCGCCCGCGGGCATCGCGTCACCGCCCTGCCCCCTCCCCCCCCGTGCTCCTGCTTCAGCTCCTCCTCCGCCGCCTCCCGGACGGAGATGAGGTCATGACGCTAAACGAGGCCGGCGCGTTAAACCGGCGGCGGCGGCGGCGGTGGCGGCGCCTCCGACCCCGACGCGCCCGACGCCGTCGACGCCCACCTGCGGCGCATGACGCGTGCGCGTGATACACAGCGCCAGATAAGGGCCCACCGCCGCATCCGGTCCCCCCCGCATGTGGTCGAACACTCGCGATATACTGCGTCCTATCAGGGAGAATTTATTCTGTCACGGGTTTTAGGCACCGCCCCACTACACAACACGCCCGCACAGCTTACAACTGCGTCTCCACCGACACATTTTTCAGCATATAATTAATAAATTTCCTTTTCCTTTCTTGAATAAATTATACTCCAATATTTTTTCCATGTATATATTCCCAGTGTTCCGTCTTCTTGCTCGAGCCACAAGCTAATTTCACCATTTTTCCTTTCCCTTAAATGCTCAAACTATTAATTCTCTCAGCTGGATTGTATTTATTCTGGCGCGTGACGAATGTAATAAGAATATGCCATTAAGCGAACCAAACGCATCACTGCAATTTATTCGCAGACGCAGCTCTTTCCTGCGTCTAACAGGCTTTAATGACCTCTGAAACATAACCTCCTTTCAGAACTCAATTTCCCAATCCCTCTTTAGCGGAATGATTCGCCGTTCTGGCACAACGCAATAAATAAATTTTAAAAAAAATTAAAAAACATCGTCACGCGAACCGCCAGACAAACACGAGGAAAAGGCGACGCTCGGGCAATTTATTCGCGAAGCCCGTCGCGTCGCGTCGCGTCGGAGGCGCGGCGTCTTCCCGCCCGCGGGTGCGTGTGACGGCGGCGGCGGCGGCGCCGAGGGACGTTGCGTAACGCGAGACGAACCCGCACTTTCACGCGGCGCGCTGCCACCGGCGCCGCCGCCGCCGCCGCCGTCGCGACGCCTGCGAGGGAGCGCCGCGACGCCGCAGGCGACAACGCAGCAGCGGCAGCAGCACCAGGCTCCGCCGACGCCCCTCGCGCCGCGCGGGGACAGCTGGAGGTGCCGCCGCCACGCTTCTCCGCGCTATTGTGTGCTCCTGTCCTTAACGTCTTAGCTGTTACGTCATGTAATCTTTTTCCACACGTAGCTGTTTTGCTTTCATCCACCTACAACTTGAAAATAGGCAGTGACTTTAGATTTCAAGCAGTTTGTTAAATGAATTTATTTTCGGGGGGCACAAAAACAAGTACTTACAAAAAACCAATGGATAAAATAAAGTTTCAAGTCAAAATTGAATAAATGACACCTATAAATTTTAACGGACCGAAAGTCTACCCGTTTTCAAACACTAAGCTCTGCCCCAATAAAGTAAATCAGTGATTTGTAGGACCCGCAGTGACTCACTTAGGCCAGAAACTCAAAAATGGAACTGGCAATAGAAGGGGGGGAAATTGGTCATATAGAAAATATTTTTGTGTATTTTGAGTTTTCCCTGAAGAAGACTATTTACAAGAAATAACTCGAAGGGCAATGACTGATAAAAAACAAAATAATTTCAATTAACAATTTCAGTAGAAATGCTCGTAACGATTCCAGGGAAAGCTCATTATTTTATTCCTCGCTTGTCTCATTAACGAAAAAATTGGTTTAAAATGAATAAACGAGACTTGCACTTTTCAGTCTTGCTTAATATGACATATGCAAACATTTGAGCACATAATATTTGCAGTCAAGAAATGCCAACTCGGCAATCGTTAAAAATTCAACTTTTTTCTTCTCTTCATGCTGAATCACAAATTACACTGCTCCTACTTACTCACTGCAGAATACGAGTTATCCTTCAAATAAATCCTCAAAGAAAATACGCGTGTACATTTAACAGTATTACCAGAAGCAATCAGCTTTCGTTCTGTGAAGCCGTAAAAGAGGATAAGTACGTACGTTGCACTGAAAGAGGAATTCGTATCGTTTCCCGCCAACTTGTTAAAGTTTCCCGCGACTGCGATAGCTACCTCGCCCGCCGCCACCTTTCAAGCGAGCATGACAAAGGCGGCTCGGCTCAGTTCGGAGGCGTCGGGGTGCGCGCGATCGATAGAAAAACAACGGCGCCCAGCGCCGCGGCGGCGGACGCCAGGTCGCGCGCGCGTGCAAAACGCACGCTTCGGAGGGCGTACATGCCGCGTAATGACGCTCCTCGCGAGCATGCGCACGCTTCTGTATGTGCGTGCGTACGTGTGTGTATGTGTGTGTGTGTGTGTGTGTGTGTGTGTGTGTGTGTGTGTGTGCGTGCGTGCGAGCGCGCGACACGTCCAGCAGGTCCCGGGAAGGAGCAGAAGGCTGGGTTCATGAAGAGACGTTGATTAGGCAAACGTGGAGGCGCGGAAACATAATTCTGGTGTATTGTTTCAACGGAAGAACAATGTATATGACGATTTCAAAACTACGTTCTATGTCGCCTTTATTTCGGGTCACTCACCACGAAATAGATGATCCGTGACCCGTTGTTTCGAGGTATTGATCCAGCCTCCGCGTGGAACTGATAGGAGGAAACTACGTTAACGTTAAATCGGATCAGATGGCCCCAAATATTCTCACTCAGGCAGTAGTCGCATCGATCCAGCTATTTAGCTGGAGTCAAAACATACTTCGCGCATGAAACTACAAATATATAATTATAGAACTCTATATAAAATTACTCTATATACATTATAAAACCTTCCGATCTACGGAACTTGAATTGCAAACTTGCGACCACATACTCTAATGAAGCCAGTCAAAACAATTCAATTATGTAATCTAATATTAAAGGAATGAACACTAGAACACAAAAATGCAGAAAAGCAATTGCTACGGAAACATCTTGTTTTTCTCCATGACATTTCAATATCTTCTTGCTCCTACGATGTTTCCGAGTAGAAAGTTGATCGTGACACATCGGTTTTTCACCTCATTGTCCCACATTGTGTTTGGTGTAACGACAATTCAGCCACTTCCCCCGCGGAACAGACAGTCGCTTCGAAGCAGGCCTCAGGCCTATTAATTTCGGTGACATCCATTCATTCTTATCTCGTCTTCAGAAACGCAGAAAACAATGCAACGCGCCACAAGCAAGCTCGAACAATCCTCGCGACAATTAACATGGGAAGGCAAGAACATGAGAATCGTCCCACACCACAGAAGCAATTGTAGTATTCTCCACAGTACTACCGAGTTCCGACTGGAAACAAGAACACCCGTTCGCATCCTGGGCCGATGCTCCACCTGCTCTCTGGAGCCATTGCGTCCTTTTGGAAGCGTCTCCAGAGCTGCTTTTCTCTTTCCCTCTTCCCCGTTCTTCCCTGGGCTGTGCCCCCAACACCGCCGCCTTTCCCACATTCCGAGCAGAGGGCGTGCTATTCTAGAACGAAAGTAGTATCGAAGCATTCCCCTCCTAACATCGACGCCCGGCGGCCGGGGCGGGGACGGCGGCAGCGGTGGGTTTCTATAGAAAGTCCGGAGAGAGATAACGCCCCCCGATCGGGCGAACGTGGATTTGCAGCGGGGAGGGAAACATCGCCCGCGGAGGTTGCCGCCCACTATCGTGACCTCACCCCCACTTCGCCTCGCCCCGCCCCGCCCCGCTCCGTCGCCCAGCTGATACCGCGGCTACCTCGCTCCCCGAACTCGCTCTCCAGCTACGGCCGTCGAAGCCTCATTTACTTCGAGGCGTCCTATTCACTTTTGACTTAGCCGACACAGTGGCTTTGGTCTCCACCTTCTGAAGCAAACAGTAAAACGCTCAAGAAACGCGTACATTACATGTAAGTTCACTCACATACAAATGTGCAATTACAACCGCACGTGTTCCAACTTCGACAAACAACCTGTCACTACCGCATTCCTTCGGGTATTTCTTTACACCAACATTTGTCGCTTGCACCTCGTACAACTGCACTGTCGCAAACGACCATTTTTCTCAAGTCTGTTTTCTACGAGAACTCCAACTGTCCTACCACACCTCTTCTCACCCCGTCGCGACTCCCCAGACGGAACACGGCCAAAGGGCAACGGGTGCGAGTACATTAAACGGTAGCGGCAGCGGGGCAACGAAAGGGACTAGGTTCGGAGAACGCCAACTTTCTCTCGCCTCACAGGCGGCGGTGGCGGCGGCGCCGCCTGGAACAACGGCACGAGCGCCGGCGGCGTGACACAATCCGCCCGCCGCCGCCCCCGCGGCCTCGCACCCCCCCCCCGAGCGAGCGAGGGGCGGGCCGGCCCGAGTCTGACCGCCCGCCTCCCGGCCGGTGGAAGCGGCGGCGGCGGCGATGGCGATGCCGCCAGACGGCATCTCGGCGAATTTCCGCATCATGAGTGTGGCCCTTTCGCAACAATGCAGCAGGAAGTGTACTCGCGCCCGCCGCCTCTCCCGCCGCGCTGCGCTGCGCTGCCACCGCGCCGAGCAGAGAGAAAGCGAATCAGGCGGGGGGCGGGGAAGGGCAGGGCACACGGCAGCGCGCGCGTTGTGCGACCGCGAGAGGCAAATAGACAGAGAGAGAGGGGGGTGGGAGGAGAGAGAGGGAGATGGATTGAGAGAAATACGCCGAACGGTGAACGCTCGCTGGCTTGCAGCGCCGCGCCGTACACAAAGCAGGCGTTCCGTTCCCGCCCCGCCCCCGCTGGCCCCTCGGCCGTGGTGGTAGGTCACGGATTGCGTCACCGCCAGCTGAGCGCCGCCGCGCTCCCACACCAACTCCCAGCGCCGTCGGGAGTGGGAGGAGAGGACGAGGCGGAGGAACAGGCGAGAGAGAAAGAGAGAGCGTGCAGCCACGCCGCCTCGTTTGGAATCCGCGACTAATTTCGCGAACAACCGCCTAATCCACGTCTTTGCATCACCGTCCTTCTCCTCGGTGCGTCGCGTTGGCTCAACGCTGGCATTCCTTGTCAGAAGGCTAGGCGCCTTGAACAAGGACGTTGGGCTGTTTTGCCTTAGGCATTGCGAAATATAAGACGATTTTCACTTTCGTTCTAACGTTCACTCGAGATGCCGCAAGGCCGATGACTCATCCAAGTCCTTAAATACCGCACAATACTGTTCAGATGAAGTTACAGCTTTAAGATGCAATTCCTATGAGTACAAATCATGAATACTAATAAAATATTTTTCAAAATTCAGGTACATTAAGTGGTTTGTGCCTTAATCACAGTCCACAAACTTCTCTGAGTGTTCGACAAATGATCCCAAGTACGAATTATCTTTAAAGAACACTAATATTCCACGACGTATCTAGTATAACGTAAGCTCCTTTGTGCAATGTATCCATCTAGCGTACGAAACCTCTAAAACAAGCCGACAATCTTCAGGACAGCAACACCATCCAAGAAACAATATGAAACTCTCAAGAAGACATTGTTTGCGCGCATCCTCTGAATCTTCCTTCATCACAGCGTCGGCCAGAAAACGTTTCCCAAGTGCTGTGGAGGCACACCCCAAGTTTCCTAAACCCGCGTCCGTTTCCCACAGAAGCGGAAACGCGAAGACCTTTCGTAATGGCGCACGATGGTTCTGAATAACGCAAGAAGAGCGGACTAAATTATTTTTCTCGGGACTGTCCAGTTAATTAACAAGCGCATATGAAAAATATATCCAATATAAAACGTTTCAACTATCTATTCATATTTTTCGCCCGTAAGCACGGTGGTAAGTTCATTCAATTTTAGAACCCACATTTTTCATTGTTAACGTTAAAATAACCTTGTTCCCTTGCTCCTCATTACTTTCGAACTACATGTAAATCCTACTAGAAGCATCGACTGGAATGTATCGGATGGAAGCACCGATCTGAGCAACCGGAGCCAAAATTCTCGACCAGGCTCCCTTCCAGCTATACGTTATCCAAAATCACCGAGCCTCAAATCCAGCACCGACCAGTCAAAGGAAGATACAGTGCCCTGCCTTTACCCAATGTGCACCCTGCCGCGGAGAAGGCGAGAGCTGAAGAACCGCGTCGACCGCGGGCGAGCGGGGCGGATTCGAGGCGACCTTTGGCGCGCCGTCATACTTCGCCCTTTCCAAGGCGGAGAGCACGGCCCCGGCCGCGCCTTGCCGTGCCGTGCCGTGCCTTCGGAGAAACGTTTGCCGCCACGCGCGCGGCGAGAAAGCTCCCCCGACGATCGCGCCCTCGACCTCCGCGAAGCCTTCGAGAAATCGCGATCCTCTCGCGCCGTCCCCTTCCCTGCAGTCCCGATGGCTGTGGAGAATTAAATGCCCGGCGATCTAGGATAACGGAAAGGTCGTTAGCTGGCAATCATTCTCACCAACGGTATACACGTACCGGAGATTATGACGAAGAATATGAGTAATAAACCTAAAATAAACCTAAAATAAATAAATAAAATGAGTAATAAATAAAAATAACTATCATTGGTATTTCTTCAATTTGGAACCTCTTTTTCTAATTAATACTTTTATTTGACTTGTTAGGATAGACAACCTACAACTGTGCAATCTTACTCCCGGTTACTTAACGCAAACCACGTATAAGACATGAATTCTGTGATATGTTGTACGGCATTTGAGATATGTCAACACGGCGTTAAATGTTTATTGTTTTCCGGGCTATTGAGTCGTTGTTTATTAGAATGAGAGTTTCTAGTTCGTTTGTTGTTACCTGCGCTGAACACTTTCGATGCACCGATGATGTCATCCTCATGTCATCACGTCTGGAAACACGCTGTGTAGTGTACCACGCACATTAACACGGCAAACACTATCATACTGTTTATTTCCTTTCAGACAATTTCCACATACATTAGTACGATTATTAAATCAGACTCACTCGCGTAATCCAAAAACAAAATTGAAGAGAAATAAGTGCTCCATACTGCGGATCTCCCCGCGCATCGCCGGCACCCTTTTCACCTCGTCGGGCCGGGGATCGGGCATGCATCCGCCCTCACCCACGCCGCCCGCCCACGCCCCCTCCTCCCCCCTCGGTTCCCCGGCATTCCGCCGGGAGCTGCCAGCCGCAGCAGCGGACCGTGAAACAAAATTAAACGCCCGGCAGCAGCGCCGCCCCGAGGCGGGACGCCGCGTTTGGGGGCCGCGGCGGCGGAGGCGCAATGCTCTCCATACTTCGCACGCGAGCGAGCCCCGCCCACGCCCCGCCCACGCCGCCAGCGCGCTTCCTCTCGCCCTTCGACCATTTCGTGGAGAGCAAAGGGGGCAAGAAAAAGAAGGCACAAGGAAGGAAAAAAGGAAGCAAAAACCGCCGATCACGCTTAAGGCCCGCGGCGATCGGGAGGCAGTGGGGTGGCGGGCTGGGGAAATGGCGGGGCAGGGCAAGGGCGGGGTGCGGTTGGAAAGTGCCGCGCCGGGGGGAGGGAGGGAAGGGGGGGTGGGAGGCGGGAGGCCAACCGCAAGCGGATATCCGATACTCGAGGTCGCCCGCGTGGCGCCCGCTTCGCTCGGGAATCTATTTCGATACGCTCCTATTCGTTCGACACCCCCACCCCCTCCTCTCTGCGCCACTTCGTGCGGCTAACCATGTAGTATAGAAACAGAATTTCATGCGTTGCGAAAGTTGTCAAGAAATTACCGCGTGTCCTGAGGATTGCGATCACAAGAACAAATTTAAGATGGAACATACAAGCAAATTAAAGTTATCTCTAGGCATTAAGTTGAGACAAAGGGGAAAACAGAATTGAATCCAACAAAGGTGGAGGAGAAGAGAAGAACAATAGTGACAATAATGCGTTGGGATGAAACCAAGAAGAGTAAAGAGTAGCCGAAGGAAGGAACGGAGGGAAAGAAGCGAGGGTGCAGTGCGTCTTGCTTGGCACCGGAGAGCGCCGGCGAAGACCCCGACAGGGCCGCACCAGGCGCCCGCGGCGCGGCGCGGAGCAACCTGCCAAGGGAAGTCGGAGGGCGGGCGAAACGGAGAAGGAAAGTGGCAGGAGCGCCGTCGCTCACGTACGGAGGCGGCACATCGCGCCTCGCGCCCCGCCAGATCACGCCTCGAGGGCGCCTCGTTCGCCCGGGGCGATGCGGCAGCGCCCGCCCTCCCCCGCGCGGCAGGTGCAAGGGCGGGCGGGCGGGAGCCCGTAATCCAAACGGGAGCCCCCGAAAGACCGCGCTTTCCATCTGCCCGCGTTACCCGACCGCGCGCGCGGGCGCTGGGTGTTTTCTATCTAAAATAAAATCGGGAGCAAAATACATGTAGGCACGCGTATCGCATGGTCCTCCCCTGTTTTCATTTCGCGATAAGCTGCGCAAAATAAACAAAAAATTGGAAATTGCGTTTCGGAAATACTATTATACCGTACACACGCACAGTAGGACGTTTCCAATGCGAAAGAGTTTTTCCCTCGGCACAATTTCGACTCAGATCCGAACAGAACATTCCTGTTTTTAACAACAAACAAACTCAATCCCGAAGTATGCATCCTAACATAAAAATGAGAATCCACCTTCCAAGTTGTTGAAGAACTCGAGCAGAGAAGGGATCGCGTTTCTGTGTCTTGGGATCCAATTTTCCGCGCAGCAGCGGGCGGGCCATCCCAAGAGAGGATCTTGACGAGAAGCGACGGGATCGGCAGAAGCGATAGCCGATGAAAGAAGTCGCTAACGAAGTGACGCAGCTAATTTAATTCTCCGACAGGAGTTGAAGAAGTCGCTTATAATGAGTTTAATCTGCAAATGTTTCCATCTCGCCAACAATTTAATATAAATTAGCAGAAATTTATTTAAAGAGTTATGCACAGATTTTATATTACAACAGTCATCTATTTCTTACACTTTCTCATTCATCATTTTCATAATAAGTCTGTACAAATGCTATTATAATACGAGAGACTAATTTTGAAGGAGCTTATAACACGGATGGATCATCGCAATCTCCATTCCCTCGATAGCCGATATCCTTCAATTCGAGAAGGAAAATCCATGGAATTCATTAGAAATTTTAATTTCCAAATCTATAATCCATCACCAACGTACAGAATACCTAATTTATTATCAATGCTCACACAAATTAGAATGAATCGACAAAAAATTAAACGTTCAGAAATTTGTAATAAACAAACGTACCTTTGAAAATCTTCTGGAGAAAACACTAAAACGATATTTTACGTTGTTCTATTCACAGTTAAACGTACACATTTATGAACTCCATTGCAGATCCAGACTGGATACGCGAACACACGGTGAGGAGCAGCTGCTGTGCTGCGAGCTCCCTGTTCAAACAAGACCACCTGAACGTAACGTTTCCTGCTGTGCTCGATTTGTTGCACTCTGCGCAATGGCTCCCGGGCCGTTTCCTGCAGGCGATTCTTCATTTCGAAAACCTGTTTGGATCCAGTGGTCCTCCTCCATCTTCGCTTGTATTCTTGCCCCTCCCTCAACCCCCCCCCCCAACTGAACATGTTCTCGCAAAACTAAACAAAAAATTTAAAACCGAAGCCGTTGTGATGCGCAATGACCAATACAATACCGTTCATTTTTGGAATATCAGCATATTAATTTACATCGTTAAGTTTCTTGATTTTCGTCATGAGGCGTACGAATCGCCAACATGATCAGCATTAAAAAAGTTTGGTTATCAAGGCAGATATATTTGTTCCAAGGATTATCCTGATATGAATTCATCAAAGGGATGTCTCATGTAATTCACATTTAAATATACTACTCAGAAATGAAACGTTCATTACACATACACAAAGTATAACTTTTTCTCCAAAAATTCTAAAATTCGCATTTTATATCACAAAAGATTCAACTGAGTCAGCAAAATAACTGGGAAAAACAAAATTAGGGAGGTCAAAGGCATCTTCGAAGTCTCGCCTTTATTCACTCTCTCCTCAACCGTCCTCGTCTCATTTGTACACACCAATATTGCCGAAAACACGCGGGCTGATTTCGAATATTCAGGGAAAGGAACATGGGGCTGCAGTAGCCACGAATAGGTCACAGCGAGTGGAAGCAATACGCCGTTGTGGCTGTAGTATCTATATGTGTAGTGAAACTATAGTTAACTGCATCCAGATAATATTCTGCTGACTACAAACGATAAGGTTAGAAGGATGACTACTTTCTCGCACAGAATTTATTCGTATTCCTCGACACAATACAAGATTCATGAATCTACTTCCCGGCTGCCGGGAAGACAGCAATTTCTCGCACATATTTATTCATATGTTTTTTAGCACCAATAAAGAACAACACAAACCTACACTCCCAGGCACTGGTCGCCCACCCCCCAAAGTCCCAGCGAGCCACTTTGATCGCGCGCACACGTCCGGCGCGGCAACGAAGCGCGCGTCTATTTTCGTCCCGCGCTCGCTCGTCAAACAACTGCACAGCAAATTTTTCACGCTCGCGACGTCCCGCGTCCATCGCATACTCATGAGAAGGTGGACATAACCCCCGCGGCGGGGGCAGCCATTTCGCATTCCACACACATTGGCGCGCCCCGCTTGCCCGCCCGCCCCCGCGCCCACCCGCCGCCCGGGCGCGGGTGCGCGAGCGCGCGCGGCGACTGAGCAAACAAAGTAATATAAATCTGAGTTGTTCGTCACTTGGGCATAACTTGCGTAATGCGTTTAACGCAGGGAAACGGTCCAGGCTCGCACCGCACACGCGCTTCGCAGCCCTCATTAGCGAACCCGCTCTCTTCTCTCCCCCCCCCACCCTCCTCCTCGCCGACTCCGCGCTGCAACCCCCTCCGTCCGCGCGCCCTCTCCGGCCGCGCTCCGCTCCGCCGCGGCCAACCCCGCTCCGCTCGGCGCGCGGGAAGGCGAACTTGCGGAAACCTGCAATCCGAAAATCGGATTACTCCCCAGCCAGCGGCGGCGGTGGCAGCAGCGGCGGCGTACCTGACAAAACTAGCGATGACCGCGGGCGCGGCCGGGCGCCGGGCACGTCCGCCGCCCGCCTGCCCACCGCCCGCGCCTCGCCCGCCCTTCGGCAATCACTTTACGCGTGGGAGGCAACGCGCCTCCCCTCTCCTCGTCCGGCCACCGTCGCGGCGCGGCGCGGCGGTCCACGCCGGGGTGACTGCCCGTCGACGGCGGACGTTCGTTTCGCTCACAACGACCTTCTGGTCCCGACTCCAGAGGCAAGTGCCCAAACGTAACAGACCGTGATTGTAAACTGGTAGGCGTACCTCCCCTCGAATGGTAGCTGAAGAACAATGAGTAAAATCAAAGAATTCGCATGAAAATGATAAGATACGATGTAGTCTTCGAATAACGCGTACGAAACTGAACAATATTTCACCATTACTGGTGACTATTACTGCACCATTATTGCGTAGCGGAATGTTCACCATTAATTAATTGTGAATGTTTATCATTAATTACTCCCCTGTATATTTCCTGGCAATTCAAAAGTGGAGAGTATTATAAATCTTCATTTCTTCACAATGTGCTTTAAATAAACTATTAAAAAATTCCTGGCGAAAACGAAGAAGCCATTCCTCTACAGGCGGCTATACAGATTAATCAAACACGCTTAAAAACGAATAAGCTGTTTATACGTCTGAAACCGTAGAAAGCAATTATTGTTCATATTAATGAAATTGTCCAGCATATTCACTGTAAATTCAATAAATCAGCGGACAATTGAATACTACAGAGAAGTTCGGCCACGAGTTTATATTTTGGAAAGCCATGAAATCCACGTGTTACAGGAATGTTTGAAACCAAATGTACTTAAAAAATTTACTCTCGAAACATCGAGTTCGAAAAAAACAATATGCGTCGGAAAGTAACATGTATTTCCAAAAGGGATAAAAAACAAAAGGCATCAACAGACTAAGACCTTCCCTATTGCTGGAGACTTGTGCTCACTGATATTATGTCAGTTATAAAAATTGCTCACTGATGTTATTTTAGAAAGTGCATGGAAAATGAATTTCTTAATGATTTTACATTAACCCAAATTTTAAAAACATGGATACTCGGTTTAGAATATCTACACCTTGGATTAATACGTTAAACAGCTTGAGATGTCTGTTCAGGAATAGAGACAGTAACAGTATTGCATTGTGCAAACATTTCAGCTCTTTTCGACTTCTTTCTTCACGTTTCTTAACGTAATAAAAGTTTTACGCAATTAAAGTCAGTAAAGGGGCAAATACTTAATAAAAGTTTTTAAGTTATTTCCACATCAGTTGATTTACATTCAAATATTACAAATCCCATTTACCACAACCATTTCCATACCATGTTTGTATTAGCGTAGGTGCCACGAGTCAGTACATACAATAAAGATTACTGAAACTTATGTACACTGTTTCTTCGAATGACAATACAGGTTAGTGACTACGTACGAAGTTACAAGGATCTCACCAAAGGTGTGTAATTTAAAATCTATGGGAATATCGCAACGAAGGTGACCTTAATGGTTGGAATGGGTAGTAGCTTTTTGTCTACTTTGTATGTAAGATAGACTGAGGGTGTCTCTCATATAATGAAAAAAACCGACCCTGCCACCTGTCCAAAATGTGGAGGAAAATTATCAACGTCACACATTCTCTTCGAGTGTTCCTGTCTCCAAAATCTACAAATCTCCCTTGGCATCAAGAACGAAATTTAGGAAATATTGAATTCAATATGTTTCAAAACAATTTTAACTTATCTTAATTTGGCTGGTTTAGATAATATGATACGAATAATTGCAAAATTTATTGTACTTCATATTTCAGGTTATCGTTATTACTTCTGTTTACTCTATTTTTTTAATCTATCTCTAGTATAAATTAATAGAGGTCGCTAAAGACCGTACATGTATTTAAGGCGACCTTAAATAAATAAATTAAAAAAACCGACTATGGGTACAAATGGTCTCAAATAGTACTTTTTTAAGAAGACCGCCCTGCCTTTCCTTGATACAACCTTGGTGTGAGAAGGCTCGCCAAGGCGCGGGCGCCCGGAGGCGAAGCAAATCACGGGGCGTGGTCGCACGCACAACGCCCTCAGGCGGGCAGCGGCCGCAAACAAACACGCCCGAAGACGGATGGGGCTCGGCAACAAATCGGGGAGGCGCGGGGGAGGGACAGCATAACGAGGGCGCCGGGCGAGTAGGTCGGTCGGCGAAGAGATGAAGAGGAAAGATGGACGGGCACGCTCCCCGCAAGGCCGCGGCGCGCTGTCAGCGCCGGGCGGGGGCGGCGGAGGAGACGGTCAACACACGCGCGAGCCTCCCCGCGTCCGACAGAGGCGTCCAGAGCACGCTCGCACGACGGACCAACAGACCGACAGCCCGCGCCTTCGCTGCGACGACGACGTCCAGCTGAGGAACTGCCCCCGAACAGCGGGCGCGCTTCATTCACGAACGGACGAGAGAAGCATGTGAAAGCACGCCAGTCACGCTCGCGGCCACTCCGTTCTGGCGAGGGTCGTCACGACGCGTGACAAAAGAGACCGTGTCACACTTTGCGCAGGAGACGGTCATCTCGCGTTTGTGGCAGTTTTCTGTGGAGTTGCCCACATAATGACTTTCAAAACTTTCCAAATCTTATTTCCGTTCTTTTTTTCTGCTTCTTCATAGTACGAAATCGCAGCTTTGATCTCTCTTTCATATGTATGTACAATAATTCGTCCTTGAAACCATCTGGTGTCATCGAGAAACATTTAAAACAACTCACAGGATATGATGATTTAGCCGCACAAATGAAGATTGCAAAGTCATTAAATAAATCGGCCCAACATGCTGTTCACATTTCAGAATTATTTAGTTGATGGAAAAAGTTTCGGACACAACATTAATCTAAAATACGAATCATTTCAATTACTCAAATGAAGAAATCTACGTCAAGGCCACCAAACGAAAGTGCCCTGCGTTCCCCATTCCTTCCGGGAGCAGGTGAGGACGGCGAAGCATCCGTCCGTGTCCTCATTAACGCTGTACGAGGTCCTCTCGCGCGTGTGTGACGTGTCGGCGGACAGGGCTCCCAGGCAGATTAATACACAGCGGCCGCCGCCGCCGCCGCCGCTGTCCTTCTCCCCGCCACCTTCCCCTCCCCTCCCCCCTCGGAGCACCGCCCCGCTCCCACGCACCCCCGCGTGTCCACCGCCGACGCCGCCGACGGCCTGGCACTGCCCCAGTAATGTAGACAAGCAGCGTGCCCCGCCAAGTTTGATAATGTATTTAAATTTATTCATGGTGTAGGTGTACTCAACTAACGGCGGAAATATACCGCACAAGTGTTCCGAAATTCATTCAATCCGTCGCGTATGTATAAAACAGAGGGTGGGAGAGTTCGCGACGCGAACGGACGGTCGCGCGGTCCACCTAAAAAATGTATCGTCGAATAAAAACCGCGCAGGTCACTCGACGAAATGAATTCGTTAAGACTTCCATTACTTCTCGGCGGAGTGTATTAAATGCAAACAAGGCTTCGATACCCGGTTGGCGAAGTTGGATATTATTTAAACACTATTATTCGATTCCTCTTGCTCTCCCTGCACTCTGCCGTCACCCATCCGGCTGCACAGCACCAAGTTTTCGCGCTCATCCAGTCCGCCGTGCAATATACAACACACTTCGGTCGGCGCGCTGGCTACGTGCATGCAACATTTAGCGTGGCCCTATCTCACCAGTCATCACATATGGATGTAGAATCGGTATTAATGATTCACGCCCTGATGTCATATTCGTTTCCGCGGTCGCGGACCTACCACCGCCGCCACCACCAACCCCCGCCCCGCCCCCCCACCCCCCCCGCGACCGCGCGCATATTTCGCGACCGAAAATCTATCAATGTAATCTACGCGGCCGCGCGCACGCTCGCGAGAGACGCGCGGGGAGCAGGGGGATGGCGGCGGGGGAGGTGATGGAGTGACGCGGGAAGCCGTTTGGGCGGGAGAGGGGGGGGCGGGGCGATATTGCGCGACGGCGCGGCGAAAACGGAATCGACGAACCGGCGGCGCCGAGCGTCTGGCGCGCGGGCGGGCGGGCGGGACAGGCACACGCACAGCGCGGCGTGGAGCGGCGGGGCGCCCCCAGCCGCGTTCGGGCGCGGCTTAAGTTGTTTATCTGTTCCAATAACGCCCGCGGTGCGCCCGCCCGAGAGCACGCGCGCGCGCGCGCGCGCGCCGGCGCAGAGCAGCGCCGGCCCCGCGGGAGAGAGCGGCGGCGTCGATCGCGTCGACCCTCCCGTAAATACACTGGCACCCCTCCGACAGATGACCTTCCCGGGGAGCCCAAATTATTTGCGCTGTTGTGTTTAATCTGGACATGTGAAAGATACGCCAAAAAAAGAGAGAGAGAGAACGAAGGCCGAGCATAAGCGGGAGACTGACACGGAGCCTCGCGCGAGCGCGTGCGGCGCGGGGGCGGGGGCGGGGCCGCGCAGTGGGAGCGGAGAACCGTTCCACTTTCCCTGCCAGAGCAGCGCGCGGAGCGGAGGAGAAACAAATTCAATATGAGCCGGTATTGATGAAATATTTCTCCCGGTACGTACACAGGGCGTGCGGTCCTCCCGCGATCCCTCCGCCCTGGCTTCACCCTCTCCTTCCCTCTCTCTTTTATTCAAAATGAGCCTGCTTAATGGGCAATCTCGGGGCAGGTCGGCGGGCGCTGGATCCATCTGCTTTAACGACGGCCCTAAAGCCGGGAGCGTGAGCGGGTGGGAGAGAAACAGCGAGTGAGGGGCGGGAGAGAGAGAGAGAAGGCAACAGAGGAGGGGAGCGACGAAAGGGAGAGTGAGCGGAGCGGGAGACGAGGAGGCGGCGGCGGCGACGGCGACGCGCCCGCTCTGATACGCGGGAGAGGGCTTAGCGCCGCGCTGCAACATTCATTTCGCTTAGGCGCGGAGACGCAGGCATGCCGGCGCGGAGCGGAGCCCCAGGCGGAGCGGGGCGGGGCGCGAGAGGGAGGGAGAGCACGCGGCGCTGCGGTCCCGCCGCCGCGAATCGCGGGCCCGCACCCCCGCCGAATAAGCAATCCCAACTGCGCCCCCATGTGCCGCCGCCGCGAGCGGCTCATTCTCCTGCGAAAACGCCTGCGCTAGCGCACGAGCAAATCATAGAACTGATTGCGGAAGAGATGGCTAGGCCTTAAAAGCATGACAGGCTTAGGAAAAGAAGATACTCCCTAAAATAAAATTAAATATTCACGTATGATCAACTCCCTTATATTGCGTTTAATATCAACTAATTTCTGAGTAATGATAAAAACACGTAATTCTCACTCCGAATGGTATGTTGAAATGTTACCAATTTTTCAATCGAAATTTGAAATATGTCTAAGCTGAGTCTATCATTATCATTATGAAAAGAAATTCCTCCTTAAATTTGTTGCGAAATGCTGTTTTTCTATTTTAACACGAGCAAACAGCAAGATAGAGTCCACTCCAAGGCGTTGAATATCGCTACAAGAAGCACGAGAAGTAAGGTCAAAAGGCAGGCTGTAAACTTTAATGGTTGAGAACATGAAATTCCTAATAGATATTTATTCACCTTTGAGGGGTCTAAATTACAATTTGTGTAGTCTGTCCATTATTTTAATGAAGAACATCCTCTGGTCATACATCTATGTCATGGAAGTTCTAACATGTCACCAAGAGTAAAGACTAACGAACAGAATTCAAAAAATACAATTGCCAATCATAACGAATTGAGAATGTTGAACAGAAAAGAAGACACTAAAACAGAAAATAATTACGTCAGGCGCGAACCTCTTACTTCGTGATTCGAACACAACGAAAACTTCACTTCACTTTGAGAAGTCCATGACTCAAAACAGGGTTGCGTTACATTTTCCAAAATTTTGTTCCATAATGCGCTACTTGCAACTAACAATCTACTCACTATTCTGGTCTAACTACACAACAAAAATTAGCGGTATTTCTTGACAAAGTCATTTCACATTGAGAAGAAACACACCTTGCTGTTCAATAGCATGGTACTGCATCATTCTGAAGTAGACATTTGTTGAAGATGAATTACATTTAAGGTCTTCATTAGAATTGTGAACAATGACCGCCCACAGGTAGAAGATGCTTTGTTTTCGACGTTGAATGGACATGGCCAATTGTTT
This sequence comes from Acheta domesticus, assembly GCA_031308135.1. NCBI lineage: Eukaryota > Metazoa > Arthropoda > Insecta > Orthoptera > Gryllidae > Acheta > Acheta domesticus. Next base: position 37,870,310 of record JAHLJT010008756.1, on the reverse strand, counting down.
AATCAATTATCTTTTCAATTCTTTAGCAAGTCACAATAGGCAATGGGCATTAGAGTAAGCAACACATTCTTCTGGCATCTGTCATGGCTACACAATGAACGGACTGAATTACGATTCTTACAAGTGAATTATGTTTTCTTGACGCTGATACTCAAGCATTCAATATCTACAAAAAAATCAACCAGACATTTATAGAACAATGACATTTTTATTGAAATGATCGTCCTCAGCATGTAAAAATTGGTTTTGTAATGTAAGATGGAACACTGGAACTCGATCATTACATTTCCGCACTACGAAATATTTTGCCGATGCCAACGAAATAAATTCTTCAAAAACACAACATGCCAGCGTAGAATGCCCCGACGGCCTGGTAAGATCCGGAAAGCAGCCCCAACACAGCGTACGATCGACATCAGCAAGACCCGCGTGCCCTTCCGCAAATAGCTTGCGACACAGAAACGCACTTTTTGCCGACCGCTTGTTCTATCAGGCTGACATGGCCATTACTCGCCTGAGAAAGAACCGCTCATTCAGCAGTTACACATCTCTTTGAGCGCGCGTGGTCGCTGCTAAACGAACAGAAGCAACGACTTCCTCAGAGAAGAGAACGACGCGTCGCCGCGTGTTGGCAGCGTCACAAGACGAATGCCAGGCCTCTCGAAGGCGCAACACTCGAGAAAGACTTCGAGAAAGACGGATTCGCTCTCGCATTCATAAGCACGGCTCACTCCGCCGTCGCTTCAATCACTCAAGATGCAAATCCTACGTGTTCTCACAACAGCGTAATGGAAAATGGAATATCCTGTCCATACTGAATCTACATTTCAATGCTTCCTGGCGTTTCTCTTGGCAGTGAAAGCAATAGACGACTCGATTCATTACAAAGCGTTGTTCAAATTTGGTGTTTCTACGTAGCCGAGGCATATTCCATTCGAGCACACAACACTGCTGCAATACGAATTCATTTTGATGCTGGAAAACATCGTCATTGTTTTTAAAATTAAGAAAAGACTACAGAAAATTTAGATTATTCCTTTGTGTTTTAATATCATTCTAAATACACTTGGAAAATAATCCCACATAATATCTTACTAAAATCTGCCTTTGAGAAAATATTATTCATAAAACTTGGACCTAAACTGCACGATGTCTGAAGTGTGTTACCAAGAAATCCTCATGTAGCGTATTAGTAGCAAAAACCGCCTGAATATGCTGAGCATAACGTCTTACTTCCCCGTCGTTCCAACGCGCCCCGCCAATTTCCTGAACACCCGGACCAAATCCCCGCTAAGAAAACGCCGCCTCCGCTCCGCTCCGCTCGGCTCACCTGAATCCTCCTCCTCTTCCTCAGCGACCCGGGGCTCCTGGGGGAACGCGCGCCCGACAATACCCGGAGGAATTAATATCTAACAAACTGAATGAGAGCTTTTCTCATTTGCAGGCGGAGGGCGGCAGCAGCGGCGGCACAGCCAGTCGGAACACAGCTCCTCAAGCTCCCCTCTTGCGAGCAGTAAGAGAGAGAGAGAGAGACTCGCGTCTTTCAAACGCGTTGCGCCCGCGCCGCCTCGCGGACGCGCATTGTGTTAAGTCGTAGGGGTGGGGCGGGGCGGGGCGCGGTGGAGGTGAGGGTGAGGGGAGGGGACGGGGAGAGACGGAGACGCGGCGGTACCGCCGTCGCTTGTACTGCCACCGCTACCGCCACCGCCGTCGTCTTCGTCAAGGAGAATGACGGGTTTCCCAGGACAGAACCGGGTGCAATAAAACGTATTCATCCCGCGTTTAATCTCCTGGAACTAACGCTCGCTCGCGCACGACAACGCCGAGCGATGCGACGGGCGAAATCTGGAAATCGTCACATCTTGGGAAGACGCCACCGGCGGCGGCGCGGCCGCGGAGGGGCGGGGCTGCAATGACGGAGGCGGGAGGGAGGGGGCTGTGAGGGGCGGGTTGCGCGTTGCGGCGACGTGGGTTGCCCGCTCGGGTTGCCGGCGGCGCGGCGTTACTGGGCTCCGCTTCCCCCCCCCCCCACCTTCTCTTCTAGCGCTCCGGTTCCGCGTCTTCTCCGAAGACATCGTATTAAAGATGAAGGGTAAACTCCCGGCAATCCACGAGGAAGCAGCTTCTCAGATATCGCGCGAAGCCCTTTAAGTTCCATCATGCAATATCGAATCGTGAAACACCCGACTCCGAAAGCGGCAGCGGGAGCGGTGGCGGCGGCGGCGGCGGCGGCGGCGGCGGCGTGCGCTGCTATCTGCAGGATTTGCAAATCCGATTACGCGCCCGCAAATCCTCGCACGTGTAATTGTGATGTCGGGCGGCACGCGCACCGCCACGGTTGAGAGACAGGGAAGGGGGCGAGGCGGGGACGACGAGAAGAAGAGACAAGTGCTCCTCAAGAAAGCACTGTCAAAGACGAAGAAACGTGTACATTCGAACGCAAAGAGATACGGAAACAAGGACCGCTGACGAGGAAGATAACGAAACTGGACATTGCTGAATACTGAGGCAAATGGACGAGGAAGAATTATAACTCTCAATGGAAGAGACATGTTAGTTAACAAGTTGGAAAGAACGAGAGCAGATGTGGAGGGACGTTTTAAGAGGTGCTGTGTCGCAATACGAATGATAGAGGTGACAGTACAAGCAGCTGCGTAGATATGGGGATCCAGCAAAGGCGAGGAACAACCACCGAACTGTCTCATGTCAACGCGCGCAAATGCATTAGATACAGAAAATACGAAACAGGACAGTCCGGTGTGACGAGCGCAGGCGACATGCGATGAGGCAAGAGAACCGGCCAAGACAACCTGAACAACAAAGGCGGCGAGACGTGCGTGGGCAGTCAATTCTGGGGCCATGTGTTTCTTAAGGAGACCCAAGCATGACCAATCTACGAGGCCCCTTAATAATATTGAAAATATGTATCTATTAAATTAAAACTAAATTTTCTCTAAAAGAACTAATATAAACTGAATATATACATATATATTACAGTAGTTATTACTTCATACTATACATAGATATAGATTTATTTTTAAATAACTTCCATCTACATTTTTTAAATTGTTTATTTCTTTAAGTCTTATTTAAATTTATTATTTTTGTGCGCCCGTAACAAAAGCTACCAATTAATATTACGTATTTTATTAACTGTCCCTAGTCCCCTCTGCCGTCCCCAGTCCACCAAAGGGATTACATAAAGACAAAAGCATTCTGCGCCTAAGATCGAGAATCGAATGTAGTACACGACGTTATAGAGTCTCTGTATCTAGGGACACTAGGGTCTCGTACGCTGCCGCGCTGGGCGTCGCGTCGGACCTCGGAACACGCGATACGACCGAGGCGCTCCCGCGGCAGCGGCCGCAAGCGCCGCTAGTCCGCGGCCCGGAGGGGTTCCCTCCTCCCCGCCCCCGCCTGCTTTGCATATCAAAGGAGGTGTTTAAGCGTGTATTATGAATGTAGAAAGCTACACGCCGCTCGCTTCCCAAACACGGACTTTTCTCAAGGTTTTCAAAATCCACGCAGCCCACGCCGGGCGCAAAATACGCCGAAGGAATACAACCGAAACGGGCAGGCGGAGGAGGATGAGTCTTCGAACCGGCACGACGCGAATCGAAATAAGACATTTACCATATCAAACAGCTGGAAGATGTGTACGGCAAACAAGCTGATATTTGAGTTTACATTGCCGCTCCTAAAGTATTTTAGCTAACAGATGCACGGTGTAGTATCGATGACGCCGATCGACCTTATTAAATTTGTTGCAATAGTCTCTGACTGACGTTGGCTCTCTCTCCATTTACTGGAGTCCCTTGACGTTTATCATTGACTTTCCCACAGAAAATTAATATCATCCTGCGCATCAAACATCAATTTATATTTTCCAGTTGTAATTATAAACAATCCAAATTTTGGACCTTCACGGGTATTCATTTAATTATTTTTCAATCTGAGCAAATAACTAGATGCAGTTACTCTAATATATCCATTAACCACTTATTGCAATAGAAGCTATACGGCGTAACCTAAACGGACCAAAGATACCCAGACGCACGCGACACAGCAAACGACAGTTGGATAGACGACGTCTTTCCTTCAGAAGTCCTGCTGACGTGTGTGTCTCCCATGCTGACGCTGGCTAGAATTCTTCAGAAGGAATAGCGCCGCGGTGGTTGAGGACGCTTCAACGCGTCGCCGGATTTCGCAGCGCGTGGGCGAGCAGGCGGTCGACGCTGACGTAACCGACAAGAGCGGAATCGTGTTCAGCAGGAACACTGTAGGCCGTGCGAGCCCATCGCCTAGTAATTTTCCGCCGACGTGAAACAGGTTTGGTGTTGATTCGTATAAAGGACCTAAACAATACGGTAATCGACGAACCCTCGCTGCAGCGTAGTTCGTCTTCGCGTAACATTTAGAAACGAATTTTCTTCGAATAAATAAATCTGGTGTTATTTCCAAAGTAGAATGTTGTCTTTCATACAACCACCATACCGAATTTTACACGTAGTCGGAACACTTCACTTCCAAAATATGTTTTGGTAATGATAAACGAATTTCAGAACGCGACTTACCGCAACGAGATATTGCACTGTTTGATCTTTAGTTGGGTGTTCAGAATCACGACTACACGTCTTTTGTCAGCTGAGCAACACACACAATTAGGGAAACAAAGAGGACATTATCAAGCGTTAATTTATCTTTCAATCATGAAAATAGATTAAGTGTGTCACAAAATATGTTTCGAAAACTTTCATTTCAATATTATAACTGAAACAATACGTAACGTCTTCAAAATATTGATGTGGAGAGTTGCTGAATAACTATTTCAGACACACGCACGTTCACGTTTCGCGGTTAGAATAATAAAGAAGAGTTATGCATACAAGAATTAGCAACAACCCACACGGATCCCGAGACAATGCTGGTTTCCAAGAACACAATCACAATTAGAAAGACACGACGAGACGGGCAGGTCAATTTACAAAACAGATGCGCCAATATTCCAATTTCCCAGATGACAAACCAGGCCCGCCGCAAAGTAACTTGCAGAATATTCTCTATATCAGATGATCTCAAACTTTTTACCCCTAATGTGATTAAAAGTTTAACATATCTGACGCTGAAATTTCCCTACATTAGAGATCTGAAGTGACATTAACTGAATCAATTATTAAGGCACTTTTCAATTTAATGAAAGAATTCGTTTAAATTCATCCAGCAAATCATTGCGAGAACGTGGAATAATTACGATTTTGTAACTCACGACAATTAAATGTAAACAGTATGTTTGTTCATTAATAACAAAATAATACAGCGTGTTGTCTTTGTATGATTATTTACAAACACTACATGTTGGCCTCGATTTTAATAATCATACTATTTACGGCCATTGGATTACTAGTCAGCCTGGATAGTTTTACCTCTGGACTTTTAATACGATTTTCTGTCTGTGAGACGAATTAATAATTACGAATTTTTTACACAGATGGAAACTTAAGACTTTTCGTTTAAATGGTTCACTTCCACAGATCCTCCCATCATGTTGTTGATGTACTGCCTAATACCGCAGTACGTCCCCTGCGGGTTTGAAAACCCGTAAGACGTGAACGCCACACATTTCGCTGCTGCCAGATCACGATCGGCAGTGCTGGGTCTTAACGGATTAAACATCCGGCGGTTCAGCACGTAGCACTTACCATCGAGCGTGCCACAGATATTCAAGGGTTCGAAGAGCACTGCACTAGGGAATCGCATTGGAGAGGCAGCGCTCCCGTTCCAAACGGCCTATGACGCAGCGCTGACGCACGGGGTGGCCTCGGCGGCGTCTCCGAGAGCACCCCCCTCTCCCACCCCCATCGCGTTAGGCATTCGCGAGGCGTCGGCTCTTCGCGCGCACTCGCCTTCCACAAACTATCCGAAGAGGGCGCGCCTCCCCCCTCGCACTCCCTCTCGCCCACTCCGCCTCGCCGCGTCTCGCTCGGCGCATGGAGATCACGTCCGGCTGCTGCATAATGGAGGCGGCTCGCGCCGATTTGCAATTCAGTAATGAGGCCTCGCGCGGTTAATAAGTCGCCCGGGTTTTACGCCGGCGGCTTCGGGAGAGGGCGGCGCCGGTGGTGGTGGTGGTGGTGGTGGTGGTGGTGGCGGTGGTGACGGTGGTGGTGTCCATCCAGCGATGGCGGTGTGGAGAGGACGTGATGGTGTGACTCTTCCAGGAACGACAGCGGCTCGTCCTCGAGTCGCCGCAACGTATTCTCGAAATGAATTGGTTGCGCGTGGAGGTATGCGCACAATGGCATATTCACTTGTCACTACGCGTATTATCCCATTCAAATCGGCCGGCGTATATTTCTGTCATCTCTCCCTCTTCACTTTCCAAGGCAACATGCACGACTGCAAAGTAGTAAGGCTCAGGGGTATGGACGGATGTTCTTCTAAGAAGTTACAGTACACGTAAGACTTCAGAATGCTTAATGTAAGCCATGACCACCGAAGCTCAGATGGTTTTCTGTCGGACACCGTATCAAATATTCCCGACAAATTTTGGCCTACAGCGATGGAATCAGAAATAGGTTAACATTTTACGCTTGGTTTCCACCCTTCCCTTCACAAGCAAAGACACAAAGAAGAAAGAACAAGAACGTATGTTAAAGAATGATTACTTAAAATTTATTATGTTTTCATGTAAGAATGCCAATTTGCTCAGTAAGGAATTTGCGAAGTTCTCGGCATTCATTTTACTATCTGCAGTACAGTAACGAAATACCGACATTTTTGCGAAAACTAGCAAAGAGATACGAGAATGTTTCGTCTTAGTACCTTAGGTACCCTTTCTGAATAATAAGACATTTTTTCGTTACCCTTATCTTTAAGTTATTGTAACAATTCGATGAAATATTAACTCATTAACTGGCACACGCCATTATTCTGAACATTGAAATACCTATTGCACCATATTTAAAACGAGCATACGATCATTTTTTTCAAACACACATTTAGGCCTACTTTTACATATTCTATTAATTTTGAAACGATTCTTCCAATTCACTACAACACAATCACATTAAACATTGCAAACAACTAATTTAGAAACACAATGAACTTTTAATGCTCAGTGCTCTTAATTTCAGCTAATTTTGAAAGAGATTTTTTTCACACATCCGCCTGCGCCAATGATCGCCGTTATGTGAGGAAGATTGCATAACACTTTGTAACGGACTGGCATACGCAAATACGAACAACGACACATACGTTAGACCGTAATCTAATTTTCAGAATTAAAAATATCCTACGGCAAACGATGAAATATTTTGTAAAAAAATATCGCCTACAAAGAATCTCACCAAACGAGAAAACTCATTGGACAATTAACGAGAACTTTACCGCACACGCAACCTAATATGGACGTGCCGTCGAGTTTCCAGAGTTAAAAAGATAATATCAGAAGAAAATCAGGTTTATGGATCGGGCTGCTTGCCAATGACATTAACACACGTGTCAGGGGAAACAAGTTGAGTTCCCAAGTTTCTGTCCGTCATGCCAGACGGCACACAAATCGATCAGGTCCAAAGAACTCGAGAACTCTGTCCCAACGGAAGAAAAAAAAAACTCGCAGACAGCAAAGAATCCACTCGGGAATACATAGACACTGAACTCTGGATCACCACGAATATTGCACTACATACGCCGATAACCGTTACGGACAGACTCAAATTTTTCACTGTCACACGCAACAACGTTCATGCTTCGCAAAAAAATTCGTTTTTAGGTACCAAGAAAGAACACTCTTCAGGCACACACGGTCGTTCGCTGGAACACGCCGCTTCTCCACCGCGTGCGCGTACACACACACACCCCAACACACGCGCGTGCGTACTTACAGCGCGAGCGACGGCAGCGGACGAGGACGAGGACGCCCTGCGCAGGGCGGGGCGGCGGCGGCGGCGGCGGCGGAAGGGACGGGGCCGAGTGGGCGGCCGTCCATGCCCGAAGGCGCAGCAGGCAGCGGGGCCACGCGCTCTGGCGAGGCCTCCGGACGCGCACTCCCACGCGCGAGAGCTCGCACCGCACTCCACACACGCGCTGGACGCGACGACGGCGGCTCCGCACTGCACCACACCAACCGAGGGAGTCGAGTCGCCCGACTGTGCCAACGCCTCCGGGCCTCGGCGCGCGAGCGAGTTGGAGGAGTGAGTGGATGTGTGTGTTCACTGCGGCGTTGACGCGTCACGACTGGCGAGGAGGAGGCCGCCGCCGCTGCTGCTGCTGCCGCCTCGCGGAGGCCGCAGCTCTCCACCCCACCCCTTCCCCTGAGTGTTCTACCCCCACCCCGGCGCCGCCTCCGCCGCCGCCGCCGCCGCGCCCAAAGCCCCCTCCTCCCGCGGCCCCCTTCCCCTCACCGTCGACGCGGCGCGGCGCGGCGCGGGACTGGAACCGGGCCTTTCACTGCGTCACCGCCTCCGTCGCCACCGCCACGTCATGTTAATGATCCCTGCAACAGCAGCGGTGGCAGCGTCTTCGGCGCTGTAAGCTGATTTTCTGGTCCGCGCTGCAGCGACCAGCGTCTCCAGAGCAGCGGACCCGCTGACCGAGATATTTGGTGCGCGCGGCCGCGGAGGGGGGCGAGGAGGGGACGGGCGCGGCGCCGCGGAGACTGGCCCGCGCGACGGGTTTTCCTCGGGCGGCGTCGCCGCGACGCCCCCGGGGCCCATCGACGACGCCGACGCCGGTCAAAGCGTCGAAGTGCACTGGGTCGTCGGGTCGTACGCGGCGGCCGTCGCCTCTGGCACCGCTGCCGGGTCCGTTTTATGGCCCCGCGCCGCCGCCGCCGCTGCCGCTGCCGGCGACGTTTACGATGATTAAGCTTTTCCTCGTCCCTTTTCTGTTTCGACCGCCCGCGAGATTCGCCGTCGCTTTGAGCGGACTTTTCGAGCTTTATGGGCATAATCAACAATAATAATCTTGGCGGATGAACCGGCTGGGGCGACACCGTGTCACCACTGGCGTGAGACGAAAACCAAGGGGGCGCTACAAATGGCTACACATTGCGTCAACGACCAGACACGGACGAAACGACCATGACACCATGGTGAATTAAAGCAGCAATCGCGTTGACATCAAAGGAACGGGTATTTTTATGCTGCCTATTAAATAATTCTCTCATATTCTGTTACGTAACAAGACGATATATAAGTAGAACGTACTATTTTTTAAGTTTATTTTACTCTTTGCCAACGACTATGTCTCATAATCTTGAGTAAATTCTGAGAATCTTAAATCAATGAAACTCAAATGTTTACACTTTTTTTCTATTTTCCAAAAATACAGTTTAACAATCAGAAATAAAACATAAAAACCCTCCAGCACAATATTCATGTATGTGATCAGGCTTCGTTTTGTCTTAAATCTACAATATAATTTAACATACCGTAGATGTATTGATCTGGTCTGAAGAAATGTCGAGGAAACTGGATAGTTACCTGCAAAGACAGAAGAAATTATTCGTAACTGTGTCAAACACTCGTAAAAGAACATGAACATTTACATGAAAAATTATGTATTACACTTACATATATCTAGGAAATACACAACATATTTTAAAGTTACAATTAGAATGGACGAGGATTTCCTAACATGTTTAAAGAGCCCACTTCGTAAGGAAAATTGACATTATGCTACCTACATAATTCGTGCAAAATAAGTGAACGGAACCAAAAGGAAAACAGATTGTCGGAAGCATTTCTCTGGCGTCTCCACAGACCGAAGAGCCAGCGGGTCGCGTCGGATACGCCTCCAGTCGCCTTGCCGCTGACGACCCAGCACCCAGCTGACGACCAACAGGCCCTTGCACATCGTCTTCGCAGCGCTCGGAACGGGAACGGCAGCAATAGACGTGTTTCTCAAGAACGGGAATTTTCCTTTCAATATACCGCAATTCAGTACAACTCCAATTATGAGAATTAAGCACGTATCGGGCAGACTGTGGTGTGCAGATTACAGAACAAAGCTTAGAAATGTAGTAAAAAAGACGTCAAAGGTAGAAAAAAAAGCACACTTTATTTCATGACACGAAGTTTAACATGAGAGTCGGAAAACTGAATTTTCATATTGTGGTACGTTTTTATAATATATACCGATTACCAAGTCGTCCCTAACTTGGAGGCGCCGCGAAAGAACAGACGTGTTCAAATTATTAGACTAAAGCATGCGGTTTTAATGTTCATAAGTTCCATGATATAAAAATTGGAGAGAAACGCTTAATACCTTATTGTTACGCACACTAAACAGTAAATGTATGAATATAACACGTACATGGATATAAACCTGTAATAAAGTCAAATATTTTACCAAAAATGTCTTTAGTCTAATAATTTGAACACGTTTGTAAAGCTGGCAGCCCGGTGGGGCTGTTCTCACGCATCAAGCGCAGCGCATGACGTGATGGGCGCTGCCCGTTTCTACGAATGGAAAAAACTACTCGAAGGCAGATTCGCTCGCCCGCTGCTTCCCGGGAAAACCCGCTCGCCTCCACTGCCACCGTAGCCCCGCCATTGCACAATGCGCAAAAGAAATGGAAGTGATTTCCAGGAAGCTGTCTCTTCTCCAGCAGTTAAACTTTTTTCCGAACTCCTAATGTTCTTACTACGCGAAGAGCACGAGATGAAATTTTGATGTTGACCCATGCATACGTGCACATGACGTGAAGTGTAACATCCTAAACGTACCGTAATAATGTTTTAAATTTAATCGCCGTAACATTTTAAACTTACAGCCACAAATTCTCTTGTAAATTTATCAAACAAGACGTAGGAAGAGTCTATGGGGAATGCAGTTCACTTTTAATGTTAATTTACATTCCTATTGTTAATTCGTGATAGAACATTATCGTTTATTCATGCTGATTTCGTTTAATTAGCTACGTTACATATAATAGCCATTATCTTCAGTACGTCACTACTTAATAAATTCATGAATAGCTTACCATCGATATTTTCATCTTTTATTATACGAACGACAGAAGTCAAGTGTAAAAGGTAATGTACTTGCTCACATCAAAAAAACCTTCTTGCTATTTTAAAATATAAAAAACGTTTTATCCTATTTAGATGCAAATCATTATCAACATATCTAAATGATTTTAACAGAATGTCAATTCTAAAAATTATTTAACAACTCAATGGTTTAATTAACAACAATTTCTGAACAGTCGGAAATATATCACATATGTTATAATATATAAATATATGAAATAGTTTAAGAAATGTCTATTTTACTGTCTACTATAATAGTATTATGTTAAGAAATTTCTATGAACAGTAAAAATAACTTTCCAATCTTGGCAATACTCCAAGATACGGTACTAAACATGACAATAAAAAGGAACTTCGGGGACAAAGAGCTCTGCGTTCATATAGCGGTCCTTCTTCCCGGCTTTAGTTCGAAACGAGAGGAAAAAACACTGGAAACAATTGCATAACATGACAAAACTGCTTGCGGAGCCCCGCTTTTCAAAACAACATTCCCAGTCACAGATGTTACTCATACTTAATTTCGTGCATTGTTAGTCTTCCAAGAAACTGAAATTGCTTGTGTCAACAAATGTTCGTGAATCCAAATCATGGTTTATGTCATCTAAACGTCCAAAAACACGATAACGCTCACGTTTGTGGTAGTAGGTATCAAGGTCGAACCCAGTATTTTGCGACTAACGAGATATTAAGCATTCATCATTAAGTATATTGTGTGGTAATGCCATCAGAAAATACATTTACATGGCATATACACGCAAAATGAGACGGCGAGAATTGAGAGCAATGGCAATGTATAATGGGAACACGGTTAAGGTTCAGTTTAGAGAACAAAATAAGATGTTGTGAAGCGTAATTCATCACGTAGTTTTCCTCACGAACGTAACGTGTTCTGAGGAAAACACATGCAGCACAACAAGCGTTTTTATAACGAGTCCGCGACCTCGTACACAGGTTAATTACACCACCGAAACTCGGGCGCAAATACACTCTCGCTTTCCGTTGAGTTTCTCCGCAAGGCGGCGTCCATAAGCTGTTTCAGATCTTGGAAATTCTAGCCAAGGATCCTCAGCTCGGGGATGAGTAACCGGATCTTGGTGCTCGGGGAGGAGAGTACCAGGGCCGAACCGGTATAGTACGTGCGCGAGAGCCCAGCGAAGGGGTGGGACACCCCACACCGGTAGCCCCCTCCTCCCCCACCCCATTATCTGAGGGGCGCACGGGCAGAAAAGTCGGCCACACATGTGACGAGAACACGAAAATGTAGGTGAATCGAAACACGGTTTTCAGGTTGTGCCCGGTTCGGAGACGTGACGTGAACAAGTGGGAAGTATAGTGAGGTATACAGGTTGGTTTTTGTTAGAACGTATTGAGCAGTATTATAAATACAGTTATTATTTAAACGCGCCTAAAATTATTTTTATCAATATTTATGACAGATTCGAAAATAATTTTTTTTAGTGTTTTATGAAAGCAAACTTATATTTATTTAAGTTTCATATTTTTTTCTGAAAATAGAAATAGAAATAAAAATAAAATATTTCCCAAACGTTTGCCATTGTCCCGATTAATTTGGGCCAACCACGGCATTCCTCTGACAGAAAAGAATAAGAATCAAAATTTATTCTTGTAATAACAAAGTTCAGCAAGATATGCTGTGAATAAGGCTACTACACAATTCGATGAAAACCTACAGGCACATTAACACATGCATCTCCACGACAGAAACGTTTATGACGAAACGACACGCATTAAGAATCCGTTACGCGTCACATTTCTTTCGCTAACGCGCAGAAAACGGGCGTGCCGCCTTCTTGTGCGACGCACGCACATCGCGCCTAGCCGAAAGCACGCGCTGCCACGCATAAAGACGCACAAAGCAGAGGCAACACGGCCTCTGTGAGCTTCGTACCTTGGGTCCCAAGCCCGGCGGGAAGGCGCGCGTGCCAACCCAAACATATATTTCAGCACGTGCGCCAGTGACGCAAATATAACGCACGGCGGCGGCGGCGGTTGTGGAGGTGGAGGGAGGGGGGAAGGGAGGGGGCGGGGCGGCCAAGGCGCGTGATGCGTGGGACGCACGGCCGCCAGTCGAACGCGCTGCAGCTTGGGGTGTGGCCCGAAGGCTGTCCGGTGCGTGTGCGACAAGCTTGTCCCTCGTCCATCATTGCGCCCAAGAGACATTAGACTAGGCCACGTCAGCTGTACGTTTTGCGGTACTGGTGAGAGATGGAGTCTCTAATTGCCTTCTTCACTATTATTCTCGATTTAATTACGAGGGATGTTACACTGTAGTAAAAATTGTTAAGCCGGTACAGACGTTTTTCTTTACCCTAGTTTGTTATCTTCGTGTGCAAGTAAATCACCCACAAATGCATATATTTGAGAGCGTCCGAAATAGTGCGATGAAACAGTGATATTCTCTAAAAGAGGATGGATTACTGTAGATGTTCAATGCCATTCGTCGCAATTTTGTGGTCAAGTTTGCAACATTTTTACGGCGTCAAGTACCTTTTGTATAATTAACACCATAATTTTCGATTCCTCTTCAAACAAGTTCCCGGTTATGAGGACTCTCTGAATTTTACAACTGACAAAAACATTAAACAGAAATATCAAAAGCAAACAAACAAAAAGTCAAACACACATAATTAAGCACGGTAGTTGTAATTTCTCTGGAGAACGGATTGAAACTATACCCGTATTACATTTCGCAATGCCATCAGTTTTTTTGATCGAAAATGAGACATTAGTATTTACCATATACATTAGGCTCGATAGTCAATCAACTTCCATATCTCAGCCAGCGCCAAATCCACAGCACAATTCGTAGTCTAAGGCGGAAGATCTCGCCATTCGAAAGCACGCGAGGTTCATCCACTCAGCCGGCGCCATCAATACCAACAAACGTAGGGCAATCCGGGTGCTATTACGCCACCCGCAAAACGCCGCGGCGCTCGCAGAGGTGCACGTCGATCGCAGATTGGTGCCCCCCGCCCGCCCCCGTGCGCAAGTTCCCTCTAATAATTTGCTAAACTGTTTCCGAAATTCCATTTGATGCGCGAAAAGTATTAAATAATCCCGCGCCGCCGCCTGGGGCTTACGCGAACAAATGGAGCCGAGGAGCGCGGCGGGGGTGGTGGGGGCGGCTGGGGGTGGCGCGGGTCGGTGGGGGTAGACTGGGGGGAGAGGGGGGTGGGGCTCCCGCTGAGCGGGTCGCCTCTTCCAGCGGCGAGCCTGCAGTATTTAGCACGCGGCGGTAATTCCGGGCATAACGAATGAGACTCAAACGCGTAAATTGACACTCGGCTAATACGAGCAGGATAAATAACAGTTATGCGTTCTAATTTCGCGCGCAAACCGCGCCCAGCGTTGCCTGGAAACGCGGCCGATGGAGGAGGCCCCGGCGTGCTTCATCAACCTTGTTATGGGGCCGCCGCGGCGCGGCGCAGCGGGGCAGTTGGGAGGCGATAGGGCAGGGGTCCTCAAACTTTTTAAACGGGGGGCCAGTTCACTGTCCCTCAGGCCGTCGGAGGGCCGGATTATATAGTGCGATTTTTCTAACTCTGCCTCTCAAGCCCCTTTGGCCGATCGAACGGCATTTCGCGTCTTTCTCGGTCCTGCCGCTAAATGTCGCAAGGTCGCAAGCACTGCTTGATAGGTCGCGATCATGCGATATCTAGCGGTATGACTGAGAAAGACTCGAGGTACCGTGACATATTCCATCGTGAAGACAGGCCTTGAGAGGCCGAGTTCAGGCAATGACAGGCCTGCTGATAACATACAATCATAAAGCGAGCAGATCCCAAACTTCCTCAGATTGCGCTGGCGAAATGTACGGCGCACAGTGTGTAATTTTGCCCAACTAGCTGGAAAAAATTCAATTTTCGACTGAATTGAAATAGCAAAATTGTAATATTTCTGTGTAGTAGTAGGTCTGAACTATGTGGAAACGTTGTTAGTTTTCTCTTGAAGGTCACAAGGACCCCATGGTGCATGTCCAAAGACGTCCATCGCCGCTCCGCCAGCGCTCAGCTCCGAATGACCCTTTTCAGTCCGTAAAGTTCTCTTGGTAGGAATACATTACTCGTCTCATTCTGTGATTTGTGGGTTTACTATTAGTAATGTACATGCTTTTACGATTATTTTTTTGTGGATAAAATTTAAGTATCTATTTTTGATGTGCTTAAAAACGTTAATGGAAAAGGTGAGCGATTTATATTGAATGTATTACACGTTCTCTAAATTCAATTAGAGTTTTAGTGTATTATACACCATTATACACCTTTCGGGCCATATACATTTTAAAACTAGTTCTTTTGGGTTCTTAATCGTGAAAAGACTAGCTGCTTATACCTGCTTATCTGAATTATATATACATTTTTACAGAAAGGGTCTTCAAGTTACCCGCAGGTTCTTATTTGATATATGAGTAACAAATTCAATTGATAAGAGATCTGAAGCTGTATTAAATGTTTTCTTATGTGAATTAGGAATTATAGAACCTCACAAAGCATTTTTGGACAAAATTAAGTCTTACGTTAGATGTATTTGTCAAAAAGTTGACCGGATTGCAAAAACTCCGTAAGAAGTAAAGAGTCGTTCTTGAAATATAATTCGTCCTGGCTACAAGAAACTCTTACCCTTCCTGATTAAATGTTAAAGGCAGTTCCAGGTCCATCACAAATAAATGTAAAAATTAATAGAGCTAGATGACCTAATGAGTCTTTCAGGTACTGTGGGATTAAAGCTAAAACCATACAATTGAAACCTTTTGTAGACACTACTAGTTCAGAAAAGTTAACCATAGCTATTGAAATCAAACTAAGGAAGTATGACAAAAATATATGTGGCAGCTATAGATAAGAAGCTCTTCCAATAGGAGAATTACAATTAACAAAGCTCGAAGATCCATTCTTCAAAAGCCTGCATCATTGTCACTTGCTTTGATGGTCGATATCAATATTCCAACCCGCCAGTATGTACACATATGCCAACAAAAAAATGATTTTGAGTGCATTTTGCGCATTTCTTATCGTTCATAAATATGAACATGGCAAGTGAGAGTAGAAGAAAATAAAGCGAAAGTGGCGAAAAAGAACTAGAAAAACTTCAAGAGCAAACGCAAATATGAATTTGCTCCACCGGCTGCTTATTAGCTCAGATCCATTCAAGTCGAGCATAAGCGCCAAAACTATAACTGCACCCAAAAAAGTGAAACATGAACTTTTCGTGTTATTAGAATGAAGGAATAAGGCAAAAAAGAGACGGCATATTTAGAAGAATCGCCATTAGAAGAATACGCGGGTAGTGCTTCAAACTAATTTGTAAATATTTGTTGTACATTCCTCTCACTTAATTTTTGTTTTCATTTTTTCATTTTCGGCTTTATATTTTTGTATACTTTCATTTAATTTTTATTGCATAGTATGTTTTGTAAAATTCAAATATTATGTCCAATAGAGTTAAATAAATTCAGCGTTTGAAAAACGTATACTGTCATGAGGGCTAATTAAAGTATTCAAATTTCCTAAATATTTTACAAAATATTTTGTAAAAATTTAAGTTTTACGAGCAGATTTGTTTATTTGGGCATTATTTACACAACAAACCTCCAAACACTACGAGAAATTCATTTCAAAGAGAGTTATTATTTTTTTCCTCCTAGATCGTCAAAATTACACACTGTGCGGCGTGGTAAAGAGGATAACACAAATCATCCATATTGCTTTATTAAAATCAATTTAAAAAAAATAAACACCGATGTTTTGGCAAAAAAATATCGATGTGAAGAAAACATGGAAAGCAAAATATCGATGTTTCTGGTGGAAAACATCGTTGTTTTAAAACCATCGATTTTTTTGCCAGCCCTAGACACCCTAACACTTAATAAAAAAAGTGCGGATTTTAAGAAAAAAATTCTTTAAACCATAAAAACCCGGCGGGCCGTATAAATGTCCTCGGCGAGCCGCACGTGGCGCGCGGGCCGTAGTTTGAGGACCCCTGCGATAGGGCCTCAAGCGCGTTTGGGAGCAACTTACAGAGTGGGGCGCCCACTGAACCCCTTGGATAATGCAAGTAGTAATTCCATTCATCTTCAACTCCCCCTTATGCTCTTGAGCAAAAAGTGGTTTCCGATGATGTTCAATTGTCAAAACCAAACTGTTATTCACAAGCTGTTGTCCAAATTATATTGAAACCATTCTATCAATGCAGCACTCTTGAGCTGTAGATTTAATTTACTCAATTTTGTATTTCACATTATTTCAAACCTTTTCAATTTTTTTCCAGCGTTAAATAACATTGCATATGCACGTAGTTAACATGTAGTTAAACACGATGAATAATTAGTTGAGGCTTTTACCCTCATAATTTACTCTCTACTCATAATTCATTACCCAGTTCGTAAATAATTGTATTTCAAATTGGCGGGAACTTTCGAAAGATAATTATAATATTAGCCTCTTGCACACACATACGAAGGCAAAAACTGATTAACCAATAAAACTTTATTGTAAATTACCCTATGGAAGTTCACAACGTAGAACAACGTACGTGCAAAGAATTTGATAGGTGGGATCATTTACTCCTGCAACGAGATATGACAAACATTTCTTTTCACATTTAAACTTTTATGACTTTTATGTTTACTCTTATTTGTCCCTTATTAACACTAAGATGCACTTCATTAACTACTCACACTAGCTATTGATATTACATTTACTTAATTTTATTTGAGAGGAATTTAAATGTGTTTTTATCCTCTGAATGAAAATGAACATGCTGGTGTTTTTACTGCTTCTAAATTCACTATAAATCTATTGAGGACGTAGTTTGCAATACGTGCAGAGACAGCAATGAAAGTATTGAAAATATTAAAATATCCCGTTTTGGCACAGAATGGACGTAGTGCCTTTTACCTCTGATGTATAGATACGATTACGTTGGTTCATTTAGAATCATCTCTACGGAATATGTTAATGATTATTGGAGATTGTACCAATTTTAATCGCAAATACGATCGGTAAAGCTCTCATCAGTCAGACCTCCAAAACGAACCGCTGCCCGCAATCCGGAGGGCAAGACGAGGCCCATCAAGACATCAAGCAATCCCCCGCGGCCCCAGCGCTGGCCCCGGCCAACACACCGCATGGCTCAGATTTATCCCCGTCGCTCATCCGGCGGGGGCAGAGGGAGCGGGAGCGGCGGCGGTGAGGGGAAGGGAGAGGGGGAGGGAAGAGGCGGCTGCATTATTCAAGAGGCGCGCTCGCGCCGGGCGCCTCCCCCCTCTTCTCCCCGCCCCGCCCCGCGCCGCAACAACGCATAGTCAAAGTCCCATAAACGTAAGAGAGTCGCAGAGAAAACGCGCAGGTCGGCTCCCGGGGCAGGCAGCGGCGGGAGGGCGGGAGGGGAGAATGAAGGATTAAGCGACGCGGTACTTTACGGATCAGCGACGCGTACCTTACGCACGCACGCACACACACACACACACACACACACACACACACACACACACACACATGCTGGCACACGCGCGCGTGTGAGTGTGCGCTCTCGGTGGCTGCTTCGCGAGTGTGCACTCGCCCGCAGATTCCGCCGCGCCGCTCCTCCGCCCGCCCACGCCTTCGCCCGCCGCCGCCTGGCGGCCAGTCGCACAATGGTATGAACCACATCCGCACGCTGGCGGAGTCAAAAATAACTTTCGTTGAAGACGAATACCTTAATCAACCAGAATGGCTCGGGGAGCAGATAGTCCTATGCCAGTTCAGACAAATTCGGTTAGGATAAAAAAAATGTGTCTATATGAAGATCTTGGGGCAATAACATGCTACGCCACATTTCAGATGAAATTGACATATAAGTGTATTTCGATGCCCCATAAATGTATCTAGATGTTGCTTTTTCATTTTAAAAATTCGCCGCAAAATTTGTGTGATTCATAAATTAATGTTCTTTATCCCAATGTGCAGAATGCAATGTCTTAACATTTACTTGTCTTTTTCTCAAAACTTACATATAGTGGCATAGCATGTAATTGCCCCGAGGCCTTCATAATAACTTTTACTATACGAAATCTATACTTTACAGTACAAGCCTTTTCAGAATATTGCCGTCAGAGTTTAATATGTTTCTCCCCATAGAGCATCGAATCGCACATTTCTTGCATTCTTCTTGAACTGTTCACTCCTTTCAAGAGTCTAAATGCAATGACAATACACTTTTTCGTGAGGCCAGTAAAATACGCTGCCAGCTGCAACAGATTTGTGGACTTTCGCATAACATAATGCTTTGTCATACTTGTTTATTTGCAAATAACTGCTTTAGGGCGGTTAAATGGTAAGAACAGTTTCAAATAGCGGGAATAGAAAATGTTCAGCTTTCAAACGATACGCTGGTCATACAAATCCGTCGTCCAGCGGTTATCTAGATATCATGAGCATCAGAATAACCTGTCATTTGTTGTCAAAATTTTAATATTACTACACACATATCTCTCAACAGTAATATCTCAATTTCCGCCAAAGTGTGGCATACGACTACCTGATTTCCAGTACTTACATCAATTGAAATTTTTATTACAATAACAATATTTTATAGTGATGTCGCAGTAGTAAATGCTCACGTTGCGCCCTTTGCACGCATTGGGGCCACGTTTCATACCACTGTGCTTTCGCGTCGCGTTGTGTCGCCTCGGGGCGCGCGGGGGCCGAAGGGGAAACAAAAAAATATCGAGCGGCCAGCCCTCGTGGCGTGGCGTGGCCGGGCGGGCGGGCGGCCGGCTGGCGCCAGCGAGGGCGAGTGGACAGGCCGAGAGGACGAGCCGGGCGGCAACGTGCGGCCGACGACGGCGGCAGGGCCGCTTGGAAAAAAAAGGGGTGAAGTGGCGGGGGGCGGGGGACCGGGGAATGTATCGTCGAGAGGACGATGACGTAGGTATGGAGCTGGCTTTGGAGGGGGAGGCACACTCCGTGAATTGTGATTTTCGAGTGCCACTCTTAATTATGCTATTTTAAATTACATGACGTATTTTATTCATTTGACAAAAGTTTGCCACAAAACAAAAGGCTTGTTATAAAAACTGTCAATGAATACTCTTTCATGTAGTTCATATATTACATCAGGATTGTCAAACGTAATCAATTTTTTATTAATTCTATTATTATTGGGCGGCAGTAAATAAAAATATCTGCGTTGTTTCTCATTCAACAACGCATTTGCACATAGTGTACAGCCCAAATTGAATGGAGTGGAGTGCGATTCTTTTTGGAAATGTTACACTAACTGGAGACCAATATAGCCTGCAGAAATGATTGACAGTTCCAATGTAACAGGAAAAATAATCAAACTAAACATACATAAATGCATAAAGGGTATACTGACACACGAAACATTATTGTTTCAACTGGCAACTGATCAGAAAGTTTTAAGAGAAGGCTAAAGACAGTACAATAAGGAAAGAAAAGCAGGGACCCAGTTCTTTTGATATTCTCGTTAAGGACAATTACAGGAAACTACAAATTTCGTTGGCTTTGCAATGGGAGGTAGGGTGATCCCTTCTAAGCGAACACGGAAAGTTACCGGAAACACCGCCAGCTACAAGTACAGAGAACAGAAAAAACGCATCGGTCAGCGACAGCGGTCGGCGGCCGGGAGAGGCAGGGGCGTGCCGGCCAACGCCGGCAACACAGCGACCAGTCGTGCGGTCGCAGGTGCACACACGCACATATACACACTCACGCACGCACGTCTCCCAAGCGACCAGCCGGTGCATCGCGCGGCCGGCCGCCCGGCGGCGGGGGCGGGGGCGAGCCACGTCACCAGCGCGGCCGTGTCGTCACGGGGGCAAAAATCAATTCGCCGTCGCCGCTACCGGCGGCAGGCGTCGCGGCGCGGTGGCGGCCACAGGGTGAGGCCTTCGCCGCGGCCGCAGCACGTGGCGCGAGCATGCACGCACACGCACGCGCCCGCACGCACGCGCCCGCACGCACACGCGGCGGCGGCGGGGACCCGGGCCCACCCGCCCGCGACACGCACGCTGACGCAAGACCGCCCGCGGGGACGCAGCGCCGCGCCGCGCCGCGACGCGACGCGGCGCGCAGGGGCCGCTGACCCAAATACGGCCGCGCTCCGCCGACGCGAAGCCGCTGCTAATGCTATTAACGGACGTCCAACTAATGCTTCTCGGGCTCTACGAACTGAACGAATGGTTGGTCATTCCGGGCATGGTAAACTGCCAAGTGCATTAGTCCCGTAAGGGTAGGGCATGTTTCATTACGGGAGGTGGTGTTGATCTCCCGCTGGAAGGCGAGATCCGGCGCTGCCCTGCGGCGATTTTTCCCAATTTCGTATCACCCAACAGCGTCAAATCGGGTCACGTTCTGAGCTTGCGACCCAGGGGACAAACGCTAAGCTCGCGACTGGTCTCCTCACATGTATGGTGGTGTAGTCTATTTAAGTGTGTCTAAGTAAAGGGTGTCGATAGGACTAGGCAGAGGAAGGAAAGATGGCGCGCGGTCGGTGGTCCGTTTGTTAGGGTACTGGTTCCGGAATTCGGCTGGTGCTGATCGGAGAAACCGATCAGAGCACCCGGCCGCTAGAATTCCAGCTAGCTGGTGTTGCTGCAACCGTCGGGACTCGAACCCTAGTCATCCCATTCAGAGGCACTGCAGTTCCATCAACTGATACCGTCAGCCATCTAAGCCTATCTTTATTTATTTATTTATTCACGTCAAAAACAGTTAAAAACCGTTCTTTGTCACGCTACGAGAAGTCAAATTTGAGCACGTTTTCATAATTCCGTGATCCCTACCCTAAGCCACATACTAGTTGAATTTTGAAAATAGAAGAAATGAGAGATTTTTTGCAATGTTTACAAAATATTAGCTCCCATGTAATAAAATCTATTTTCAAGGGTAAATTAGCTGTAGATCTGAGATCTCATTCCTTATCATGCTCTTCGTGAAGGAATAATACTTTCTGCCGCGACATTGAAAACTGCCGCGACATTGATAATTTGAATAACTATATTTCCCACTAAATTCTAGAGAACGTGCACAGATAATGAAGTCATATTTATGTCCAGAAGGAAAACAAGGGGCCATCTCAGCATTTGCTCAAGGATCAAAGAAACTGGACGAAAACCTCATCGACATGGGGTCATTGACCCAGAAGCTGAAGTACAATACTTGTTACAATTCTTTAGACGTATACAGTCGAAATGGTAAATAATACATTAAATTTCATTGTTAAAATTAAAATTACCTTCCCTTTGGATGCTCGGTATATAGTCTCTAATTGTGTAGAAATATGATTTACGACGTGAATCAACCACGAGAAGAGGGCGTAAAGCTGTGACAACTGAAACTATGCACAAACCCGAACCGTTCTTGAAGGGAATCACATAGGAGGCGTCGCAGACATAAGAGTGGAAGGCTGTGACGATGATGATCAACGCCATTACGCTATGGTGACTTGCTAATTTAGAGCGATCCACAACACATTCATTGCGAAAAAATTTTCCACATGTACCTCAATCTAGTCCTTAGCATTTCTAACCGGCTGCGATAGTTTATATCAGCAGCGCTACCTCAGCAGTTTCGTACGGCCAACAAGGTAAACAGATTAAGTACCTGTAGAATTCTCATACTAGTACTGACACCCTCCGACCCAGCCTTTTATCCGTTTAGGTTAATTGTTGTCGAAAGCTCATCGTCAGGACTTAAACCTAGAACCCCAGATTTATAAAACTGTGTTGTAGAATCGCATCTACTTCTAGAGGCAAAGATTAAGACTATTCTTTCGGGTTCGACCATTTTAAATTCATACGAGATTACAATGTGGTATGCAATTGCTGTAAAATATGAGATAATTTGTACATGCATCAAAAGCAAGGGGGAAGATGCGTAAATCCTCAGATATTTCTTGTAATTAGCAAATCTGGTGTTTCACAATGCTTGCAAGCCATGAAAATATTGTTAGCATTTTCAGAACCAAAAGAAAAATTCTGTTAGTTTTTCCGCAACAGCGTTCTGTTAACAATTTACTAGCGTTGAACGTCGAGAAATCCTCCATTAACTTAGTAACTGACAGTCGTAGAAACCCATTGCATTTTACTCCTCGGCCAGAGGTTCGGCGCCGTTGATCCCCGGGGTTCCCAGAAGGTCACCTATCCAGGATTCTGCGGTGTCTCGAGTCGCTTAACCTCTGTGACTTCTCGGAGCACAGTGAGGGAATCGGTTAGCGACGCTTGAATCAACTTTCTCTTGATAATATCACGAGGAAAATAATCATTGAAAGGCGAGGTTGGAGACAAAAAAAGCTCACATGAAGGTTTAAGTCATTTCTTCGTGGTTTAAGCCGAGATCTTGTGGTATGCCTATAGTACAAGTAATTACTGCGGAATTCCTTCAGATACGAGTTACAAACAACCACGAAAAACATTTATAAATTTCTTAGTGTAATAAAATCAAACAGTCTGAAACATTGTTTTCCCTAGAGAAAATACACTTTTCAGATTCTGGTTTGCATGCAGCTGGGATGCATGTTTTTGCCAATAAGACTGCGTGGCCACGACTATCAATGAAGCAAGCGAGTGTTTATAAAGGGACAGAAGTCCATACGAAGGAGATTTACATCACAATATGAATCTGAAATGACCACGCATCTATGGACTCTGCAACTACCGAGTCATATAAACGGCTATGACATTCCAAACAGAAATAGAGAGCAATAAGAGAAGCAAATGGATGCATTTGGGTTGCAACACTGATTCTAAAGGAGACCTCACAACAAAGCTCAAAGTTGAAGTGTAATTCAAGAACATTTTTATTTTAACATATCTCGATTTCAAAATCAACTTAGAAATACTTTTCCGCGTCACCACTTAGTAGCTTCATCTTGTTCAAAACCATACCTGATATAATGTTCCAATTAATTTGAAAATAACATCACTTATCACAAACTTCTGTATTGATTGAAAGAAACAAGTAACCAATTTTAAATGAGAAAGATTGGTATTAAGTGAGCCAAGAGAAAAGCTTACCTTTTTACGCCTTGATTCAATATCATATTATATTATTAAAATTCTCGAAGTCTATTCGTTTTGAGAGCCTTTACTGTTAATTTTATAACGTCACATTACCATCGGTAGCAGTAGACATCACCGTATAATTTTGAATACCACAACTGATTTACTTTGTTCTTCCTTGGAAAAATGTTCAACTTAAAAAACAAAATTTAACATCTCTTCCCTGTTAATAACCAACATTTCAATATTATGTCTGCAGAAACTTCGTACCCCTCACCCTTCAACGTATGGGAGACCATATGTGGCAAGAGGGCTGGCAGAAAGATCAGTACCTATCTTGAGGAAACGGAACGACAAACGAACGGCCCGGTCGAGCGATCACCCTAGCGGCCGTGTCTCCTCCTCCGCATCCCTTTACAGAGGCACGGGGTGGGCTGGCGGGCACGGGTGGGCACGGGTCGGCCCGCGATCGCCCCAACCCCCAACCCCTCCATCTGCACCCCTCGAGGCCCGGCCTCGCCCGACACTTGCGCGCGTCGGAACCGGTCGCGATACACCGCGCGCGGGGGTTGCTGCTGGGCTGCCAACGGGATCCGGTCCGCTCGGTGGAACCAGACCTGTGGTAATAAAGCACTGGCTGCACCGGCGAGGCGCTGACCTAATTGAAAGGCCAAGGGCCGGCGCAGGGCCGCAAGGGCGACGGGTGATACCGGGCCCCCGGGCGCGATTACGGAATGACAACATAATATTTTTAACACCGAATTAGGAATGAAAAAGGCCTTTGTACGCCTAGAGGGAGTGCTGTCGTGTTGTTCGTCCTGGCCATCTGATAAAACCCGCTCAATGCGCCACGGTTCCCACAGATGCGATGCGCCACCTGAAAGCACCGACGATGTCACAACATCCACCGGATCGATCGCCGCTGATTAGTCCCTTGCACTGCGTTGGCACGTTTGCTAATGCACAATGCAATCATAAAAGCCACATGAACACGCAACCCTCGTGCAACTGAGAATGAATTTTAAAACAA
The DNA here is from genome assembly GCA_031308135.1 of Acheta domesticus. Taxonomy (NCBI): domain Eukaryota; kingdom Metazoa; phylum Arthropoda; class Insecta; order Orthoptera; family Gryllidae; genus Acheta; species Acheta domesticus. The sequence goes on along the minus strand of JAHLJT010008756.1, from coordinate 37,845,223 downwards.
GGATTGGTGGATTATTCAATCAGTGCTTCGGAACACTCCACTCAGATTTGAGAATCGACAAAACAAAAAAAGCGAATCATTAACCACTGAACCAGCGAGAAAAACAAGGGTTAGGTTTTGAGGCAAAACATTCGTAACACACAATATCAGTTATCTTTATTATTGTTTACATTATACACAATGAACTAACGTTTTTATAGTAACTAAAAATTATTTAAATAAAAATGTATAATGAGAATACATAATTATGTTTTCACAGACCAAGCACTTTTGCTCTGAACCAAACTATACGAGGATGTTTTCAGTTTACCTGTCTCCAAAGTCTTTTCTGAGAACAACAATAAAATAAATGCAGAATACAAACACTCCCCATTAAAAAGTGGATTTTTTTTTCTTTTCGAATCTCTTATTCGTCCACTGAAGAAACAGAATTCAAATCACAAAATTAAATGAAGGAAATACAACTTTGTCAAAGTACTTGTTATGAAGAAAATATAGCTCTTTGACATTTGCGCTTGCTCCCACAACAGCATGAGTCAAATGAAGCTGCTTCAAGCACACGACAGTATGCAATGGTCGCAAAAATAGTTTTCTGATGTCATAGAGATAGGGCAGATCTCCCTGGCGCAAGCAGACAGCGCCAACCTCTTCCACAAAGCTTCGTAATGAACGCCCACCACGCTGACTAAGAACAAGTTTCAAAGCGTAAGTTCACTATTACGTTGCAGTACAATTTCGCATACTAGATTCACCCTCTTTCGGTCGACTCGAAATAACTGCCAACAGAAACGAACGGATGGACGTCCTAAATGAAGAGTAAACGGATCTATTACAACTAAACATTACGCTTACGCGAAAATTTCCCCGCTCAATGAGGATTCATGTTGATCGTTTAGGCCCTGCTAATATACGTTTCCCATTTGTTTGTATCGATATGAAAATCAATTTCCTCCCTTGCCAATGACCCATCCCGACTATCAAACGTGAACGGACTCCCGTCCTAATGAACTGCCCACCAGACAGGCGGACTGTGTTATGGAACCCGTGCAACTATTGTAGCCAACGACCGCGCCGGAACGCAAATATATATAACGTTAACCGGTTAACGCAATCCGCGAGGCCGGTTCACACAAAGCGCTCCGGAGCGGAAGGAGTGCCCGTCCCGTCCAGTGCCGGTCTCGCTTTCTGATTTGCTACATCATTTACTAATTAAACGATTCCCACTTTGTGACGGATTCTGGGTCCGATACACCGCCATACACATACAGCGTGCGCAAACAAACACCCGAAATAATAATTTACCTTCGCAACTTACCCTGGCTAAGTTTAATCATCACACAAGTTTAATTGAAATTACACACGGGAATGGTTACCGCGGGGTTATTTATGCAACATTGCCTATGAATACTAAAGTTGCGGCGAGCCCGGCGGGCGTGACGCGAGGCTACGGGGCCTGCAGACCAGAGCTCGGGCGGTTCGACCGGCGTTGTATATGGCGTTGTACTGCGTCAAGCCGAAGCGGGTGGAAATTACATTTTAAAATTGCCCTCATTCTAAGTACACTCAGCGTCAGGTTATTGTGCCTACCCTGCCCTCCCCGCCCTCCGCATTTTCAAATTTGCGTGCGGTGGAAATTAAGTGATTGTCATTTTGCCATCGAGGTGATGTGTATGTCCAGAAAAATCAATAACGTGGGACTGCTGGCTTTACTTTTCTTTTTTTTCTGGAAATTAGTATTGCTTCCGACAAGCAATGAAATTCGGGAACATAAATATAGAACACAACACTGTAAATCAAAAATTATGAACACGAGTATAACGACCCTTCTCGGGGGGCGAGTGTCGAGGCGCTCTCACGAGGTGGGAGGGCCGAGCGCCCCGGAGAGGGGAGCCCGCATGTGGTTGACATTTGGCAGGCTACGTCCCGGGGTCAGTCGAAGGGGCGGTTTCCTGGAATGTCATTTTTTTTTGGAAGCGAGCGGAGGGGGAGAACTGGTGGAAGCGAGGAGTGTCGAGGAGAGTAGTCTTAGAAAAGAAATGTAACAGGAAGGTTGCGACGTTTGGACGCTTCCTCTCCGATTTAGGGAAATTTATACTTAATAAATTAATTAGTAAAATAAACTGTGTTTGCTTCATGAAGAGCAGGAGAAACCCTAACAGGAGAGAAAGAAAACTGGTGGCAGCGATGGTGATGTCGGAAGTAAACCGTTAATTGAAGATTGAAGTATTGCCAGTGTGTGCAACGTATGGGAACTGTATTTATGTGTGTGTAAGATACGCACTAGTACGCAACGCCGCAACTTTATGTGAAACGTATGTACGTGAATCACGGGAAATGTTTCGTGAGAATTTGTGAAAAGTTGAACTGGAAATCGGTGACAGGATAACCAATCCTAAGAACTGTCGTGAGCGAACTGTTTAAGCGGGATGTCCAGGTATCCATCACGGGGTGTTGTGTGACCGGAGCAGTGACGAGTTCTGCTACGGAGATATCAAGCGAAGGCTTGTAGAGTGGCAGAATCTGTCGGAGGCGACCGGGAAGCGACCGGAGAACGTGAAATGATGGTTATCGAGCTGTGGACCCTTAAATGCTTCGCAGTTGCCGTGTGACGGGAGCAGTGGCTAAATTCTGCAGCGGAAATAGCAAGCAGATGTCTTGCGGAGTTGCAGAATCTACCGGAGGCTGCCTGGAGATGACTAGAAATACGAAACGACTGTGAACGAGCTGTGAATTCTTACGGACTTGCAGTGCCTTGTGACGGGAGCAGTGGCGAATTTCTGTGACGGAGACATCAAGCAGAGGGCTTGGGGAGTTGCGGAATCTGCCGGAAGCTACCTGGAGGTTACTGGAGAACGAGATCGACGGTGAACGAACTCTGTGAACTTGACTGTTGGAACAAGAATATTTACTAAAGTATTTTGTTGTGTGACGCCAGAATTTAGCTGTATCTGGTGATAAAGTGCTGATAAATCAGGTGAGCTTACTTCCCTTGTTTGCATGCAAATTGTGTGTAGCTTACTATTCAGCTGGTTATTGCTATTGTATTGCATTGTTACTTGTAAAACAAAATGTCGGGATTATCGAAAGATGTTTTGTTAGAGCTCGCGGAAGCGCTAGGAATTGAGTCGCCTCTGAATATGACCTTAAGACGTCTTGAAATTGCAATTAAGAGTCATTCGGATTTCGATGAGGAATGGTTTCAAGGGAGTCTAGAGAGAATAGAATTAGCTAGAGTAGCAAAAGAAAGGGAAAAAGAGTTAGAATTAGCTAAATTAGAAAAAGAAAGGGAAAAAGAGTTAGAATTAGCTAGGATTGAGGCTGAAGTGAGAATCAGAGAAGTTGAAACGGCTTCTAGAGATAGGTCGGTTGCAGATGACAGTCATGTTACTGGTCAGAATAATAGATTTCACGAAAGTAGGCAATCCTTGTTAAAACAAATGGGTAAATTTCAACCGGATGTGGAAGAAATTTATCTTTTCATCCAAAGATTTGAGCAGAATGCGAGAGCTGATAACCTTGATATAGGGAGATGGGCTCATTTCGTAACGTGTTTGATGCCTCCTTCCGTGGCTGAATATGTTACTCGCGAAAATATGGATGGAGTTGCATCGTACGAACAGATTAAAGAGTGGCTAATTAATAAGTATCAAGTGACGCCGGAAAAATTACGCCAACAATTTTTCGAAATCAAGAAAACCCCGAACCAAACTTGGAAGGATATTTCTTATGAGCTCTACACGAAATTATCAGGTTGGGTTAAGGGTATGCGGGTAGAGACATTAGATGAATTGTTATCATTACTCGTGTCGGACAGAATGAAACGGTTAGTTCCATACCAGGTAAGAGAGCAGCTTTTGATGCAGTGGCCCAAATTTAAAAACCATAAAGAGTTTGCTGATATTTTGCAACAATTTGATGATGCCAGGTCAGGTAGTGGGTTCAAAACTAGCGATCAGCTCATAACGGAAAATAGAACAAAAAGAGGGCAAGCGAGTAATATTAACAAATGGTCGAAGAGCGGAACAAATAATTCTGAAAAGGGTAAATTTGAAATAAAAGAAAATAGAGGTTCTCGGGAAATAAAATCATCGCCTACACAGATTAATAAAATTGTTCCTCTTCCTGCTGATGCCGAGAAAAGAAGGGCATTTACCTGTTATTATTGTGGATCAGTAGGGCATATTAAAAGGCATTGTCCTAAATACAAAAGTGAAGTAGATTCTGGAAAATATGAAAGGGTTCAGGAAGTAGAGGTGCAACCTGTCTTAGAAGTGAACAAGGTAGGACTAGAAATTCAAAATCCAGGACTAGGGAAAAGAAATTGTCAATTTGATATGAAGGATAGGTACAGCAACAACTTAATTAACGGTTATTCTATTAAGGTTCTCCGCGATAGTGGGGCTAGTATTGACGTGATTTCCAGGAAGTATGTAGATAGAAGTCACTTCACGGGGGAGTCTGTTTGGGTTAAAAACCCTCTAGCAGAGGAACCGGTTTTCTTACCTGTGGCAGAAGTTGAAATTGTCGGATCATTTGGGAAAATTTTCGGCAGAGCTGTAGTGGTTCCTGATAGCCATGAAGTTAATAAATATTTGCTTGGGAATGAAACAGCTAGGAAAATCGATGAATTAAATGACAAAAGACTTATTGAAGGAAATGTTTTCACTTCTGAAAATAAAGATGAAATTGAACATGTAGTGAATGAGGTTAAAACGAGGGCGGCTAGATTAAAAGAGGAGAGAGAAAAAGAGCGAGAGCAAGAATTGTTAATTGTGGAGCAGCATGAAAGAGAGCTGGATTCTCAGGAACAGGAAGACAGTGATAGGGAATTCGGGAATTCTGAAAATGAATCAGATGAGGTAGGAGAACAACCATTGCATTGTAAAATAGCATGTTTTGCTAAAGAGAAATTCATTGAGGCTCAGGAAGGAGATATTAAATTGAAAGAACAAATAGATAAAATACACAACGGGGAACGTGATGATAGATTTATAATCAGGCAAGGTGTTCTGTTATATAAGGCACCTAACAATGATTCGGAAGGGTTAATAGTTGTGCCAGAGAGCTTGCGAAATGATCTATTGTCTTTTATTCATGATCATGCAGTGGCGCATTTGGGAATTTATAAGACACGGAAAGCTTTGGAAAAGTATTTCTATTGGCCCAATTTCAAAAATGATGTAACGAAATTTGTGCGATCTTGTGATCGATGTCAACGAGTGGGTTATGGGACAGACAAGGGAAAAGCACCGCTAGTTCTCGTTCCCACTGTAACGGATGTTTTCGAGAAGGTGTGCATAGACACTGTAGGACCGTTTCCAGTCACTACAAATGATAATAGATATATTCTGACTCTGATTTGCGAAATGTCTAAGTACCCAGAGGCTGTTCCATTAAAAGACATACAGTCAGAAACTATTGTACACGCTTTATTAGAAATATTCTCCAGAATCGGATTTCCGAAAGTGGTGCAATCGGATCAAGGCAGGTCATTTGTTAGCAATTTAACAAGTGAGTTTTTGGAAGAAATGGGAATTCGAGTACTGCATAGTTCAGTTTATCACCCCCAAACAAATTCAGTAGAGCGCTGGCATAGAAGCTTAAAGAAGGTGTTACGAACCGTGTGTCACGAACAACAAGAGAGTTGGGATCGCTTCTTACCGGGTGTCCTACTAGCATTTCGAACAGCTGTTCATGAAACTACGGGATTTTCTCCATCCGAACTAGTTTACGGTCGGGAAATTCGAACTCCTCTGACATTATTGAAGGAACAATGGCTAGGACAGAAAATGACAGATTCATCAGAAACACCTGTAACTGAATATGTATTTAACATAATAAATCGGTTGCGTAGATGCAGAGATCTGGCGATCGAAAATACCGAGAAAGCTAAAATTAAAGGTAAACGGTATTATGACAAAAACGTCAGAGTCCGAAATTACAAACCGGGAGATAAGGTACTTATTCTGTCAGTATTGGGAGGAAGTAAATTAGGAGTAAAATGGAAGGGGCCAGGTGAAATTATAGAACAAATCTCACCAACCAATTATTGGGTTAAATTCCATGACACTAATAAACAACAAGTGTATCATCATAATTTGTTAAAACCTTACTACGAAAGAATAGAAGGTGTGAACTATGTAGATTTATTAAGCAGTATTGATGAAGAGGTGAGTGATGATGAAATCCTTGAAATAGATGAGAAGGTGAATCCGGAGTGGATTAAAGAAAGCAAGTTAGAGGAAAGGGTAAATAGTGAGCAGGTTGCCCAAATAGTGTCATTACTAGCAGAGTTTAAAAATGTATTTTCTACAAAACCCGGGAAAACTGATGAAGTAATTCATGACATCCAACTAACTGAGGAACCCTCCTTTAAAACAAAATGCTATCGTTTCTCTCCTAGGCAAAGAGAAATAGTACAGAAGGAGATTAAAAAGATGTTAGAATTGGGAGTTATCAAAGAGGGGGTTTCAGATGTGTTATCTCCCATGATTTTGATTGAGGCGCCAAATAGAGAACCTAGACTCTGTGTAGATTACCGGCAGCTGAATTCTATTACGAAACCATGCATGGAGCCGATGCCTCATATTGAGGACAGGATCAACGAAGTCGCTAGTGCCAAATTTATTACTCTATTTGATCTTTCAAAGGGCTATTGGCAGATTGGCATGTCTCCGGACGCACAAAGGTATGCTGCTTTTGTGACGCCAAATGGAACTTACCTTCCTTTAAGAATGCCATTCGGGTTGCGAAATGCACCTTATGAATTTTGCAGACTTATGCGGCATGTGTTTGAAGGTCTTACGTGTGTCGTTACCTATTTAGATGATATTGCGGTAATATCACCCACCTGGGAAGCTCATTTAAGAGATATTCGCCAAGTGTTGGAGCGGGTAGATCGGTTTGGTCTTACGATCAAACCAAACAAATGCAAAATTGCGCAGGACCGGGTCTGTTATTTGGGACATATGGTAGGACGGGGATGTCTTAGTCCGGTTCAGTCAAAGGTTAAGACTATATCTGAATATCCTACACCTAGAAATAAAACTGAAATTAGAAGATTTTGTGGACTGATATCTTATTACGCGCGATACATTCCCAACATGGCGGTCATAGCAGCTCCGCTGACTGATTTGACAAAGGGAAAACCTAGGAAGGGAATCATAACTTGGAATGAGAGTTGTCAGAAAGCATTTGATCAATTAAAGAATATTTTAGTATCTGCTCCAGTATTAGAAGTTCCCAGAGCCGATTCCGAACTTATCATGCATACAGATGCTTCGGACTCAGGTGTCGGTGTCGTGTTGAACCAATTAAACAGTGCTAATGAAGAACATCCAGTTATCTATCTTAGTAGGAAATTTAGAGGAGCGGAATCTCATTATTCTGTGATTGAAAAAGAATGTTATGCTCTAGTCTGGGGAATCAAAAAGTTAAGGTACTATTTAGATAATTGCAAACCATTCACCATTGTTACTGACAATAATCCTCTTAGCTATCTTCATTCCAAATCACCTACAAATTCGCGAATCATGAGATGGATATTGTTCCTTCAACAGTTCAATTTCAAAATAAAACATCGGAAAGGGAAGGACAATGTAAATGCTGATGCTCTCAGCAGAATGTATCAGAAATCAGCTGATTAGTGGTGTACATACGTGTGCAAACAAGTATCCTGGAAGTGAGACTCTAGGTCACTAACGTACATTGAGATAATTCCTATACGGTTCATGAAAATGAAGCTTACGATTGAAAGTTGTGGATGTGTGTACTCAATGTAAATTAAGAATTCTTATATGTCATGAGTATTTCTATTTTTCAGTAATTCAAGTGTTCTGTGTAAATTAAGAATTCTTATATGTTATGTGTATTTCTATTTTCATTAATTCAATGTTCTGTGTAAATTAAGAATTCTTATATGTTATGTGTATTTCTATTTTCATTAATTCAATGTTCTGTGTAAATTAAGTGTTCTTTTATGTTATGGGTGATTTCTAGTTTCAATATTTGACGTCTTCTAGGTAAATGTCGTATCTGTATTTATGTGTATGATCCAATTTCAATAATTGTAGGTACGTAAGTGTCACTATGTACGTCATGTATGGGTAGTGTTCGTTACTTAATGTGCTTAGCGAACTGCCAGGCCCATCTTACGAACCGAGGAGGGGAGGGTTTTATAACGACCCTTCTCGGGGGGCGAGTGTCGAGGCGCTCTCACGAGGTGGGAGGGCCGAGCGCCCCGGAGAGGGGAGCCCGCATGTGGTTGACATTTGGCAGGCTACGTCCCGGGGTCAGTCGAAGGGGCGGTTTCCTGGAATGTCATTTTTTTTTGGAAGCGAGCGGAGGGGGAGAACTGGTGGAAGCGAGGAGTGTCGAGGAGAGTAGTCTTAGAAAAGAAATGTAACAGGAAGGTTGCGACGTTTGGACGCTTCCTCTCCGATTTAGGGAAATTTATACTTAATAAATTAATTAGTAAAATAAACTGTGTTTGCTTCATGAAGAGCAGGAGAAACCCTAACAACGAGTAGCTGCTTTGTAAGTTACGTAGTCCAAAAACTAAATTTTGAAAATAACAGTTTTGTTACACTTTCCGAGTTTAAGGATGTTCCATTAACATTGTTGACATGTTCAATGGTCACCAGAGACGGTTAGAAATCCAAAAATATTGAACAGTGTACCGCATATCATTACGCATCTCATCCGCTCATTTTTAACAAACAAGTCCAGTAAAACGTTTTTACAGATCTAGTCAGGGAAAAAATATTTTAAATTGATTGTTAAATAGTCCTTCGTACGAGAAACCTGAACTTCAATTAACAAGGATATAATTGCTGCTTTAGGGAGTGAGTGTATATATATTTCACGATCTAACAGTTCGCACAACTCGGCAAAGGAGACGCGAACGAGACACCACGCGCGTCGCTGTGTTGACGACAGGGCCTTGTCGGCGGGCATCGGCGGCCGCCGCGCAGCCACCGCCACCGCCACCGCCGGACGCGTGCGCGTACGTTCACGTGCACGCGCTGCGCCTGACTCACGCGGCGTTGACTCACGCCTACTGGCCGCCGCCGCCGCCGCCGCCACCGCTACTGCGTTCGCCTGCCCGCCCGGCCCACGAGGAAGGGCGGCCCTCGCTGGTTAAGGCAATTAAATGTCCCCTGCTCCACCGCCCCGCCGGGCGGCCGCTACCGCCACCGCCGCCGCCGCCGTCCCCGAGTTTCCGCGAAACGCCCACAAACCGCCGCGCCGGCCGGAGGGACGCTTTCCCAGCGCGTGAGTGGAGGCGGAGAGGCGTGGCCATGCGTGTGTAATGCACGTTCCCCGTACGTACGCTCCTTCGCAACGAGTTTACGCGACGCGTGTCGTAACACGGGATGACCTTTTACCTGTGCGGAAAGGTACCGTAATCGTTCGGCGGGCGGAGGGGGAGCTTGATAGTCGATGGAGGAGGAAAAGAAAGTTGTTTCAGGTTGTATGATATGCCTCGCCGTTGGGGTGCCTCGTGAATACAACATACATATATCCATAGATACTTCTGACGTACTTCTGAATATGCATTTTCTTTCCGCACATGCCACGATATTATCGGTCACGTGAAGAAAATGGAGTGTGTGAACCAAAATACAAAAGAAGGGATCTTAATCAGACTTAGCCTTAGTCTTTTCACTTTCTGAAGGAAAATATACACGGGAGAGGTGCATTATCGCAATATGTTTTACCTTAGGAGCAATGTTATTTAAAGAATGAATCTCTTCACAATACATGTAGATTGTTGGTTTATTTCAATTACTTCAACATACTATTTCCGGTAGTTCCCCGACACTCTTGACCGTAGAAATATTTTAAAACTATTTTATTTAATAAATAATACAAGCTGCACCAGTGAAAAAAGTACGCACTTTGTCGATAATTGTTTTTTTAATCCTTCGTAGTAAAACCAATTTAGAACGATCCATGTATTGTTCGTAACAACATTTTAGGCCCCGTTCTGTTCGAGAGTAACCATTCTAATACTGCGAAAAGAAGTGGTGAGATTAAATTGCACAGAAAATCAAACAGTCCCTTTCATTTTATCGTAAAAAATCGTATCTTATTTCTTCAATTTACATTTACAGAGACTTCGAGTTTATGAATTTTTCCGATCAACCATTCAATGGAATAGGAGCACCCAAAATACCTAATTATGAAAAAAAAAAGTAATAGAAAGTTTACGAAGATTTCATTATATAGAGTATGCTCAAGAAAAGCAATTCTGGCCCCACTGGTCCCTCTTCTGTTTCCCACATGTCCCCTCCTACCCTCCCCCAAAAAACAACTCATTTCCCCACAGAACTCACCTGGCTCCCCAAAATCTATAGACTTCAAATTCATTCGTCTTAAATCTGCTGGATGAAACTCTGGATAAATTCACTTTTCAGCAGTAGCAGTAGTGTTTGGCCATTTAATTCTTATAAATTGTCAAAAACTGTGATCAATCTTCACCTTAATGTACGAAAGAGTGAGGATATGTAGTAAATTAGAAAAAAATTAATGCAATACGCATGTTAAGGTTCATTCTAGTTAGAATTTAATGCAACTTCTTAACCACTTAAAAATAATCACATTCACGTTTCGTTGCATTCGATACATTTTTGTTTGTAAAACCTAAGAATATTTTCACCTTAAATCTACTGATCGTTAGAAATGACTGGGAAGTCTTATTTTCCCTATTCATTTTCCCTATGAACATTTACTTTCTTTTAGATTGCTTCATTTCTAATGTTTACTCGAACGTATTTAACTTTCAGGAAGTAAGCTTTTAATCGGTAACCACCAGATTTGCAGTCATTTTCGACGTACATTTTCTTTTAGTTTTATTTTCTATTCTTATTTTATATCTGAAGAGTTGTTTGTTGTTTTTTTTTGTGCAAAATGTGACGAATTTCGTTTCAATGAACCCACACTGTCACAGATATGCATATGTGTGAAATAAAATAAACCTTTGCACAATTCGAAAACAAACTAAACAGAAAAAGATCCATCCCAGAATATTTTTTTAATACATCCACACTGAGAAATATTCATATGCAGACATTACAAATATAAAAAAACGGAGTTTCGTTGGTAATGCACTTTACATCACTACCGTAATTTACAACTTTCTTATCAAAATAAATCACCTTTTGATTTATATTTTCGATAAACTGTTTCAAGTTTAATTTACAATGTTTTGATGTAATGTTACAGGAACTTTCTCGGAAAGTTTCTACAATTTTTTTTCAAAGCTATAATTCAATTTATAATTGCTTACAAATAATACTGAGCGACGCGACATGAGAAATCATGTTTTCCCTTTCGTATTTCGGCTATTTCGATTGCTATTGTCCACTGAAAAGAGAGTTTTTGCACCCTCGAACTTTAAGTTCTATCGATCTTCTGCTCATATGCAGTGCAAGTTTCGCATCACTTTAGTGAATCTGCGCATGCACAGAAGATCAATAGTGCTTCACGTTCGAGGGTGCAAAAACTCTCTAATAGGCGATGAAAATATCACGCGAGTTCTCCACGTGCTGGGCCGGTCATGACCCGCCTCGCCGGCTCACTTCGTCTCTCTCCACGCGATAAAAGTAAACGATGACATAGCGGGTCGAGCGAGCTCGCGTCAGCGAGTACACAAGTGACAGTTGACGGAGGTGATGAAACTCGTGGGCAGCAGACACTTGCCGCTGGGAGGGCGGGGTTGAGGACAGCTTTGAGGACGGCGCTTGACAAGCCGGCACGCGGTCTATCGGGCCATTTCGTAAACAATGTGCGTAGCAAGGAAGGAGTTCCGGCAGTGAAGACACAACCGGAGAGAAACAATTACGGAAGAATAAGTCATTCCGAAGAAATAAAGAAATGTCGAATATACATATGATGACAAACTAATCAACGCATGGATCGAAAATGAAAACCAGGTAAGAAAAGAAATAATTATTTGGCGTACAAAAGGAGCACGAGATTTTCAAATTTTGATTTGTTTGCTATTTTTAATTCAAAATTGTATTAAACATTAGCCCAAGTTCGTTTTTACTTGGTGAAATATTTCATCTCCCACTGCTTAACAAAAAATTGGGTTAAATTTTCTCACAGTCTAAAGGCTTGATTGAATGCGTTTCGCTCGTAAGCGGACGGTTTTTTGACTTCGATTCAACACAGTTTTTCGATGTCAAACACCCTTGCTCATTTAGTGCATTAGGATAAAGTTGCAGAAGCGTGACCATTCATTCACATCACATCCTCACCTCCATATTTAGTGAGAGAGAACATTCCCACGACTTTTTTGGGACTAAACTATTTCGACGTATTTTATAAAAATATACACAATGAGCGAAGAAATCATTTTAACAAATTTGAAAGGAGTGAGTTTAAAGTTTCCGAGCAAATGTACGTAAGTTTAGAACAAATTTAATTCGATCATGTGAAATCAATACTAGCATTACAATCTTAAAATTCAGTTATTCTATTCACTACTTTCTAGGCTATGTATGAGTGCTTTAAAATGGCATTTTCGATTTAGAAACACAAGAGTTACAAAAAATCGTATCACACAAGTTTTGCACTTAAGGCAAAACCATTCGAATAATTCTGAACCCTCTCGTGATGCAAGCATTCCAAAGTTAGTAAAGGTACGGACCTACCTGAATTACATGAGAGGAATATGAGCAATACATTAAAACTGAAAAACTAACTGAAAGATGTTAATGTACAAATTCTTTATATCTACATTGGGCTTTTGCGTTCACGAATGCATTTAGCTTCATAACTCAATAACAAACACAAGCACAATGTTATGTGATTGAGAATCACGTCTGCATCCTTAAGCATTTTCTCACATGAATTCACATAATTCCAGAAAAATACAGAATAATTTATCTTCAGTGTTACCAGTACGAAATCAGTTCGAACCAGATATACTTATCACACTTATGTCCTACAAATACGGAGATTGCACGCAGCAATCTAGTGATCGCCTGCAGTTCGAACTCAATTGCTGGTAAACGATGACGCATGTGGTGCTAAAATTGGACTGCGCCTCTGCCATTAGCGTGGAGTTGTCTGTGGCCTCTATTTTCACTGCGCTACAATGCACACGTAATCGTGATGTAAAAAAGAATCCAATTCTAGCCCTACTACGAGCTTAATGATTAAGAGAATGATGTGAATTTATAATTGAAAAGAAATTCTAAGGAGGGTGGAGATATTTAGCAAAAATATCATCGTAAGGTTAAGATAATTTTCAAAATGTTCTGAGAAAAGCCGTAGTTTTGCCACTTTGACTTACAGCCTTCAAATAAAGTCAAAGTAAGTGTTACGCGAAGTTGTCTTTCAAGAGCATATTTGCACTATACACAATAAACACCACCTAAAACCACACTAACATGTCTATCGCACGGTTACTAAATACTGATGCAATGACCAAACGATGTGCAGTCTCTCAACTTTCGCAAGAGTCAAACAAGTGCCAAAAGCTCGGCGGAGGCGAGCTCGCACCTCGTGGTGAATCGTCAACGCCAACCGCGGCGCATTGTTGCAAAGACATCCCGCAGGCGACCAAGGTTGCATAGCCGGCAAAGGCGTCGACATTAACGATTCCCGCGCGGATCCATTGTCGTAAAAATGGCTTTCGCCATTAAGCCTAACGTCCCCGCGTAATGACACGAGGTAATATCCGCTTCGCGTTTTTCAAGAGGCGGCGGCGGCGGCGACGCCCGCAGCGTCGACGCGCATACGACCGCGTCGCTCCGGCGAAGTCGTCGGTCCCGCCGCAGCCGCCGACGTCGACGTCGCCTCCGCCACTATTATGGCATCGTCGTTATCCGGGAATGCGGACGAAAGCGACAGCGAAGAAGCCACGGGGGTCACGATCACGCGAAGTGCAGTTCGCTTGAGGTCAGCTGCATTGGCACAAGGGAGCGGCTCAAATGCTTCACACGGATGATATTGTATGGAAATATGCAACAAGGAACGTTATGAATAATGTTACTCTAAGAGCACACAGAAGAACGCTAAACGATTGTTCCGTGTACCTTTGTCTTCCACAGTACAAATTGTATTAGACAAGTGAATTAAGCCCAATAAAGGAGCAAAGAGATTTAAAAAATAAATATTAAGAAACCTGATTAAAAATAAGAATGACAGAAAACGTTGTTTAAAGAAAAGGGTGAATGGCAGTGAACGCTGGGAAACAAAAACAGTAAACTAGAAGCGCGACAAAAGTACGTACTTCGTATGCATGCACTTTCAATTTTTTTATAACATATGTAGGCCTAATATAAAACTGCAAATTGTACCCTACTAATATTTCTAGCAATCTCGTTAAATTACTCTCTTATGCAAAAGAAACGCTGGAGATTCCAATTTCCAAACCGTGGAAGTATACAGATTTAAATGGAAATTGAACAAACATCATATTTACAAGCTTTCTGTAATATTTCATTTTCTTTCGAAGAATACGAATCATAGTCGTGTGTGGCTCTATTGCACATACTACTTTGAAGTTCAGAAACCTTCCTCTAAATTTACATTTTTTTTTCGCTTAGTAGTGAAATAAAATCGGTTGATCAAAATATTAGTACAATGTATGCAATGATGGATACCGCCTATCGGTTTGGACCTTCAGTTCCTTGCGATATCAACACGTATTTAGCAAAAAAATTTCCATTCAGTTTTGCGTGGCAAAATGAGTCGTTCAGCGCAGCATAAGAGCAGGGCGAAGGCTCCAAGGCTGTAGTCGCTGGCGCCGCGACGCCCAGCATCGCCCGCGGGCGCAGCCGGAAGATTGATAGCGGGCAATAGCAGGAAGGAAGTTTAACGAACTCGGGCGCGGCGCGATGCAACGCGAGGGGAGGGGTGCGGCGGGGACGAGAGGAGCGGGGTGAGGGGAGGGCGCCAGGGGATGAACGCAGCTCGGGACTGAGCGGGTGGGCGGGGGAAGGGGGGCTGGCGGAGAGCAACGGGTCAAGGCAAGGGGAGGTGGGACGGAGCTGGTAGGCAGGACGGATGAGATAGGACGGAGCTAGCGGGCACAACGAATGAGGTGGAGGTGGTGAGTATTGAGTATGAGTGGAGTGGTGGTTCAGGTGGGTCGGGACTGGCTGGGCAGAGCGGAGCCTGGCCTGAGAGGGTGGGCCGTGGCGAGGAGGAATGGGGCGGGGCAGAGTGAACCGGAGTGGGGTAGAGTGGGAGGGCAGTGGGGGGGGGGGGGGTGGCAAGCGGACGAACACAACGCGTGTGGAGAGACGGGGTACGTGCTCACAACCGGAGACGGGTGAGATTAATGCGAAATGTTAAATCTTTTTCTCCGCAACTCCCACGCAGAGGATGAACAACGTGGTGTGGAACTCTCTGACTGCAGAATACATTTATCGCATATAGAAACTCGGAGCTATGATGGGAGGAGAAGGAGCAAATGGGCCTTTCGACGAAGTGAATCAACACAAGTGTTTAAAACTAGAAAAAACTTCCAATGGTTGTAAGACGTACAGAAAAATCTACAATTTTTCATTTATGGGTATATTAAAATATGCAAATTGAATCGTATCACTTTAATATGTAGAAATTCAATATACAGATGTATATCAATTCTATATATTAATTTCAATATCATTTAATTAAAACACACATGATAACGTAACTTTCACGTATGAGACACGTGAACTCTTGTTCTCAAATGTAATAAATAAATCTAAAGAAAGACTCAAAAGGATCACAGGTCGCTAAGATTTATTTGAAACCACCGTCATACTGAACACGGTTTTGTGGAATAGTACGAATGAGTAATACGCTGCTATCTAGCGAGGAAAGGTTTAACTAACGCGGTTCGCTGCAGAGAAAAACTTCTTTTAATGCATTACGAGTGAACGTGTAGAACAGATCAAAACGCCCAGAATTCGCTTCAGTTTAGATTGAAGCAAATTCGTAATCTATTTTAAACTTTCTCTACATTCACAAATAGTATGCAACCGAATCAATGAATATCAGAAGTTGATTTAAAAATGGAGAAAACATAATTTTCACGTTGGAAAATGTTAAATACTGTGTCATGACGTACGGACTCAGTTCTGTAGAAATTCGAACTAGAATATTTTGTCTTAAGAAAGAATTCATTCTGATTTTTTATAAGAGAGAAACACGTCGTATTCATATAAGTTACGTCATAATATTCAGGAAGAGGAAGTCGTGTCCTATCTTATTTTCGTAACATTAATAAAAAAGTGTTTTAGTCACTTTTTTTTGTTTCTTAGGAAGTATGCTGTTAAAAATATAGTAACTACGGAAATAAAAACGGTCGGGACACGAACACCAACAACTGATTACGGGCGGCTCATTATTCAGATTATCGCGGAGGCATTACGCTAGCAGGTCAGGCCCAGCCCCCACCTCGCAGCCGAAGCCCGGAGTGTCCGCCGGTGTTGATGCAATCGAACGGCGAAATGGCCAGCACCAACAAGCAAGGAGCCGTCGCCCGCCGGCCCGCACGCCCGCATGGCCGGCGAGGCATCGATCGGCACAGGAAGTTCTTCGGCGCGCGTGGACGTTTGGGAAGCTTACAACTCCGTCTTCCCTGTGCGTGCCAGACCATCTTCCACTTCTCATGTCCCTACAGTAGGCGCCTTAGCCTCAGTTCTGTCTCGTGGCAACTGCTTTCAGGGGCAACCGGCACATGTTCCGAAGTCTCGCTGGCGAACAGGAAATGGGCGAGAGATAGCGAGTCAACTTGGTCTTTGAGTATTTGGGCGACCAACGTGTCTTCGACAGTGGTGTGAAAAGTGGTAATAGGTGGGGGAAAAGTCGTAATCCGGTGTGCGATGGGCGACTCACTACACTACCGCTGCCATTGACCCCGCCTTCACCCCTCTCTCCACCCCTATCGTTCCTTCCCACCTCCCTCGTGCCCGCCACCCCCACACATGTCGGCGGGGGCGAGGTTGATGGGCCGATGCAGCAGCGGAGGCGCGCGGCGCGGCCCGAGTGGCGAGCCCTGGCCGGCCAACGACGCCGGCCGAGGCCCGCCGGACGAGTTCGGCCGCCTGCCTAACTTAGCGGCTGTTTGCACGAGCGGGGCGCCGCGCGCGGCGGCGCCGGCGTCGGTTAGCACGCCCCTGCCCCTCGCCTGCTTTTGTTTGCGTTCGCTTGAGGCGGGGGCGGCGCGGACGCCGACGGCGATGGGGACAGCAGAGGCGGCGCGTCGCTGGAGGCAGAAACGGCGACGAGGAATCCAGGAAAAGTGGAGGGTTGGCAGTGAGGGCAGGGTGACGATGGTGAAGAACAGCGGAGCTGCCGATGACGATTGCGGAGGGAGGATAGGGTTGGCTAACGGAGACCGGGACGGCAGAGAACGGTAAAGACGGAGCGGGGAGAGGGGATGAGACAGGAATAACGATGGGGACGGTGAGAGTGGATGGGGGTCGAGAAGGTGACGGATGCGACGAGCGGTGAGGCGGCAGGGAAGAGGGACAGTGGATAAATGCCGTGGTAGAATTCATGGTGGAGACGGACAGGAAGGACGGTTGGGGCAGGGTAAGGTGGAGCAGGTGAGAAAGAGGCGGGGACAGAGAGGCGGCGGGAGCGACGGTTTAGGGGTCGGAGGGTCGGCGGGGTGGGCGGAAGGCGGTGCGAGACTGCACCCGCCGGGCAGCGCGCGTGTAATCGCCGGAAGTGCTGCCGAGAAGCGCCCAGGAAGAAGGTCGGGTCGGTGCGCGCGAGGCGCTGCACAAAGGCCAGGGACGCGCCAGCACTCCAGCAAGTGATTCGCCAGCGGACGCACCGCGCGACACATCCACTCGATAAATAAAACTCCAACTTCGCAAGGCTGATACTTCGCCACGCAAGAGTTAGTAGACGTCTCAAGCATTCTTCGCCAGGTCACGGTGCTCTTCATTATGAACGAGGTCGCATGTTCAATACGACTACCAACTAAACTGCGATTTTTCTAACTTTGCCCCTCAAGGACCGTCTTCACGATGGAATATGTCACGGTATTTCGCGACGTTCTCAGTCGTGCCGCCAGGTTTCGCGACCGTACAAAGCAGTGCTTGCGATCATGCTATTTCTAACGGTACGATGGAGAAAGACACGAAATGTGTGATATTCCATCGTGGCCATAGGAGTTTGAGGGTCAGAGTTACAAAAATCGCACTATAGTGGACTACGGAATGGACCGACCTTTTCGTACTAGTTCCAATTTCTTTTGAGTTGGGGCTATCTTTTCGATTTTGCTCCACCTTCTTTATTGGCGCGTAAAGGACCTGCCAGGACTTCCCGAAGTTTCAACAGCTTCCTAGGGAAGAATTCTAAGAGAAAAGATCCCTTGTGCTCGCCCAACATCACACCGACATTATCCCTTCTCGGTCCTGTACCTTTGTCTGTGATAGCGCTTGTTCCATCTCGGTGCTTGTAGCATTGTTCTGGACGTAGATACCCAGTTCAATTTCGCACACAGGTGGCACACACGCCTCACAGATGCCAATCCGGCAAGAGATTTAGAAGGATTATGACGAGCAGGTGATTCACGATGGACTGGGAAAGGAAATTCACGTGTTACATAGGTTAATACGACAGGGAAACATTGGTACAGTGAGCAGTGAAAACTAGTAACGAACTAATGCAATCCAAAACTGTGCAGGTATGATCTTGCATTAAAACATGCTTTTATAACAGAAATTCCAATGATTCCAGACGTGCTATTTTAAACACGAACTGCAACAACCCAATGGACTCTACCTGCAAATCGATTTGATTGACACTCGAATCACCTATACCAAACGATTAGAGGTCTGAAAACCCTTTGAAAAGAAAACCTTTTGAGTTACTGATACGTCAGGATGGTACTACGCTAAAATGCAAGTGAATTTTCAGTGGTTCTCGGGGGCGGAAGACGTTACAGAGGCGGCAGTTCCGCCTCGCGCGCGCTCTCGCGGCTCGCAGCCGGCGCGGCGTGCGCGGGCGGGGCGGGGCGGGGCGGCGAGCGGAGGGGGGCGGGGTTGTTTTCTCTGGAAACAGCACGCGGCGATGCGTCACGCGCTTGACACGCAGCGCCGGCCGGCGGGCGTCGGAGGCGTCGGCGTCGCAGGCGCCCCGCCCCGCCCCTCCTCCGCTCCCGGAACAGACTGCGATGCTAACAACGCACGGCCTTGCTGACAACGGCGACGGCGACACGACGAGAACACGGGCGGGGGCGGGGGCGGGGGCGGGAGCGGGGGTGGGGCAGGGGAGAGGAGGAGAAGAAATGAGGCTCAGACGCGGAGGACGGCGTCACAAAAACGCCCAAGTGCCGGGAGGCGTCGGGGCTTCGATGGAGCCAACAGAGCGATAAACGAGGTCGAGGGGGGAGGAGCAGGACAAGGAGGCGGAGAATGACAGTAGCGACGGTCAATGCGGAGAAATCGAGATGTGTAGAAATTTTAAAGGAACATTTTTCACGATTGTTCCCGATTAAAATTAAAAATAGGACACACATCTGTAAGTCTCTGGAAATACGAATATCAAAGAAATAAAAAAAATCCAAACATTTCTTTCATCGCGTGTTTCATGAGAATATTTAACTTAGTTCTCGACGTTTAATTGGGTAACGTCTCATCGACAGGCATGAGTGATTGCTTCTAAATCGATCACACAGCTTGTCAACTTCTAATCATGTGCCTCAGGGCCTTTACGACTGGTCCACCTAGAAAAAAATCAGTATTCGATAACAATAACTTTTTAATTTATAGGTATATGCTGTGTTACTTCCAAATTATTCTAAGCGGCTTCTATGCAATCACCCCCGCCACTAACATCAACATTAACAAGATATTCCATTTGAATTTGCGTAATAATTTCTTAACACAATGCAATACATTAAGAGTCGGGATATGTGCAGGGAGAGTAAATGAGTGAGTGTGTGTATGTGTGTGTGTGTGTGTGTGTGTGTGTGTGTGTGTGTGAGTGAGAGAGAGAGAGAGAGTGAGAGAGTGTGTGTAGAGACAATTACAAATATTATACTTCAAATATGTATAAATAATTTTAAGTAATACGCTTACAAAGTATTTAATTCATGATATTAACAATTAATGTACATTTAAAATATCATAATATTTTGTCTACGAGCACAGACCACACGAGAAATTAATTAAGGAGATAGGGGCAATTTAAAAAAAGGAACACTTTAATAAAGAATTTATTTATGTTAACTATTTTTGATGCATTATTTCCAGTGATTACTTTTTTGAATTATTAATTCCTTCCAAAATAAAATATAGAAACAAAATTTTATACATCTTTCTACTATTCTAGGGGATATAAATTTAGGCAGTTCTAGGTGATTTTCGAAGTGGTCTCCCCGCCAAAACTCGTCGCCCGTTCTCTGGCTCCGTCGAGAGCTTCTTACGAGAAATTATAGTGTTCCTCAACAACAAAAATAACAATTTAATAACAGGACTTCCGTCCAAGTTCACAACTTACATCAAGTCCTATCCGCTCGTTTAAACACTAAAAAGTTTCCAGTGCTAATATCTTAAGCAAATCGTGCAAACTTCTAGATAAAACCCACAATCTGTGGACCGGAGAAGCCCTCGATCTAGTCTCCACGATCTCAAGAAACATTCCGTTTGCTTATCCAGCATCTCCTAGCATTATATCCCGTTGCTAAGTCGAGACAAATGACAACAATAACGCGCTACGTTACACTACGCACTGCAGGGAACATTCAAGGGTCAAAGGTAAGGACTGCAGGGAGGGGAAGAGCCCTGCCGAAATAAATGGAGCTTGCCAAATTAATAACAACTTATAGTTTATTGAAATTGATGCGAGTGATCCTATCACATTGTACATCAGTAGAGTTACTCAGAAAACTCATTGAAAGTAAGATTTTGGTTAAATAAAAACACTGTTAATTAAAACCAAAACATCGTTTATACAAAAGAAGCCTAAATAAGCTACACAAAAACAATTAAATGATAATGTGTTTGAAAAACACGAACATAACGAAAACTATTATTACGTCTCCTAAACTCTGTAAACGGAACCAATAAATAAACGAAAGCTAACAATTTATATATTTTTAAATCTAGTACATCTCCACATGTGTATCCGAGGCAGCCTCCGGCCGCGAGCCCGGGTTCGTTAGAGGGGCCTGAGAAGCGAGCGCAGCTGGCGGCGCGGCGTGGAGGAGGCCCGGGTTCGTTCCTCGCCACGCTTCGCCTCGCGCTTTGTCGGGCGTCGCTCAGCCGCGGCGGCCGCCCCTCTCCCCCTCCCTCGCTCCTTCCTTCCCGCAAGAGGGAACCTTCAAGTGCGCCCTCCTGGAGGGTCCGGACCAGACGATTCTCGCTTGCTGCGCCACGCTCCGGGACTGGCGGAGCTGCATTCGCAGCGCAAGTGATGCACGCCCAATCCAACATTACGAAGGGTTTCGAAGTCTCACTCCGAAATTTACCGAATGCAAAAAACTAGGCGACAATATTTTACTTGTGAAATTCAATGTAAAACCTTAAAAAAATAATTTGACTTTTCCATGGTCGTCCATTGCAAGCAGAATGCATTCTAAAACAAAGAAATCGCGGGATGAACTAGAAAGCAATGGGAAAAGTAGTATTCTTCTAACAGTTTATTTTGTAAAAGAAGGTAATAGTAATTTATTCAATTCACCACAAAATAGTGTAATTACGTTAATTCATACATTCAAAATAAGTAACACAATTATACCAAAGAATACAAACAAACGCTCATACATTGCAGAAAACAAAAGTAGACTTTGTGCAGTAATGTCGTGGCGATCTCGGCCCGAATGATAGCGGGTTCGAGTGCCACCTCGGGCATGGTTGTATTTGTGTTCGTCCTTTCACCCCTCACCATCACCATATCACTTCAATCACAAGAGATACCCCTAACCTTAATCAATGGTGGTTGCTAATGACCTCGTAGTTAATACGATCTTAAAAACACGAAATAAAAAAAGTAGACTTTAGAGAAAAAAAGCTAGAATAAAAACAACTGTGCACACATGACATTTTGTACAACAACTGGAAGCATTTAAAATTCTGAAAGATCAACAAAAACTTCACAGGAATGATGACAATTACGAGAGGAAAATTTCCACCGGAAAATTCGAAACACCGATTTTCCCGAGACGTCACGACAACGCTGTACAACTTGCTCGCCATGAATAATAATAGTCCGTTTACTCTGGCAAAGCGGCAAGAGCGGCGCGGGGGAGACGCGGCGACCCAGTTCGCAAACCGGCGACGCCCTGCGCCTGGCATAGGTCGGCCGGGCGGCGCGCGCACTGGCCTAAATCGGGCCCCAAACGCACGCAAAAGCAAATCAAACGTTTAGAGCGATTTTTGAGATAATTTTGGAAATGTCCTAGGGGCTTCAACTAGAGAACTCTTAAAAATTAAAAGATCCGTTTCAAGCTTCCAGGACCTCGACGGCTGCCACATCGATCGGGGATTATTCATTCAGGAGGAAATCCTGGGAAATGCTCAGGAGTTAGGGTTGTCGACAGAGACGGACTGACTGACACACGCAGACATAATGAAATAATAATAATAATAATAATAATAATAATAATAATAATAATAATAATAATTGTATCTTCTGAGACACCGAAAACGTATATTTCTGTCACAATCTCCACATTTTCCAGCATTAGAATATTTTCTCTGTACCACGTATTCGAGAAAGAAAGGGTTCATGAAATCAATTATATTTTATTAAATATTAAATATAGAAATTTTAAATAACTAGAAAATTTAAAAAAATAACACATCGATATATTTAAAAGAAGATTTGTAAGTTAAATATAGTGTTAGGAATTACCCTCTAAGAATACATTCAAGGCGATGTTAGAACAGCAAAATTCAAAGAAACCAGCAGGCATGAATGCAACCTGCAGAAAATGTTATACGTTACCGTCGCGCTTAACACGGAAACGCCCCATCGTAGGCCCTTCAAATCCGGGTTAAGTTTCTACGAATGTTATCTACGAACTGAGATATTTGATTGCAATTACGGAAATTTAACTGTGAAAGCACGGGTTACCACAAACGTTCAATATCTCGTTGTGATTACATAACTAAATTGATTATTTCGTCTTCTGGGCAATATAATATGAGGTCCTTCCGTTTGTTAATAATGCTTAGCAATACTTCAATGTTTACCCATACACGGGATTGAATCTATAATACTGACACTACATACTCCAGGGCCTGGCCATTCGAAGTTGGGTAGCCGTAAAACCCTGTTTTCATTATCAAAACAATGATTTGCTAAGTACGAGAGGTTCACCCGGGCCTTTCTAGTGAATTATATTAGATCTTAAAAGCTTATAGTCACAAGAATTATTGTCGACTATGATCATTTAACGTGAAACTTTCTGTTGTATTAATAATAAAAGGCTTCTACCAACAATATAACTACTATCAGAATTACTAACATAAATCTGTCACATTTCCCAGGATGAATAGTCAAACATAATACATTATATGGTAAACAAAACATACGATAATCGTCCCGTAATATCTTTAAAACTCAATTGTTCATCAAACTCTACCTAACGGCCTCGTTTGATATTTCTTAAATCTCATATTGCAATAAGCTGCCATACGATACTTATTCTGTAAACAACTATAGTAGTAAATGCACGGAAGTAGAGAGGAGGGCGCGCTGCGATCGCTGGACGTCGATCCCAAGCCAGCCACGCGCGCCCGCGCAGCGCCCTCAATGCTCCTAATGAAGCCCGACAGGGTGGGTCGGAGCTGAAAACCCCCAGGGAAAAAGATGGCGAGTTACAGAGAAACGAGAGAAGAGGGACAAGAAAAGAAAAAGGACAGTATTTATTTGTCATGTGGGGGTGTAATGTGGGAACACAGTTCAATGGCGAAGTTACGCAGCTGGTCTCAAGATGAAAGACGATGCAGGGAGCAATGGAAATGAAGATGGAGTGAACGATGCAATGGGAGGCACGGGTGAATTCCGAGAGAGAGAGAGAAAAAACGCTGGGAATTATCTTTGCTCATCACAAGTACCAAATGGACCAACAGATTCGCGTCCCGGCGTCCACAGATGTAAAAATACATCCTGGCCGCTATGCTACATCTATATTCGTACACGGATCGCACGGTATGATGATAGAAAAGACGAGAGAGCTAACCCATTTCAACAGTTCAAATAATATACTCGACAGATACGTACAAAGTTTACACATTAATATTGAGAGAAAATATCAGTAACCAACGTTTTGGTGAACAATGAATGTTCTTCAGTGCTAAACAGTATATTGTGAAAGAAGAGTAAAGTTACTGCGCAATAAACACTTAATCGAGTTTACTCACACATTAAAAACCCTTTGCCGCCTTCCCCTTGGAAAAACAAACGAAAAAGCGACACATAATCGCCGTTTTCTCGGACCAAATTAGTTGGGATCAATTGGCAGCCCACATTGGTGAGCCCACAATTGACAACCCACACTTTAAGCTGTGCAACTGAAAGCTGTATATTGCAACTTATATAATTCTGAATTCGCAGCAAAGAAACGCGTACAGCCAGTGTTTCGCATTCAATAATGAGCTCAGCCTTGGTTCAGTGTACGATCATAAATGTCAGTTGAGGTTAACTCAACGCACGCAGACTGTTAATAATTAAAACCAACAAGGTGAGGCTTATGTAGGAAAGTAAGCAGAGCTGAAAGCGAAAAGGACACTGAGTTAGAAAGGAAAAACGAGGAGCAGAGCGAGAAAAGACAATTTGAGGTAAAACAAAAAACTAGCAAGTTGCTGAAAAACACCTTAACTTAACGTGTTGATGTGACTCACGAATGATGAAGTATCTAGTATCAAGATCGCTAAGTCAGCAGTCCCGTAGCGATCTGCGACCGAAGGATCGCGGGTTCGAGTCCCGCCTCGAGCATGGTTGTCTGTGTTCGTCCTTTCACTCCCTACCATGACCATATCACTTCATCCTCACAGTTACCATAACGTTAAATCCAATAGTGGCCGATAATTACCTCGATACTGATGCAAACTTAAATGACAAAAATATCTTGTTTTTACAATACTCACACATGCTCAAGAGATTTTTCACACATTAGCAAATCACAGATGGAAACATAACACATTTTTATTTTCTTCTGAGAACCAATGAATTGTGAAATTAGTAAACAAGCTCATAAACGTCGCGTATACTTGTCCACTCCGTCCATTTAACGAGCGGACCCTCAATTCTGATGGGAAGTGCTCGAACGAATTTCTCCGCCCTGTGGATGCACTCAACGCACGCACGCAGTCCGCTAATCCTCCGCCTCCTAACCGCCGTGCGCCCGCTCCGCCCTCACGAGGGAGCGCCCCGCCCCGCGTCTGGGCGTCGCGCCGGTCTCCGGAGGCCGAGTCGAGCGTCGAGCCCAGCGCCAGCCGCGTGCGCCGCCCCGCGCTCGCTCGCTCCCGCCGCCGCCGCTGCCGTCGTCGTCGTGAATGCTCTTAATGAAGCCTAATGGGACGCGAGAGGGGCGAGGTGGGGGTCGGGCGAGGCGTGGAGAAGCGGGGAGTGCAGTGTCGGGCTGTGGAACGGAGGGGCTGAAGGGGGGCGTGAAGGGGAGTGTAAAGGGGCGGGGCGTGGAGGGGAGGTGCGTGGAGGGGCGGAACGTGGAAGGATGAGGCAGGGGCACGGTGGGGCGAGGCGGGGCGAGGCGGGGCGAGGCGGGGCGAGGCGGGGCGAGGCGGGGCGAGGCGGGGCGAGGCGGGGCGAGGCGGGGCGAGGCGGGGCGAGGCGGGGCGAGGCGGGGCGAGGCGGGGCGAGGCGGGGCGAGGCGGGGCGAGGCGGGGCGAGGCGGGGCGAGGCGGGGCGAGGCGGGGCGAGGCGGGGCGAGGCGGGGCGAGGCGGGGCGAGGCGGGGCGAGGCGGGGCGAGGCGGGGCGAGGCGGGGCGAGGCGGGGCGAGGCGGGGCGAGGCGGGGCGAGGCGGGGCGAGGCGGGGCGAGGCGGGGCGAGGCGGGGCGAGGCGGGGCGAGGCGGGGCGAGGCGGGGCGAGGCGGGGCGAGGCGGGGGCGAGGCGGGGCGAGGCGGGGCGAGGCGGGGCGAGGCGGGGCGAGGCGGGGCGGGGCGAGGCGGGGCGAGGCGGGGCGAGGCGGGGAGAGGAGGGGCTCGAGTGGGGCGGAGTGGGCGGGGCGGGACTGGGCAGGGGGGGTCAGAACGTGGTGGGATGGCACGGGACAGAGCGGGCCGGGCAGAGCGGGGGGGTGGGGGTAAAGAGGGGCGGGGCTGGGCGGAATGGAGGGGTGGGGCCAGGAGGAGGAGGAGGAGGAGGAGAAGAGCGAAGGGGGCAGCGAGAGCGCACACGAGCGCCCGTCGCACGTGGTGCGAGCGGCGCGCCGCTGCGACGCCAGTGTGATGCGAGGAGCTTCTTTTGCCTTCGGCGAAGGCGCGGCCGCCGCCACCGTGCGCGCCGCTGCTTCCCTACATAACGCCATTCCGTGCGTCCCGTCCGCGCCGCCCCACCGCCACGGCTGACGCCGCTCTCAAGTGGCTTTGCTACATCACAGACTTCACCTCTGTCTCCACCACCTCTATCGCCTACCCTACGCCGTGGACACCCCTAAGTCTGCCAACACCTCGAGAACGAACTAATATTCCAGCCGTAACTGATATTTACAAAATCGCTGCAGCCTCAGTCGAAACAGCTTCCGTTACTTCTACAAAACTTCACATTGATGTCATCAACGACGGCCCTGCCACCCATACCGATTCGACGTCGAACCCTTCACTGAAATCTTTCACATCGCCGTTCCGTACCATATAACTACATTTTCACACCCGTTTCCCCTCCACTTACGTTTTTTTCTACAGCCCTTCAGTCTACGCGGCGAAGACCGTCACCACTATTATAATCACGGACGTCATGAATACATCTCCACTGTCACCCCGGCATCCCTAGTCACCGCCTCTACCAACCTCATCCATCCCCACCATAGATACTGTCTTCCACTCCACTTCCTACGCTTTTTTTCGCGTTGCCGCTCCCGCTTCCACAGTCTGCGTCGTCGTTGTTGCTGTCGCCATCCTCGCGACAGTAATTGGCTGACGGTATCTCCTGGCCGCTGCAAGCCGAGTGGCAACCGGTTGAGTGCCTTCGTGCAATG
The DNA here is from genome assembly GCA_031308135.1 of Acheta domesticus. Taxonomy (NCBI): domain Eukaryota; kingdom Metazoa; phylum Arthropoda; class Insecta; order Orthoptera; family Gryllidae; genus Acheta; species Acheta domesticus. The sequence continues at coordinate 37,818,094 of JAHLJT010008756.1, read as the reverse complement.
TCGCCGAGTCGGGAACGGGAGGACGCCGTTCTCATCCGCACCGCGAGCAAAAAGACCGGAGAGTATGCAGCGTTTCGTTTGTTCTACGAAATGACTCTGAAGCGATCGCGATCTCAGGTAATTCAATGGCGAAGCACAAGAATACGTCATTTCATGCCTCATTTAATGATATTTCTTTGCTCATTTCGTAGATTAATAATGAGAGATTCCTGAGAGATTAAAGTGTTTTGTGCAAAAGTAACTCAAGGAATAATTATCCATAGGATTGAAATACTTTCAAGTACAAAAAACAATAAAAGTATTCCTATTTCAACAAAAAAAATCGACAGTATCAGAACACAAAGAGTTCCTCTGAAAAATGTACGATCTATTGTCATATACATCTGGACGTTTTACGAGCGGATAATAACACAAGGTGAAGGTCAAACATGTCCCACTCAGGAACAGTAATTATAATGCAAGCTCTGCACTCTCGAGCTCAATAGAAGCTCTACCCCCTTCAGAACGGCCGCGTCGAGAGCGGACAATCCCCCCTCCGGAGAGGCAGAAGCCATGCACGGGGCCAACGCCTGGCGGGCCACGCCGATGCAGCTGCAGGGAGCAGCAGCAGCAGCAACCTCCGAACGCGGACGTCACATGCCGGCGGCCGTGAACAACGCGAGGCGCGACGAGACGAGGCGAGGCGAGGCGAAGGTCCGTTTGCACTTGGCCGTGTCCGCCCCCGCCTCGCTCTCTACCCGCTCCGCCCCCGCCCCGCTCCGCCGCGCCCCCGCGCGCGCGCCGCGGCACAAAAGGGCAAATAGAAGAATCGAGCGGAGCGTGCGTTAATTCCGCTGCCGCTTGGAGCGCCGCCGGAGAGCCATTGTGGCCTGCGAGTTCAGCGAACCCGATGCTCCTGCGGCCGCCGCCGCCGCCGCCGCAGCCGCCGCTGCTGTGACCGCTACGCCCGATGCGCTCCCTAGGGCCACTGACAAATGATGCGCCACGGGCGGACACGTCGCACAATCAAATGATCGCTTAGAAATAATATATGATGGATTCTGAATTATATACAGCGGAAGCTCGATTACACGGACTTTAATAATTCCAGCCACTAAATGTCTCTATTCTCCCCTCACTCTTTAAAACAATTATTCAAATATAGTAAACTTTGATAACGCAGAGTTTAATCATTCTAACGTTTCGATGTGTCGAATATTATTTATTTCCTTTCATAGCAGATCCAATACCCTAAACTTTCTCCTTTTTATCATAAAATAAATTGTAATAAAAATTATTGAAAGTGGTCAGGCGGAAGAGCAGGCTAAATGGCCTGAGCCTCGCCACCAATAAAGACATTTATTTATTTATTTATTTATTTAAACATCGATATCACAAGTTTTAATAACTTGAATTCCTGAAACCAAGAATTTTATCTGTTTCTCTTAATATTGATCTCTTAAAAGTATGCACAGTAATTGTCTAATTAGAAAACTGTCTACATCAAAATATTCAATAACTCGAGTTCCTAATATCTCGAATTGCATTTTTTTCTTCAATTTTTACTCCTTTTAAGTTTCTTATTCAAATTTGTTTATATTGAAATATTCAATAACTCGAATTATTTCCGATCCCCATCAGATTCGAGATTCCACTGCAGGTTAAAAATATTTGAGAAGAGAGGAACTAAGGACTTGTAAGATGATTTTAGGAGCATCCACATGACCATCTCGACAATTCAATACAAGAAATATAATACCATACGTCGTAAAGTCAAGTTTGATAATTTTCGTTCATCTGTTAAGTTACTGGAGCAATATTGCAATGAACAAAAACTGAAATAATTCATAGATCACTCGCAATTATTGAAGTATTAGCATAATAATTTATTTAATATTATTTTTTATTGAAACGTCCCTGATATATCCAATATAATGTAAATTATAATTATTTAGAATCGTTAGATGTGTTGAAAATTAACCCATTAAAGCACACTATTTTATAATAAAACTAATAGAAGCATCTCCATGTCCTAATTATGCTTCCGTGCAGATACATATAAATATCTTTTAAAGCGAGAGCATTTTCTTTCTTCGTTTTTTTGTTTTGTTTCTTGAAATTCCATTCTCCAGAAAATTCGTGAATGCTAATGAAAAGCTAATCGAGAAATTGATTTTCTTCACGACGTCCTATTAAATGACTCCAATAAAAATGTGAAGATTACTTATTTTTTAGAAAAGAACTAATTTGGTACTGGTCATAATTCTGGATTATAAAGTATGACTAAAGTAAGCTAATGACGAAATACAGTTTGTAGAAGCATGGAGAGATTCAATATAATTTTCAGTAGATTTCATTGATTCCAAACTTTCACGGGCTATAAAATTTAATACCCGAACAGTGCGGCAATGAATGGCGTTCTAAGACTTGTTCATTTTACATTAAACGAAGGTTTTCAACTCACCGAACTAATACGTTTTCTGTGACAAACAGCAGTTATCTTTGCAACGTACCTGCAACAGAGAAAAAGCAAAGACATCAGATCACTTGTTACGAAGAGAAGAGAACTTAGTCACAAACTACTGGTATTTTAAAGAACATTGCAATTGAAGTCCACAATAAGATGAAAGAGTTCAGGCGATAAGACATCTACCCAAATTATGAGACACATGGCTTAAGTGTGGCAATAAGGAAACTACACAGTAGTTCTGTAGAAACTATTTGTAAACATTCCTTGAATTATAAGATTACAAAAAATACGTCTGCCAGAAGCAGAAAGATATCAAATTACCATTCATAACTTTGTTACATTTTAATGAATTTGCGCATGTTGCGGAAAACAAACTAATACAGTTTTTGAATTTCCTCGCAAAAAAAAAAAGTTTGCGATACCTTTCCGGAATATCGCAGTGCTTATTCACGGCGACGAAGTCTGTTCCAGAAAGGAAGACGCGCGGCTGAAAAGGGAAACCTCTGGACATAAGGGCGGGGGCGGATTCCGTGCGTTCCATTGCGAGCATCGAGAATAAACCCTCGGCCGGGGCGGCACCCCAATGCGGCAGGGAAAACTTCGCAATGCTACCAAAGAGGATAACGTCGGAGAGAGGCTGAACCTGGAGGTTGATATCTTCGGATTGCAAGAGAAATAACGAGAAATAAAATTTAAAAAATGCTGGCCAATCTGAATAGCCGAGAGAGGTTTGGAAGGTTGTGATCAGTATGAAGCTATATATTATTTTTCTTTTATAATAATCGTATTTTTATAATACAAAATTCTCCTCAATGGGTAACAACTCTAGTCGTAACCCTTAAAAGTAAACAGCTACTTACTTTCTAATAATCAACAGAATTGGTAATATTCGGAAATAATATAACTGAACCTCAGCGAAATGGGAGCCACACATTGTAATCCAAAGCTTCTCGAGAATGGAAGAAAATAATTAAGAAAGGAAATGCTTATTCCAGGCAAACTGAATTCTGAGTTGCATAATTCATTCTCACGGATTGAGCCATCCTTCTCCTCTTGTACTCTTCTTGTTTCTACATCGAAGAGCCATCCAAGAGCCTAAAGTTCGGTAGATTACAGTATTATCTAAATGAGTATCTACTTTCAATATGTATTTCTGTTAGTAGAACTGACCCCAAAACGACTCCAGAATATAACAAATTTCCAGCGACAACGATTCCTAAAGAGTAAATAGTAAGAAAAAAGTTAAAAACAAACAAAACCTTATTTTCTTTCTTCCAACTCCTCTTATACACGAACAACACTTTTCTGTATCCCATTCAAAGACCATTTTCTAACTACTGTCGTACATTAGGAAATACACTGTTCATTGAAAATGCAATTGGATGTCACAAGAGTGGAAATTTACGCGAAATTAATGCGACTCTAATTGAAATCATTTGCACCAAAACTTCCTATAACACTTTTCATCGTAATGGGCAAAACGTTCTCCCAAACTCCATTCTCATGCTTCCTTTAGCCATCAGATTACCTCCAAACAAACCAAATTCAGTTGACGAGACTTCCCCCCCCCCCCCAGAAAAAAAAAACAACACAGACGCTTCCAGCAGCCCGCCAATCCTAATAAAGAATTCGATGCAAGAAGCTCGTTAATATTTCCGGCCGTCACTCGGGACCGCCCCCGCGGGCCGGCCTGGCACTCTCGCGCGCTCGGCTTCGCGTGGAGTAGCGCCCGGCGCGGCGTGGCGCGGCGCGGCGGCGTCCGTGGCGCCAGGCGCGGGTATTTTTAGCCGTGGGGGCGGACGCGCGTGGGCGTGGCCGCCTCGCCTCACCTCGCCCCGCCCCCCGGCGCCCGCACGCCTGCCCACCCGGCCGCGGCCCCCGCCCGCCATGCATCACCCGCCGCGCGCCGCGGTGACGCGCCGGTATGCCGTCTCCCCCGCACCCTCGCCCTCCCTCTGTCCCGCACGACCCGTCCGGCGGCGCGGCCTGCGTTTTGACGGGTGGCGAGGGAAAGGGAGCGCCGGAATCTGGAAGGATCCCTCCGGGAGACAAGCTACGGATGTAGACCAGCGATGAACTCGCCGCGAGGAAATCCATGTGATAGGCTGTAGATTCCGCACACAATAACATCTCAAAATCTACTTTAATGACCCCATGCAAAGATTCCAAGTGAGTTGAGTAGTAAACATATCTCGTACAGAGCCTAAAGATATTAATTATTTTGAGGAGGAATACAATCGATTTATGAGGTTCCCTAATAGCTGTAGTTTACGATCTTCTGACGTCTCCTGGTTAATGAAACTGGAAGAGATTCTGGCTTTAGAAAGACACACTTGTACGAATAGCAATTATTAAATTTGATATTTGACTGAGGTAGAAAAAGGATAATGAAATGGGAGTTACAATATAATTTACGGAAACTATGTTGCAGTCTTCGAAAATGTTATCTCTAATAACAGACACTACTACATTAATACTGAATTGTTCAAATCTTCGAATCTAGCATATATTTTGTACAAAGTATTGCATTCCACTTCGTAGTGCCACTACCCCCAATGTTGGCACTGGCACCAAAATTCTAAGCTCGCATGGCAAACACTTTTTAGTTTCTCGCTTTACGAAGTTTTTACTTATGTGAATGGTACACATACAAGTCGCACGACCTTGCTACTATTTCCACGCACCACTATCGAAGCAAGACAACGATAGCAATGCAGACACTCCGAGTCTATGCCATGCCTCACCCCTCTGGAAGGCAGAAGCTGTGCCTACATTCCAAAGTGCCATCTCTGCCGCGTTGCCCAAACACTCGCTGAACGCAGACAAGTTTATTCTCTGTAAATAAACGTGTCCTTAATGTCCGCTGCGGAAAATTCCGACTAGTAGCAGCGCAAGGAAGAGCGTGCCAGAATCTACACAATGTTCTGGACGTTTCCGAGCAATCCCAAAGTTGCAAATCATTTTCTTATTCCCTAGGGTACATTGTAATTATTAAACGATGTATTTAAAAACTCCTTTTTAATCTCATACTTTAACTACTACTGTCAACACCAGAAGTTGTGTTAAATGAAACGCCTAGAAGATTCTCTTCTTACTAAACTAAAAGTATCCGCCTAAAATGAAAAATGACAGAACCTCAACGGTTCAGAATTTATTTGTAATACACCCGAACAAGTGAAAATACGACAAAAACTGTGCCTTATGATTACATTACGGCCAGCAAACTGGGGGAATCTATGTATATTACAAAGCGTTTTACTTGAAAGCATTAAAAACAAAAATGAATTACTTAAACAAATTGAAATTTGAGTTTCGGTAGTCGCTAAGACTATGGGATATATATCTGTAATATTGCGAATAATTCTGAGGCGGTTTCTTACAAATCTACTAACAAAGTACACTGACTACTTCTTAAATATATATTTGACAACTAAAATAAAAAATGTCACTGTTTCAATAGACAACCACAACAACAACCCACCAACCCCCATCAACAATTTCAAATCAGTTTAACTTGACAGAGATGACTTCTTTTATTTCTTCAATTTCAAATCATATTTACGTGCACGAACAAAACTACATAAAAACGTTGCCCCGACGTTCTAAGAACATTGGATTAAAAAAAAAGCTTTGTATTCCCTATACAACGGAAACCATATGCACCCGCCACGCAGAAGCGCAAGAAAGCGGCCAGCAGAAAAGTGTCGAAACATTGCACAAAATCGACAGCAATTTCAAGCCGAATTTCCTCGAGGCGAAATTATGCAGCTTGGGCATTTTCCACCCGCAGAGTTCACCCAACTCCTGGAAACACCTGCGTGGACGTCATGCGCAAAGAACGCCACTGCGCGCGCTCGTAAACTTGGGGCCGCCGGGCGACGGGCAACGGGCAACGGCGGGCAGCGGCCGGCGCACTGACGTAACGCGACGTGTCACGTGGAAGAAAACGCCGCCCAGGCGACCGGGAGGCGGTTGGCCGCTTTCGATGGAGGCCAAACACTGTTTTCCGAAGTCCCGAGTGTGTTTAGCGTGGGGGAGGCCGGAGGGGCAGTGGGGGGACATGGCGGGGAGGGGCGTGGCAGCGCGGGGCGGGGCGGGGCGGGGTGTCGGCCAGCGTGTTTGCGCCGGGTAACTCACGTCGCTGTGCGCCAGACGCCAGGCACACCCAACCCCGGAGGTTGGGGAGCGGGGCGGCAAACGACGTCGATGCAACGGAGTAGACGAGACGAACGATGGAGGTCGAATGCTGATAAAAAGGAAACGGAAAAGAAGGATAATGGGAAGGCATGGATCACCGTAAAAGCTTCATTTGAGTTTATCTTTCGTATCCTAAAATTATACAACAATTTAAACAACAATATATATATATATATATATATATATATATATATATATATATATATATATATTGTAACGTCAGCACATGCCAGCCAGATTTTCAAACGGCCCGGCACGGAGGCTGCTGGACACATGGGACAGACAAAGGCACTGGAAAGTGGAAAATTCCTTGCTACCCCCCGTGATGCAAGAGGAGCGGGCAGGGGCACCGGACCCAGTGCGCGACATGTGGTCCGGCCGGCCTTTAGAGGGCGGAAGCCGACCGCGAAAGTAAGTTAACGGAGGCGGCAGTTCGTTGTCAGAGCACCTCGTGGGTAGACGTGCATGCTCGCCGAGACGGGAGTGCGGTCCTTGAGGCACGGCGTGTGCGAAACACGGTGTCGGCCACCGGCGCGGTAAAGCGGAAGGTGGGGGATGCACTAGCCCTAGGGACGGGAGCAGGCGCGTGGGAGGTACTGCGAACATAACCCCAGAGCTGTAAATTTGTACATTATTTAAATAAACCAATTTGTACATAGAGCTCGTGTCTGTGTCGTTATTTAGCTACCACGACGCCACAATATATAATGTTAGACATATTTACCATTAGTTTATTATTTAAAAAGAGGAAAATATGTATACGTTATAGGATCAAGACGCGGGGGAGGGGCATCTGATGTACCCTAAGCCCCTTCTCCTTTGGGCCCATTATTGTTATTGAGCAAAATACGCCTACACAGAAAACAAAAGAGAGATGCTCTACAACGTCGACTGAGTAGTCATAGTATAATAAGTCACCGTGAAGAGAGAAACACGTGTAAAACAAGTTTTAAAAAATGTTGATGCTACCTTAAAAAGCAAAAAAAAAGTTTTAAAAAGTGTAAAAGGAAAGAGAAAGAAAAGAAACACGAAAGTCGAATGGAAGGAATAGAAGTGATCAAAGGAACATTATCTGACAAAAAATACAGATCAACAAACCAACATTAACGAGAACAGTGACAGCAGCGGCAAAATCAAAGAAATTTACATCGAAGGAAACAAAACGATATCTATTATTGAAATTAAATTAACTTCTCAAACTATTACCTGGAATCCAGGTAATGAACAAAAAGAAATAAAACAGAATGACGCGCACGAGGGGGGACAAGGCAAGCCACAGCCGGGAACATCACGGGCACTCCAAGTGGCAGAGTGAACATCCGGCAGGCGGAGCGCCGGGCACTACGGCCTTCCGACACGGCGCGGCGCGGCGCTTTGGCGAGCCCGGCGGAGGGACCAACGCCCTCCGGCCAAACAAGCGCCTCACACCTCCCACCGCCCACTGCCCATCGCCCGCCCCCTCGCGCCGGGCCTTTCTGGGTCGCCGCTTATCAGATGGCCGCGCAAACGCACCGCCTGCGCACGCACACACATGCGACCCATTAAGCTACGCGCGCACTCCATTGGGACGGTCCGACGGGACGGGACGGGACGGGACGGGACTGGACGGGACGGGACGGGACGGGACGGGACGGGACTGGACGGGACGGGACGGGACGGGACAGGACGGGACGTTTCAGATAATAAATAAATATTAGTGGTTTAATATTATAGTTGTCACTTATAAATATTATAGTTGTAAATATTGGAGGCACTTCGTATTAACAACTGATCCAATTTGAACATTGAACCTGACTTGTCAGTCATCGTATTGCACGTTGTGTGTACTACTTATCTTACACATCACTATAACAAGTTTCTGTTTGTTGTCTGTTTGTCGTAAATATGAATTGATTAAAAGACAGGCGACAGTGTACGGTTCTAAGGCTCAAGTATTGGCCAGTGAAACGTTACACGGCCGGTACTGAATGAACGTCAATTTATGTGTGGGTCCCCCCGCCTAGGTCGGACAGAACGGACCGTCACTTCGGACAGAGCCGCAGTCAGTTACGATCCTTGCTCCGTGCCTTGTATTTGCGCGATGGCTACGTAAAATTTCGAAAAGAATCAACTGTTGTGTTCATTTTTAACAGAAGGCAAGGAATCTATGAAAACCCAGAATCGGAGGTTCTGGAATATACAGAATGAGACTGCCAAAAAAGAAACTTAACGTGTTTTATCCAGACCCGGTTGAAATGGGATGTAAAATATTTTCAGTACTTTAGGATGTCTCATAATAAATTGGAAGTTATACTTAATACTCTCAATGAGGAACAGTGCACAGGGCAGAATTGTAGAGATCCAATAGGATCTACGATGAAATTCGCTTCTTTTTAGACAAAAGAACACCATATTACAAGCAAAAGGTTTATTGCTGTGTAGTTAAAAACAAAGCTAGTGGTGTTTCCAAAGCACATAATTTCTGGCATTATTTTTAATTGTTCCGTTATATTATACTGCTACATAAACCTGCAAACCAGCCAGCAATTAAAAAATATTATCAGCATTTAAAGAAACCTACACATAAAGTAATATCTCGTAAGTTAATGGAATGTTTGCCTAGCAAATTACTTTCTATTGTGCACCGTGCTCGTATTGTTTATCCCTACATCACTCAATGCTCTGCACTGCACCATATTGTGGATGCATCATCGTATTTCTGAATATTAACGTAGATATTCTACACAATAATAGTGAGTGAAATGTAATTGAATTGTATACTTGTAGGAAATGAGAGTTGATTGTGTTTTTTTAAGACGAACATTCCAGTTTCTTGGCCTACAATATTAACAATTTCACGTTAAGTCACGTCTTATCGGTTATCCACTTTGATCGAGTCAAAGAACATGTAAATATTTCCGACGACATTTATGACAGACCCACGCGGATAAATAACCAGGCAAATAGCTTGGTGCATATTTAAGAACTATCAAAAAATGACACTAATTCAAAGACCAGAGAGTTTAACAATTATTCAAATTTCAAGATTCTAAAGATATTATAGTACACTTTCATGTTCTTCCGAACAAATGAATTTGTAGTGAAGATAGCATCTGAATACAATCAACATTTCCCTTGTATTGTATATGTTACATTGCTCTATTAAGTTAGCATTGAATAGTGACCATTGTTCGACATAAACTGTTAGAGGAATCATAAAACATAGAGCGCATGCACCCGGACTTGTACACCTCTCTTGCCACTCTTTTTGCACCACCTATTTTCTTGTCTCGCGATAGCAAACAATGGCTCCTTTTTTTACACGCAGAAGGCTTCCGCGTGTTCCGATTAATCGGTCCACTGCGTTTCCCAGAAATCAGCGAATAGATGGCGCTGCGAACACAATGCTACAGGCGTTGAACGGAGCGTTAGCGCCGGATGCCTGGCCGTAGGTATCAAACCGCAGTGCCCGCGAGGTGGCAACGTTCGACCATATCACTTGGCTCTTGTTTTGCATAGCCAACTTACCCAAACTACCCTCATGAATAACCACCTTTTAAACAGCACATTCAACATGCGTTCCATTTCCCAATTTGCTCTAGTTGTTTGTCAAAAGAATACTAGATTGATTGATTGACTCGATTTCGGGCACGTCAACTGTTATGGTCATTTGAACCATTAGAGTAATGAAAATGTTATCGCTGGAGTTGGTGGTCTCTCTGACCCGCTGGATGGTGAGATCAGGCGCCGCCATACACAGTGTCCTGTAGGGGAACCCTCCAGGTGCATCGCTCAGCGGGGCATCGCCCCAACCGAGACAAGCTCTAGGCTCCCGACTAGTCTCCCGTCATGTGTGGTTGTGTAATGCATGTAAGTGTAAGTCAGTGTAAGTAAGGTGTTAGTGCAGAAGAAGGAAGAGGAAGAAAAGATGGTTGAAAAGACGTTGGTTGGAGAAACCAAGGTATGACGTTGGTTGGAGAAACCAAGGAAAACTACCGATCAGAGCAGTCGACCGCTAGAATTCTCCTCCAGACGACGCGGCTGAACTCGACCTAGCTAACTAGCTAGAATCGAAAATCCCCTGTCTTGGGAATGCGAACCTTGGACCTGCGTATCACAGTCGCTGCAGAGTCAGTGGTAATGGTGGCATTGAGTTACACACAGCATGAGCGAGTTGAAGGACAGAGCTTTGGGGACTCCTCTTTTAAGTAACTATTTCTCTGTCCAACATATCCAATCCACTCTCCCATCCACGAACGGATTCATTCTTTCAACGTACTGTAACACTTCAATTTCTATACTTTTTCATTCTCGATTCTACGAGAATAGTCTAAACACTTTTAAATTATCCCTCAGCCTACCTCAAAACCTCCATTAAGCAGCTCTATTCTTTCAGCATTGTATTCTCAGTATGTGCCAAACTTCCATATCCTTAGAGTAACGTAGTACCTGCCAATGAATTATGGAATTTAAATAGCAAATCATTATGTAATAAAGAAATCATGAATAATGGCATACAGAGTTCTCTATTCCATTTGCATTCACTTACGTATGTATGTGCGTGCTATAGAAAATGCTTGGCCTTTAGCATTACCTGGGTATAGTGTAGTAAAATTGTACACACACTGACGTTATCATTTATTAAAGATCAGAAAATGGCAATCAAAAATATAAATTGGATTACTCTTTTCTTGGCATATCTTTCAAATGATTTGCTAATAAAGGCACGCATATAATGACTCGAGATATGGGCTTCCCTCCGTTTTTTAGTGCTTATTCTCGGGCACTTGGTACATTATTGAAGTTTCCCAACAAAATCAGAACATAAAAAAATTAGTAATGTAGAACATTTGGACAGCAGACGTGAGTGTCCTAAAAATTGAACTGTGGGTAGTACGAACTTGTCTTGACGGTCGTATTCTTAAATCTACTCGGCTAGTTTGTCCCCATCACTCTACACTAATTCTTCCACCTCTTTTTCTCGAATTTTTTCCTCCGACGCTTCCTTCGCTCTCGGAATAGAACAAGCTTTTTCTCCCACATCTCTACTCCCCCGACGTAGCCAGGAGTACGATCGATGAGGCTAATATGCGTGGAACATCCTCAGCCTATTCTGACACATCGTTCTCCGAAGACTAAATAAATAAATCTGTGGTCACAGCGTAAAAGTTCTTAAGTCAAAAATCTTAGTTTGCAGAAAACAAGTATTAAATATTATCAAGCCAACGCTTCTTCCTATGCTCAACCCTCTACCCCAACGTTGTTGTTGTTGTTGTTGTTGTTTTTTGTCGTTTAGGAGGCAAGGTTTGAATTCGGTCGTTTTACTACAATAAAATATAGATACTTCACTTGTAGTTTCAGTACTTAACCCAATTTTGCCAAAAACTGACTTAAGAACTTTTACCCCGTGATCACAGAAATGTAAACGTTGTAAGGCCCAATTATATTCGCCCGGCCGTCATCTTTCCTCTCCGCGCCTTCCCTTTGCTGTCGCCCACCCGCTCGCACCGACCGCCGTTGCAGCCCGCTCGCCCCGTCTACCCCAGCGCCCCTACAACGTACACATCCTGTTAACATGTGGCCTATTCTGCCATAACAAAGGCGACAAGCGCGCCTCCTCTCCACCTCAATTCCCGGCTGAAAAGCTTCGTTCTGCCCGAGATCCGGGTTCTCATTATACGGCTCGGGAGGCCGGCCTGAGTCAATTACCATTACAATTATAACGGCGGCGGGAGCAAATAAAAACCCCGCCGCCGTCCCTGCCGCTGCTGCCACCGTTTCTGGTGATGTGGATACTGCGAGCACCCCCGCGCAGCACCACGCATCTGACCTATACGCGACGAACGCGGGCCCTTGCAGCGTGCACGCACACACACGATCCTGAGAACAATACGAAAATTGTTTGCTAATACCGTCAATAGCGCTGGGTCAGGTACGTCCGTTTATGAAGTGGCGAGGGCTGCAGATCCTAGTCCTGAATAAGTGACGGATGTTTTTAACTCCGAGGTCGTGGCGTGGATGCCCATTCGTACTGCCGCCTATCCCATCTGGACTTCACACAATCTATAATATTTTATCTATTATCACCCATCCCCTTCCCTGTGATCACATGCACATCCATCGCCCAGAGAAAGGTGGACCGCTGGAAGGTCACCACTGTGGCCATATTTCCTTGAACTGATCTTGGATAAAGGCATCAGTATTTTCCCTCGCCAACGCTTAGAAATTAGGAAAGCACTTTTAACAACAGTACACAGGCGATCTTCTAGAGAAAACGATATTTTACATACATTACGGTGCTTAACAAAGATATACATACGTATACTTATTTGAACCGCAATTGGAAAGGACTATGGCACTTTGATGCAAAAATTGGTCAAAATACTCCAAGATTTTTGCATGTTCTCAAATACTTCCCTTTATTTTAACTCTAAAAAAACTGTACTAATCTCTTGACATGTTGAAACATTTGCTTGTAGAAAATGTGACATGTAGAAAATGCTTCAAGATGACGTTCGGAGAGTTTGAAACCAATGTAATGAATACACTAGAAAGAAAAAAAGTTGTATCGTGAAGGACAGTCTCTTTTAGAAATGATTAGGTTATTCATTGGTGTTGTCGAATCCACAAATTAATAATGTTTTTGTGATGGTGTGCGTACAATTCCAAATGCAATTATTTTCATGTGTTAGAAGCATTGTGGGCGTACTATGACAACTTCCATGGCGAGAAAAAAAAACAGGCTATCGAAAGTTTTTAAAAATTGTTCTCTTATCTCTGTTACTTTCACCAGAAAAAATCTAAGCTATTAACCAAATTTAGTAAAAGCTAATACTCCTGTTAGCTAATGTTTAAATTTCTAGTGAAATATTTTGCTTCGTGCTTTGCTCATAATATTCGGTGCATCTCATACATTTATAAATGAAAAACGAAACAGAGGACTCTGTATTACAGTATAACAATATGATAAGTCACACACGGTGAAAACTGTCCCTTATTTTCAGACATTGATTTCCACAAATGATAACTGAGGAAAAATTAATTTACTTCTCCTTTTGAAGCATATTTTGATGAATAAAGGAGCAACTTACCAATTATATTTTTTTAAGTACTAACTTTGTAGATAGAGAATCAATTACGTTTATATTACTTTGATCATTTATAACCCGAAACATTCTATCCAATAATCACTTTCTGCGCAACGTTTTATTCAATTTTCATCATTTCAAATTTCATTTAGAGATTGAAAATAGCCTATATTAAAAGGGGGTTTGAAAACTCATTCAGTGAAGCTATATCTACACTTGGTTACACCAATTGCAACGAATGATATGATCGCATCGTTTTATGTTGGTGGAGGAGTGCGACCAATATAATGGTCTAGATGTAATATTCATTTCTAACATTCATTAATCACTCTGACGTTTCCAGTAATCTGATCAGTTTTCTAGAGCCCTCGAGAGGATATGTAAGGAAAGAAAATTGAATCGGCACAAAATAGTCCGATGTTTGGGAAACCTATTAATAGACATTCGCGAAGTAGACGTTCTAAAAGGCGGCACTAAAAAGCGACTGTTAATAAACAATTTTACCATCATCCTGTTAATGTTGTTTCAAACATCAACCAGATGTTTTCAGTTTCGGTTTACCAGCAATGCTTCCTAAAGAAAGCGATCTGCATTCGGCAAGAGATTTTCCCTTAGCGTTGAAGATAAGATAATGTTGGTTTCGCGCTTTGCCTGGCACAAAAGTACGAGTTATTAAATAGAGAGGGAAAAAACGCCTTAAATCCCTTCTTGCCACAACAGTTCTTTTATTCACAAGACGAAGTTTCTCAAGACCTCAGAATCTCTGACTTCTTTACACAACTGCTGCACCGCGAACAAGGGAATTATGGCTTTCAGAGGTACGATGTAAGTTGGCACGGCTCTTTACACAGAGAAATTTCACATTGTTTAGACGTCGCTTACAGTACGTCGCTACATCTTTGAAAAGAGTAAACCTCGTTTATAATTTTTTATTTACAATAGAAAAAGTCCGAAGCGTTATCCTAATTTGAGTCGAGAGTAAAGCATGTAATTTCCATTATAAATAATGTTAAAGGAATTTGCAAGACATTTCGGCAATTCATTAAAAACCGTGTTCACGAAAGCCCCATTAGAAAAATGTTATTTTACTACGGTACAAAAACAATGGCAATCTAGATACAGCAGATAGCTGCGGCTGCAACCAATGAGCGTTAATCTTCTGGGTTCATTCTGTGTACGGCACCTATTTTTCACCTTTTGATCGCAGCTGTCTGCAGTCACGAATTCCATAAAAACATGTAAAACATAATTTAGCATTTCAAAATTGCTTCGAAAACTCGAGCTCCAATTCTATGTACTTGACACTTTCCCCAAAGGACAATGACACTAGAAAGTAATAAAAATTATAATAATGTTCTATATATTAAAAACCACGAAGGGTTTGCCTTTACAAAGGAGTCTGGGCCTTCTACTCAATGAAATATCGATTTTTTAATGAAAGATAGTGGGTCTTAAATGTCTTATCACTTGCTCTTATTCACTAAAATATAATAGTATCTTAAACTTGTCAGAATGTACGATAAACTGCCATCAATATGTCGTTTTTAAGACCAACTTCTTTGTGCAACTAGAATGTACCTTGATTATTTTCTTGTGCAAGTTGCAATTCATATATCAAAAGCAGTCGCTTCGTGAGGTTATAATTAACGAAGAGAAGATAGCTATTTGAGTTCGAAGATTGAGTGTATTTAAATAGAAAGATGAGTGAAAATAAACGTAGTATCTACGACACGTTTGATACACGTATTGCTTTACATTTAAATTTCAGTTTATAACTGTATGTGATAATCTACGTTTTTAAATTAAGGCTGATAGCAGAATTCCCTTTGTGTGACGACATGCAAGGTTTTATTGATTATTCGATTGATTTGTGATTCCGGGCGCGTCAACTGCTACGGTCATTAGTCCAGTTAGAGTAGTGCATGTTTTTCCCTCGGGAGGTGGCAGTGGTCTTCCTCCGGTAGATGGCGAGATCCGGCACTCACCCCGTCCGCTAGCGGGATTTTCCCCAACCAGGTATCTGCCACCAGAGGGGCACCGCCCCAGCCGGGACAAGCTCTAAGCTTCCGGACCGATCCTCCGACATATGTGATAGTGTAGTACATGTTTGTGTGTAGGGCAGAGAAGAGGAAGGAAAGATCGCGCGCGGTCCGTGAGCCGTTTGTTAGGATACTGCTCCGGCATTTGCCTATTGTTGATCGGAGAAACCATGCAGAAGCAAGATGACCAGAAAGCCAGGGAACCTGCTAAGCTCGCATCCTTTTTTTGTCTTTCACATGAAAACCTCCAGCCTCCTGCCGAGGGCCTCACTTTATCGCCCTTGCGTCTTGGGGGCACCCAATGCCCCTTCAGCTGGGTATTTCCTTGCGGCGCCCTGCCGTCCCCCTGTGGTCGCCTGCATTCCATGTGTCCGCCGGCGCCTTCGGAAGTTTGCTCGCGAACTGACGACATTACAATAGCTGCATACGTGTGCGTCAAACGCTGCTGAGGCGCTCCCGAGTTTGCTCTCCGCAGGCGAGATCACCTCTTCCACGGAGCGGGAAAGTACAGCCTCGCCTCGCGCCGATTCGACAGCCGACGGCCTTGCCCGCTGCCCACGTCGCGGGTTCAATCGCCCTCCCTCCCGCCCACGACGCTGCCCCCCCCACCCGCCAGCGCCCCGGGAGCACGCTCAGGCGCGCGCGTGCGCACACTCGCACACAACAGGCCCGCACGCTGTTTTCACCAGCGTGCCTGCCTTGCGCAGAAGAGGAGCGGAAGACATTAGACAGCTCTGATACCGAGTGATTCGATATCACAGTATCACAATAGTTGAGTAAGTTAGTTTTCATCAATGATACTCAGAATCGTCATGAGTCTGTTTGTAGGTTAGTCCCGGACTTAAAGTTCGACGAGTTCTTGTAATGTATTCCGTTGAAGTATATCGCCTTTTATAAAGGTTTCCGAACATTAAAATGGATAATGAAGTGACCAGCACAATGATCGCATTTCGCAATCTAAAATACAGATCTTAGAGTCTTCGCATCCAAAAAATAAGAACATATATACTTGGACAAACGATTTTGTAGTAGGTCCTACTACAGTATGGAAAGAGAAAGCAGCAAGTTGTTTATACCCAGCCTAAGAAATGTAAATGTTTGCAGAGACTTTGTTTTCCTCTGCCTACAAATACTGAGAAATGAAAGATTATGAGTTTACGAAGGATTGGAAAGATACAGGCCTCAAAAATCTTTGAAGATTCTAATTCGCTAAGTGCGCCATAAGTGGATTCAGTAGCTTAGGAGGCACTTTGTGATTCTCAGCACAGATGAAGCAGAAGAGTTCCCA
Organism: Acheta domesticus; assembly: GCA_031308135.1. Classification (NCBI taxonomy): domain Eukaryota; kingdom Metazoa; phylum Arthropoda; class Insecta; order Orthoptera; family Gryllidae; genus Acheta; species Acheta domesticus. Next base: position 37,801,054 of record JAHLJT010008756.1, on the reverse strand, counting down.
GGTGAGATAATCAGTCTGCTCAAGGTAAACTCTCAAACTCTTAGCCACAAGTATCTAGAGAAAGAACACGCTCTCGCCCTTATTTTTGAAAAGAAAGAATAATAGCATCTTGTAACTCCAGCGACACACAAAACAGGCCCGCACGCTGTTTTTACCAGCGTACCGAGCTTGCGTAGCAGCTAAGCAGAAGTACATTTGACCGTTCTGTCGCTGAGTGATTGGAAATCTACACGATTGTCAATTACGTAGTTCATTCGCAAGATACCTGATAGTGACAACAATCCACAGCGGTGGTGCGTACAACAGTGAAGTTACGTTCCTGAAAACTCCGTGAAATCGCTTCGCCTCCGCGAAAAGCACCGACTCGTTCCACCTCTGCATTCAGAGGACGCTCAGAATTCCGGGAGCTCACCGGGCGGCGACCGCTGCGGTGACTACCATCCATCGCCCCGCCCCCTCCGCGTCCCCCTTCCCACCACCCCGCCCCCCTCCGCTCCACGCTGCACCTCACCACTTCGCCCCGCCCCGCCCCGCCCCGGCGCGTGGAGCCGTGGAGGCTGGAGAGCGGCCCGCGGTCGAGCGGAAAATCGGGGCGGCCCCGGCGCCGAAAAAAGCGCGCGCAGGGCGGGAAAGGGGGGGGGGGGGCGGGGACGACGAGGGGAAGGGGCGCGGGCGGCGCGTGGCCTCGGGCGCCCGTCCACACGCCCACGCACACGCACGCCCCGCGCCTGCAAACAGCCCGGGGGCCCACCCGTCAACCACCGCCACCGCCTGCTCGGCCGGGCGGGCGAACCTGGCGCGCGGCTGGACTCTCACGGCCGTGGGGAGCGGAAGCAAGGCACGCCAGATGCACAAGCACGGAAGCATTATACGCACAGAGGGGAGGAATGTCGGCCATGCTTCCATCTTTTAGTGGATCTCTCGGTGGAACGGAAGAAAATATAGTATACATGTAATAGTATATACGAAGTACAACTAACACGAATCCACAACATTGAGAGACAACAGGTATGTCTGAAAAGCGATTATTATAGTCAATGGCATTTCCGACGATTATGAACAGGAAGACGCCGAAGACGATTATGAATAGGAAGGGGCCGTCGCCTTTCGAAGTCTTCCGTTCGACCATGCTGCCGGCGGCGAATCGTGCCTCACGCACGCGGCAGCGCGCGCCACGCGCGAACGGTGCCGCGTCGCGTCCTCGTGCGCCGGCGCAGCCGCCACCGTCGCCGCCGCCGCCGCCACCGCCGCCGCCACAGCTGCTGCGGCGGCGCGCGCGCGCGGCCATGCCCATACTTGGCGTGTCCGGCGGCGCGCGGCGAGATACCGCCGTCTGGGCAGCGGCCGACAGCCAGGGCGGCGGCGGCGGCGGCGGCGGCGAACGACCGAGTGGGAGCGGAGGCTGCACCAGTGGCCGCGTGGCCGTACCGCGATACAAAGATCCTTGCGCGCAGGTAACTGGCGATGGAGGAAATGGGGACGTCAGGAATCGGTCTCCGTTCCTTAGAAAGTTTGAGGCTCTCCGCTCTGGAAAAATATTAATTTGTCTCTGCTGGAGACACAGTTAACCCATATTAACAACTTGGAATCCAAATCAATGAAAAAAGGGAATTTCTCGAGAGTATTTGTACGATATATTCTGAATGTGCTGCGTAAGCGCATACAGATCTCTTTTCAGTTATTTTCTCTATTCGTCGTTCCCCCCCTTCAGCTTCAACGCCCTCCCCCGTAACAGAAAATTGTACTGCCACACACTGTCATACTCATAAAATCTTTTGCCTTTCCTGGCCGGGATCTCCCCCTTTCCTGGCCGGGTGAACACGGAGGTAATTTGCCAATACCTTCCCCTGGATGATGGTAGGGATGATTATTTTTCTATTCTGTTATATTCCACGATGCCTTATTGTACGTGGTGAGGCCCAGGCCTCCAGGTCAGCTCTTTTACCAGACCACGCAAATTTCGCTACGCTACTTCTGCCATCTGGCAGCGGAAGGTTTCGCACAGCCGACGTAACAGGCGACTAGAATTTTCTCAGAAGCTTCCTTTAGGGTTGATCTTTTACATGCAGTAAATCTACCTCACAGAACAAGCGGCTTTACTGCCCCTGCGAAGAAAGGCGTACGAAGAAAGTTTTCGCCTTTAAAAATCTACGGGTAGATCGCGTTTGAACCCCCGCATTTGGGTATAAACAGACCGATACGCTAACCAATACAATATTGAAGCCGCTATGGGTAAAAGTTGCCTAAATGATGGAAAATTATTATAAATATGATGCTGGTATCAATGTGATTCGCAGCGGTATGAGAAGCAAACCTCGCTACTACCGCATGGAGAACACCTTACGCCTTGCAAGGGTTCGGAACCCGCAACCTTTGGCCCGTGTACTTGAACGCAGCTCCAAGGCTTTGTGGCGATACCCAAATTTTATCGAAATTCAATGTCATAATTTTATGGAACATTTTTTGAATCGCCACGGCGATGTCGAAAATATTTTTCGCTACATTACAATATAGCGAAAAATCAATGGATTTGTAATTACGTACATTCATTAAAATCTACTCGATGAACACCTTCCTTGTTAGTAGATATGGAACCGTTCGTTAATTTTACTGGAGAATGGTTCTCTTCTGGTCTAGACTTCTGTACTTCTTCTGTTTCACGCAGTTCACAATCACCACTGTTTTATGACCGAGACTACAGACCACACGAGAGAATTTGGGAAATTCTCCGTGGGAAACGACAACGTTGGCAGTTACCTCAGCAACGATATTCTCGTAGAAGTTCAACGGGGGAGAGAAACTAACATGGAAAGTCTCAACCAACGAAACAAGAGAACGGTTGCGCAGACGGGAGAGACAAGGCCTGAACAGGTTCAAGATATTGAGATCTAGATCAACGCGGGGCAGTTTTGGGTTAAGTGGATACACATAAGACAAAATAGTTTCGGAAATTTCAGAATGAAGTATGACAAGACATCGACATCAACGTCAATTAATGAAACCCTCCGAAATGCTCAGCATCGAGAGGAATTAATGCTCAAGAGGGAAATACTCAACCGAGAAAGCAGTTTCGGGAGCGACAGCGTAGGAGTCGAACTTTGAATACTTATTTACTGAGTGTTACGATGCATTGCGAGGCAGATTTAATCAAACTTCGTACGACGTTTCAAGAACAACAGCTACAAAGATTAAAGAATTTCGGAAATTCCATGAGGGCAACTAAGGAGCTGGTAAGAATGTATATGCAAACAATGCGTTATCACGACGTCACTCTGCAACCTCTGAGACGCCCAACGGCGAGAGGAACTAATGTAGATCGGTCAACAATCTCTCAGTAGATGAGGTGAATGCAGAGGAGATAGCATTGGCGGCAGGTAGATATACGCAACGAAATGCTTTCAACATAACTGCAGTTTTAAACGAAATTCGTAATCAGTTTGACGACAAAAGGACCTCGATTTTAGAATTCCAGAATAAAACAAAGACGCGAAAAAATGATGACGGCTTAGTTAGCTCAGAACCAGCAATGCTGCTGTCTTGCAGATACTCTCAGCGGGAGGTCCCGGAGTTCGGTTCCCACCGGATGGGTTCCCGACACTAGCTAGAGAGCTACAACAGATTCAGCCGTTGCGTTCAAGAGAGTTCTAGCAGCCGCCTGTTTTGATCGATAGTTTTCCGTGATTTCTCCGATCAACTCCAAATTAATGCTGGTGTAGTACTCTAACAACGACGTGGCATGGACCATGCGCGAATTTTCCTGCCTCTTCGTGAAGGGCGAAATCCACGCAAGCCGACGAGTAGGTCGGCGCCGGATTTCACCATCCAGCGTGGAAGGAACACCGCCACATTCTATACAAATCATTCACTGCGCAAATGACCGAAGGAGATGACCAGCCCGAAAACAAATAAATGAATAATAAATTAACAACGACGTTAACAACGTCATCTTCGAAGACGCTCAAGAGCGAGAGAAAATACGCGCGGGCTAAAGCACCTCAAAAGGCAAGATGGGGCGGAGGCAGTAGTTGTAGTGGTAGGGTAGTACTATCGGTAGCGTCACAGGCGGATAGAGTAGTAACGAAATATACTGAGCGCAGCAATGCAACACGGTGCAGTTCAAATGTAATAAAGGATGGCTAGACATGATGCAATGATTTTGGAAGAACCACGAGGAAAACCGCGGTGGAGAGAGGAATGTAATAAATGAACAATAAGATATCACGTCGTCCACAACTGCGTTCTCCAAAGGTCTTCAGAGGGAGGGGACTTAACGTCCAGGCAGGAAAGTTTCAATCGACGCGACGTGGCGATTGCGGTGGCGGAGGCGGTGCGGAGGGAGGATAACAGAGACTATACGAAGAGTCTACTCATTGAACGATATAGTCGATGCAGTAGATACAGTTGTGTAATTTAATGACTGAACGATACAACAGTTTTAAACGAAAAGCAAGCTTTTTACGTACACAGATGAAGGAAGAATTTCCGAAATCCCACGAGGCAAATGAAGGAAACAGGAGAAATGTAATCAATGAACAATGGATTCCCCATCGACAGTAACGTCACCACCTGCATCTTCCAAGCCGCTCTACAGCGCGAGGAACTAATGCGTGGGCGGGAAAGCCTCAACCGGCGAGGCGGCGGCGGCGGCGTGGCGGTGGGTGCAGTGGCCGACTCGGTCGTGGCCGCTCACGCCGCCGGCTCGTGCTGCACCTTCCTTCGCCGCTCCTCTCTGCGCCGCCCCGCCCCGCCCGCCCCCTTCTCCCGCGCGCGAGCGTGCCGGCGCTGAGCAACGAACCCGCGTTCCCCCAAGGTAACCTTGGAAGGAGCCGGCGGCGGCGGAGTCGTGAGCGAACGAGGCGGGGACCTCGCGGGCGAGCGCGCGCGCGCTTACAGCGCCCCGCGAGGCACTTGCGGCAATGACAGCAGACGCGGCACGGCGCGGCGCGGCGGTGCGGCGGTGCGGCGCGGCGGCCCGGCACCGGCCGGCAACGGCGGCCAGCCTCCGCTGTCTGGGACGGTGTCTGCTGCTGCCGCCGCCGCCGACGTAACACCGCCGCGCCGCGCCGTGGCGTGCCCGAGGTTGCCATGCTTCCACACCTGGCCGCCTTCGCCTCCGCGACGAGAGCTGGCCCGGCCGCTGCGCGGTGGTGAAGGCTGCGTTGGTGGAGGCGGAGGACGCGGAGGCGGCGGCGGCGGCGGCGGCGGCGGAGGTAGTGGAGGTGGCGGTGGCGGTGGAGGCAGCAGCACAGGTACTGCTGGTGCTGGTCACTGGCGGATCCAGGGGGGGGGGCATGGGGGCCATGGACCCTCACAAGGCCTAGAGTTTTCGTTTACCTTCCCTTATTTGGCAAAACTGATTTAAATATTTATTTATGTTCTAATTACGTAATTATTTTAACAATAATATATTATAGTATCATATGTACAGACCATACCATACAATTTAATAACAAATATGTTTATTGTTCAACAAAAATCTACGATGCACCCTCCCCTGATGATCGGCTGCATCCGCCCCGGGTGCTGGTGACACGGAGGCGACGGTGATGACGATAAGGGCGCAAAGAACGTGACAGACGAAGCGACGACGGCGACGTGGTGGTGAAGGGAACGAGAGGGGCGACGAAGGCGGACGTTGAGAATGCAGCTGTGTAGGCGGTAGAGGTGGTACTCTTCCCCGGATCTTGCATGAGATTTTCTTCTTGCACGGGGTTGCAGGTCACCAGGGGGCGTGGTGAGTGTATGCCAGGAGAAGCGGAAACAGCTTGCTTTCAAGACACCGCCCTCCCCATTAGTGCGGTGTCGTTAATAAGAAAAGAACCTACGCAAAAATACTGATCTCACCTGATATTTCCATAAAAAGGTTAAAAATGTTCCACATTTTTTTTCTTTTTCGGTATTCATACTAATTCAAGTGTTCTCTGGTTGAAAATAAAACTATGCTGTCAATGTGGCTCGTGTTTCATTACGTCGAAACCGTCCTCATAAAAAATCAGCAATTCGCAATTTTTCCGTGATGTAAGAGCGGATCACGCAACCATTCCCTGGACCACGTCACGTAAAACAAATTTGTTACAACCTGAATTCCGGTCGTTGGAGCTGTCTACTATCTTTTCTCCGTGAACAACGATACATTGGCAGAGTCTAAATAAGATTAAATATGCTATAGAGATGGGTGATTATTATCCTAGTAAAACAGAGACTTCGTAGTACGTCAACAACGCACGAGACAAGGTCTCTTGAATTGTTGAGGAAAAGCTCCTTCAGAAAGTGGCGAGGGCTAATCTAGACCTCAAGGAATTGAACAAAGATCTACACAGGCCCCACAGGTCCCCATGTGTTCTCGTTGAAGCAAACACATCGAAATACATTACACGTCCTTACGCTTCGGGCGTATGTTATCGAAGAAAGAACCAGATTAGGGGTCCTTAAGAGCTGCCTTCGTGATTTCTCAGAGGCCTTCAAAAGGGGATTGTGGGTCACTGGTGTGAAGCCCAAATGCCGCCGTGAGTCCGGCAACCGATGTTTTGTGAGGAATGCGTCACGAAACCCGCGTCTCGTGTCACATGGAACACAAGATTCTCTGGATGTTCCGCGTTCCACTCTCGATTTCATGCGTGGAAACCGTTACGCTTTGTCACAACGCGGGGAGCGACGCATTTCGCAAATTTCTTCATGCAGCTCTGTCACCAGGACGAAAGTTCATCTGTCACATTTCTGAGTGCTACCACGCAGACATTAATCCACTGAACTTCCTTCTCTCTTCCAATTTCGTGTTGTTTCACTAATAGTAGCGTTTGTTAAAGGTATCAATATGAACTGTGGAGTTGCGTTTTCCAGTTTCTTATTAATTACAAGATCACTCGATAGTTAATACAATCCATCTATTGAGAGTATGAGGAAGAAGATAAAATATAAAATAAGTAAATACATTACAAAATGTAAATACTGAATGTGTTGATTCAGACCACGTATTCCTAAAATTACCTAGAGAATTATGAAATTGACGTAGTTGGCATTCCGTTAGTAATTGTTTAAATTATGTTTTTCATTCCGGCCCACTATTGCCTCCGGGTGTATTAATAACAGAATTTATCGTAGGAAAATGCAATGTGGTACCACTTTTTACACGACATGAGTTGCACATGCCTTAACGTAGGAACGAATTGTCACATCCGTTAGTAGTCTCGTTCGTGAATACACTTAGAACACTTAGTTAGCTAACCCTTTCCTCGTCCTCAATCCTTCCGTCTCCTGCATAAAAGCCAATCATCTCATTTCGTTTAAAATGTCAAATAACCTTCTTTACACCCCGAACGACATTTTTTCAAAACGCACAAAAAACCCAAGCGCCGTCTTAGCCGTCTTACAAGCATTTTCTCCAGGTGAGCAGAAACGCCGTCGACCTGTGTGGCCGAAATCCCAGCGGCGAGTGCAGCGCCCGAGGCCGGCAAGGGGACCGTTTTAATCTCGGCCCTTGGCTTTTTGGGCGCAGGCGCGGGAAGAGCAAAAACCGGGAGGCAGGCGACGGCCCGGCGCGGGCGGCCCCACGACGAGGGAGCCGGGGAACGGCGTCGAGTCGCGTGGGCGTGCAGCACTGTGAGGCGCGGTGGATCGACGCATGGAGAGGCGTCGGCGATTGTGTTGTTGATGGTGATGAGGTTGATGATGGTGGAGGTGGTGGCGACGGCGGTAGCGGAAGATGCTGCAAAGCGGAGATGCAGCGGTTGGGAGGTGATGGTGACGAGGTGATAGTAGCAATACTGCTTGTTGTATAGTGATGTTGGGATTAGCACTGGAGTCAGAAACGGCCAGAGATGACTCTGCGATGATAGGAAGCGGAGGAGTCGGCGGGGTCGGGGGTGCCGGAGGCTGCGTGGTAGGATGTGACGGGAACGCACACGGCGAACTGAAGGCGGTGCAACGCAGTTGACCGAGGAGGCGGAGGTCGGAAGCGGCAGGAATGGGAGTGGAGACGGAGATGAAGGGAACGGCGGAGAAGAATCTGGCGAGCCACGTGGCACCAGGCGCATGGTGGTGATAGGTGTGGCGCAATTCTTTTTCAGTTGACGAAGGGATACCGAATAATCAGGAGTACGTCAAGAATTGAGAGAGCGGATAATCAGGAGGTTGAAGCAGCTCAGGAATTGAGAGAGGACTCCACACATTCGGCATTCGCCGAGCAGCGAGCTACTACTCGCCCGATCACGACCAGCTGATGTGTTGGGCGAATGTTCGCTCCCTTTGATATGTCCAAGAGACAGACACGCGGTGGGTAGGGTGAGCGCCGAATGTGCGTCACTCGGCAAATAGCAAGCGACCCATCCACACTACTCGGGATTCGGCGAGCGGTTGCTCGCTGTTCACCGAACAGTGAATGTGTGGAGCCACCTTGATACACAGTGAGTAGGGCGAGCGCCGAATGTTCGTCACTCGGCAAATAGCAAGCGACCCATCCACACTACTCGGGATTCGGCGAGCGGTTGCTCGCTGTTCGCCGAATAGCGAATGTGTGGCGCCGCCTTAAGACTAGCGCGCAGCGGAGCGGGGTTGGGCGGGGCTGCACGTACGCGAAGGGCCGAGGGTGCTGTCAGGACTGGTAGCGGGCCGGAGCGGTGCGTGGGGAGCAGAGGCGAGGACCGCAAAGGAGGGCGTGGTCGCAATGTGAGCACGCGGAGCCAGGGCACAGCACCGAGAGGCGGAGAGCGGAGGGACTGTGCGGGGCGCGGGGCGAGCGGCCGCCCGGCTGAGAGGCGTCCACTCTAACGAGGTGTTTGTTCGGTTCACCTTGGCCAGACTGCTGCTGTTGCTGGCGTCGAGGGATGCGCCAAAGCCGATGCAGTGTGCACGCCGACTGAACGCTGCAATCCGGCCACCAGGAGCAAATTCGCAGTCAACAATTATATACCTTAGCATTTTTATTACGGTGACCAATCTTCTACTACTACGAAAACATTTACAGAAGTACAAAGATTCCTGCTAAAAGTTGATGTTCTTAAAAAAAACAACCGTTTTTTGGATTTCCATTTTTCAGGGGTTTTGAGTCATAACATAAAATTTTGTGGCTCTACAATAAAGAATTTTATTGGCTAGAAAAGACTATTATTATATAATTATAGCTTTCGACCTGTAATGAGTAGGATTCTGCATGTCAATAGAAGTTTCATAGTAAATTATAGTACATCGGTGTCATACTAAATCGCATTTTAACTTTTAACAGAGGCACCCTTTCTTTCGAGTAATTAGATGTGATTTAAAACATGAAATATTGCAGAGAATTGGTTTGTGAACACTTCCAAAAACTTTATTTAAAAAAATGGGCTCACATTTCAATATTTTATTCACATAATGTTAACAAAGGGTGTGATCCCAATTATCCTTGACTTTAACCTCAACTGTAACACAATAATGACATTCTAATATACTGCAGGCCCCACATGTGACTCGAGCAGAGGCGACCTGAAACCGTAAAGGTGTCACCAGAATACCGAATGTGTTAAACGTATGTAATAGCAAGTCCGCTGTAGTCGCTTCTTAGCCTCAGTCACAGTTTCGAGTTCTGGCGGTACGGTACGAGTACTTTCTTTAAGTTACTTGGCTAGTAGCTTAAAGAATAATTCTCAAGGACGACTGCTCTGAACGGTTGATTCACTTTTCTCCGAACAATTCCGGGTAAATGTCTGTACAGTACCTCGAACAACGGGCCACGTATCACACACGATCCTTTGTTTCACATCGTATTTCCCGCATTACAGGTATTTCTCCATTCACTTTCAAGTCCAATTATTCATAATCTCAAAAGAAGCCATATTCTGGATGCGAACTCTAGTATACGACTGCACTTATCGGTGGTTTGATCAACGCCTGGAAGACTGCAAGAACCAGATGTCGGAGCTGGACCTGACTTGAGCTACCGCGCCTTCGGAAAGGGAGAAAAATGAAATCATTAAATGCGATTAAAAAAGGGAACAAAAGCGGTTGAGATGATAGTGACTCCGCAGAGAAATCCCCTCTGGGAGAGTCACTGCTCGAGGTAACACTGGGTCTGTGGGGCGCGACAGAGCCAGGAACCACGGCGCCTTCCGCTGGGCACGGAGCAGCGTGGGAATGTCTTTTGTTCCCGCACGAAATTAAACTTTATAAACGCCCGCCTCGTCAGCGCGCCGACGAAAAAACGCGAGACGTTGAGGGTATCGGCGGCGAGGTCTCGGGCAGACACCTGCGTAGGTGTGGGAACCGAGCGGCGCCGGCGCGCACTGCGTGGCGAGGCAAGGCATTGTATGCAAGTGTACACGCGTCACCGGGGAAATGGCGGGGCGGGCCGGAGCGGGAGGGGCGGTTGTGGGTGGAAGGAGCGAGGCGGGGCGGGACGGGACGGGGGGAGTCGGGCGGGACGGGGTGAGTCGGGCGGGACGGGGTGAGTCGGGCGGGACGGGGGGCGTCGGGCGGGACGGGGGGAGTCGGGTGGCACGGGGGGAGTCGGGTGGCACGGGGGTGTCGGGCGGCACGGGGGGAGTCGGGCGGGACGGAGGGAATCGGGTGGGTCGGGCGGGACAGGCAGGACAGGCGGGACGGGCGGGACGGGCGGGACGGGCGGGACGGGCGGGACCGGCGAAACGGGCAAAACGGACGAAACGGGTGGGACAGGCGGGACGTGCTGGGATGGGGCGGGGACGGGGCGAGGAGGAGGGGGACGGAGTAGGGCAAACGGGAAAGGCAGGGACGGAACTGGACGAGAAGGAGCGAGACGAGGACTGTGCGAGTCGATGCGGGCCGCAATGAAACGGCCCGGCAGACAGATTGGCAGGGTACGTGGGTGCGTGTACGAGCGTGTTGACAAGCGGCGACGGTGAGGACACGTTTTGTGACGGCGGGCCTTCAGCCTTTGTCGCAACGGCGATATCGGACGAAGGTGGGTCGTTACTAGCAAAGTTCGACGAATTCATGTGGGAGTAAAGGATTTTCGAAGGGGACTAACATGACTTATTTTCTGTATTCGTCAACGAAACGCAAGGCCTTGTGTATGGCATAAAACATGGGCGGTCCACTCTCGGCGTGCCCCGGGTCAGCTCATCTGCGTGCCATGAGAGTGGCTCGCGGCTTGGCGAGTCAGCCTGTGAGCAAGAGCGGAGGGACGGCGTTGCTCGCAATGCTGATGCAGGCGAAAGAAGAAGTAAAGGAGTCTAGTCTAGTAAAAGGGAAGTGGGAAGCGGGGCACTGCAGCGGGCGCAGGCGGGCATTTTAGCCAGAAATCGTACTTTTGTGCAGCTTGGCAGAAATTATCTTCATTACTTTGACTTTTACTTGCAAGTAATGAAGTAAGTTTGCCATTTTTAGTAATTTTCCATAACCAATTATTTCTGAATATGTAACATAATTTGGAGTTGCTTTACCATCACTACCTACCCACAAATATAGAATACGTAACTACTTTTCACTAAAAAGGTTTTTACAGAAAGACCAATTAACCAACCAATTCATAAAGTCAAATTCTCTGATAATTGATTTTCTCTAGCCCTTCCTCTACATTCTTTGACAAAGAATTAGTTTCTTTAAAACAGTTACCGAGGTTTTGTTCGTAGAGTCACTAAATTTGTTATTTTTCGAAGCAAATAACTGTGGCTCGATTCAAATAACCCCATCGTTACGGTAAATGCAAGCAGTAATCGGCACGATTCGTTAACGTCAACTCAGCCTGAAACCCCTTCGAAGCTTCGATTTACGACGATAATTGATATTAATGTCATTAGGGAGATAAACAGCAAATAACAGACGCGGTTGACGTTTTCAAACAGAGGAGGTAGCCGAGATTTACAACCAACCAAGTCTGCTATGTTATCGGTCGTGAAGCGTTCAATACGTTTTCAATAATGAAACCTTCAATGTCATATTTCCATTAAAAAACGTATAAACAAAAAATATAATTCCTTGGAATGTGTATATACTTGGAATATATGATTTTGTTTCAATTTTTCTTAAAGGACAACGGACAATTAATTTCTTAAGCGACGCAGGCCGTTAAGAATTTAATGGTCGTTCCATCATTTCGTTCCACTGTTTAGTTGCGTTGGCCGATGTAACAGTAGTTTTACGAAAAGTGTTTAAGGGATCCTGAGAGAGACGCGGCCCAGCCGCAACCCCGGGTCCCGGGCAACCCCGCGTGCGCGCGCTCGTGCGGGCGTGTTAAACAGCGGTAAATAACTTACCGCGCCTTCTTCCCAAAGCGGCTAAAAGGGTGTGGAGTGTGGCCCTACTTCTCGCCCCTGGGGTTCCGCCTCGCTTTCATCTGCGTTCGCCCCCTCTCGGGCCGCCCCCACCGCCACGACCGCCCTCCACCGCCGCCGCCGCCGCAGCCGTCCCCCTGTGCGCTCCATGTCCTTTTCAATCTGTCGCCGGGCCGCGTCGCACCGGCCTCCGTCACCGCTGACGCCGCCCTATGGTCCGGATTGAGGGAGAAATTGGGCAAAGATATCACCATTTGATACAACCAAATTCCCAACTCTATCTTTGTGGAACGGTGTTTTTTTTTTTCACGATTCCAGTGTCTTATGCCCTTTGGGTACAGGAACGAATATAGGGATAAGACAGAATCGCTGGATCGATCAGGGATTCAATGATACGTAATTATGGCAATATGAAATGAATGATGATGAGCGATTGTGGAATGAGCGAAATGGGAAGCGGAGGACCCCGGGTAAACCTTCCGCAAACCCCCTTTGTTCGCGGTTCCATTCCATGTGGATCGTCCAGAATTTAAACACGAACAATCAAGATGTGGAAACTGGTGTCCTGGCCACTATTTTGTGTGTCTTTCAACTAATGGGTTCGAATTGCAATGTTGGCGAACTTTTGTACGTAGCTGGGTCATCGCCACTCACAATTCTGCCAACTTCGTTGACGTCGTGGTTCTATGATCAGAATTGCGAAATAACTTCCTACAATAAAATAAAGTACACTTCCTACAACAGGCGAGACCATTTGTCAACAATAAAATGAAATCCGCAATTGTAGCAACGTAGACCGCAAGGACCTATGTTCCAGCCTCGACGTTGGCGAACTTTTGACACCGACAAAAGAGCTGGATCGAAGCCAACAAGTGCCAAGGTGAAATGTGTAGAATCCGAATATTCCACTCTGACACTTTTATTTTTTTTCTCAGATCAATTTCCAAATCAATATTTATGTCAAATATGAAAGTACGAATTAAGCTTTGCATGAGAATTATAGTTACAAACTAACGAGCGACAGAGAAAAATGCAATTTTATAATGCCAATGACTGTGAAATATAGATGTCATAATTGGAGAAATTTGGACCTCCCGTTTCTTAAAAAAAAGTGCCAACTTTCATTGCAATAACATGAAATCAGATTAAAAATCATTTAGCAGTGGAGATTCTTCTTTTAATGTGTTTGATTCAAATATTTTGTACTATGTAAGAAAATGAATTTTGCCCCCATTTTGCGAGTTTCAAACCACTGTGTGTCGCCGCTGTCGCGCCCCGTCTCGCCCTGTCTGGTGTCGAGCGCAAGCCCGCTGCCGGACGGCCGCTCACTCCCCCTACACTCCTCCCCCTTCCACCACCACGCACCGCCCCAACCGCGCGTTTTATTTCTCCGGGAAGAAGCAACACGTGGCTAGCTACGCCCAAGGCTTCAGCCTCAAGTTGCCCGACTCCAGGAACACGCTGCGTACCCTCATAGGCAGATTTAATCAAATCAAACGTCTGGAAGAGGAATTTGACAAACATGCTGACGTGCATTTACTTTTAGAAAACCGTGGCCCGACGTTTTTTTGTAATTTCGTATTTACTAAGCACGAATTAACAACCAGTTGAGGTGTCTCAGCAAGACTGACCGGGAAATCCTAAGGTTGGAGTCCCGACAGTGGCAGGATTTTCGACACTAGGTCAAATGCAGCGGATTCCGTCTGGAGGGGAATTCTAGCGGCTTTTCTTCCTCTTCCTTGTCCTATCCTCGCACTTACATGCAGGACACTACCACACATGTCGGGAGCTCAGAGCTTGTCCCGATGGGGAAGACGCCAGGATAGGGAAAACCACGCTATCCGACGTGAAGGTCGGCGCCAAATCTTATCATCCAGCGGGGAAGTTCACCGCCACCACCCGTGATAAACATGCATTACACTTACGAGACTAATGACATGGCAGTTGACCAAACCGAAAACACCAAATAATCAATTAACCAAATACTAAATTTTCTAACAAGTCTTACAAAATTATGTTACGAAAACATGAATTAGAATATATTAATTAAAAATATAGAATAGTTTATCCAATATCCACGTCAAGTTTAACGAATTTTTATCTCCAAAATAAACTTCATGTTCGGCGAATATTATTTACTGATAGAAACCTCAAAGAATTTATTTCATATGAAGCAAAATTCCCTTGATCAAATCAGTCACTAAAATAGGATAGCATTGCAAGCATATTCTACAGAGCGTTCATTTTGCGCTACAACAATAATGAAGAACTTTTTTAATTAACATTTTGTCCACTTTGCAATTTGTGAAAAATAAAATTGGATAATGTTCGTAAAATTGTGCAGCACTATCGTGGTTTTGCACAATATTGCAAGTGCCAATCCCAATATTTCAATAGGATTTAATGAAAAATACATAATTTTGAAACACGAACTCACCGTTTTTGTTAACATTAAATCGACGAACTTCATTTATTCGCAAATGGGCAACATACCTGCAACAAAGAAAAACAACGAATAAGACACTTCTGTGGCATTACACAATAATACACGCTTTAATTTCTGCATTCAGACGTTAAAGACTGCTGCATTACAGAATATGCAGCACTTACGAAATCCACGAATACAGTTAATAAAAACATTTACAACCTATTTCACAAAACGGATCTGGTAAGAAGCTAACGAGAAATGTCATTACTTCAAGAGCGCAAGCCAATTACTGCAATACCATCTGCCAACAGTCATTCAGCCGTTTGCCTCTTCAGGACTCAAGTTATGGCTCCTCTCGTAATGGGGAAGGTAGTTATTGGTTGCAACAACCTGTCGTATCGTGGGACCTTCATTACACGCGCAAAATGGATTTCTTGCAGAAACTCAGATGGATTACGAAGCGAGTTCCGTAAGAGGATGGCGTTTCTCCGGGTACTCTGTAAGTTTAACAACGTGCCCTTCCCTTCACCCAAGTTCTGCAAACCACGTTTCAGATCACAGAACAATGCAGACGTGTTTCATATCAGAGTTTAGACGTGACAAACTTCAACAACTTGTAAGATTCTTCTGAACCTTGCAAGAATCGGATCACATTTAAGCAAATACCTAAGAAAATTTCGAATTCACAGTTCTCACCAAAAACTTGTCAGAAAATAGATAATATTTAAAATATGCCACATCAGATCGTCGGAATTTTTAAAATTTATGTTTTTCGTTGATAAATTCAAAATTTAGTTGTATAATTTTCTATCATATGTTGACTAAAAACATTAATTATACTAATTTAACATTTAATTCTATAGAATAATACATGAGATTTATAGAGCACCTAATAAGTTAAGCTTCCGCATGTCTTTACTTAAATTTCATATGATTTTTTTTTTTCAAAACGTGCGTTTTTATTCCGCACAGATCACTGAAAGCAGGAAAAACACTGAGCCTATCAGCATGTTTTTCTACATCATTCTACACTTCTCCCGAAAAAAATCTCTACCGGAAATATTATGCCTGAGAATGTGAAATCAATTGTTAATTTGGGTTACGAGCATTTCTGAAGGCGCCCTCTTGAATCTAAAATTAAAAAGAAATCCCACTAAAGACGATTGCAAGGTAGAAAAAGTCCGATTTCTTTGTTTATCATTGATTTCCATTTTATACTTCGCTGCTTTAGTTCTGTCCTTAAGTATTTAGAATTTTTCTTCTTATACAAGTATATTCTATTTTATATTAATATAAGTTTTACTACATTTCACTTTTATTGATCATTTATTAGTTTTCATCATTATGACATTATTCAATTTTACTTGCTAAAAGTCTTGTAAATTCGATTTGTTCGTACTATTCAGGATGAAAAATGATAATAAAAAATCGATAGAGTGCCATGACCCTTTTAGTGAATTAGTAAGGTATCAAACTTTCAGCCACCCACTTCACTTCCTATACTGAGCACATGTTCATACGTGCGCGCTCTAGCTGCGCATCCACCTACCGCCCCGCCGTCAAGTGGCACCTGCATTTTCAATTCCCCTCCTTCCGGTCCATTTCCCGGAAACAAACCGCGCGCATCCAGCGGACGCCGCTGGATAGCCGCCGGCGCGCGAATTAAACAGCGGGCGCCGTAAACGCGCAGCGGCTGAGGGCGCGGGCTCGGGAGGGGGCGGGGCCGCTCTCCGGGAGCGGGACGGGGAGGGCGGGGCAAGGCGGGGGCGGAACGACCGAGCCCCACAGTCGTAAAGGAGATAAGTGAAGAACGAGCTAACTGGGCAGGCGATGCGCGGGTGGCACAACACATAGTGGCGGCTGAAAAGGGGAAACGCGTGAGTGGAATGGACAGCCGTGGCGGTGGTGTAGGTGGCGGTGGTGTAGGTCAAGCGATGGTGTAAGTCTGGCGGTGGTGTAGGCCTGGCGGTGGTGTAGGTCTGGCGGTAGTTAGGTCTGGTGGTGGTGTAGGTCAGGCGGTGGTGTAGGTCAGGCGGTGGTGTAGGTCAGGCGGTGGTGTAGGTCTGGCGGTTATGTAGGTCTGGCGGTGGTGTAGGTGGCGGTGGTGTAGGTCTGGCGGTTATGTAGGTCTGGTGGTGGTGTAGGTCAAGCGGTGGTGTAAGTCTGGCAGTAGTGTAGGTCTAGTGGTGGTGTAGGTCTGTCGGTGGTGTAGGTCTGGCGGTGGTGTAGGTCTGGCGGTGGTGTAGGTCTGGCGGTGGTGGTCTGGCGGTGGTGTAGGTCTGGCGGTGGTGTAGGTCTGGCGGTGGTGTAGGTCTGGCGGTGGTGTAGGTCTGGTGGTAGTGTAGGATTGGCGGTAGTGTAGGTCTGGCGGTGGTGTAGGTCTGGCGGTGGTGTAGGTGGCCGTGGTGCAGGTAACGGTTGCGGCGTCGGCGGGGTTGGTGATGGTGAAGATTGTGTTGTTCGTGGCGGTTGTGTTGGTTGAGGCGGTTGTGTTGGTGGGGGCGGCTGTGTTGGTGGTGGCGACTGTGTTGGTAGTGGTGGTGGCGTCCCGGCGGGAGTGAGGTGGGTGTCGACTGAGAACACGGGCAAGGCCACTGCTAGCCTGGCCCGGGGGAGGGGTGGCAGTGAGATTTGCAGGAAGGCAGCGGCATGGAGCCGGCGAGGGCAGAGACGGAAGCGGCGTGGGCTTGGTGGCAGCGAGCGGGGCGGCCGGAGCGCCTTTGGTAGCTCAGCGCAAGTGTCCGAGGGCAGAACGAGTGACTGGCGGCGTTTATTCACCCGACAGAGGAGACGTTGCCGCCGCCATCGCCAGCTAACGACGACGACGACGACGTCGACGACACACCTGTGGCTGGCATGCGAGTCCCTCCTTGCCCCGCCCCCTTGCGCGATGTTGGCGCCAGGACCAGCCACGAATACAAATACCCCTGGTAGACCCATAGTTAGAGCACGAGGTCCAACAAATGTCAAAATATTATTAGCTTATTTCAAACCATACTAAGTAGCGCCATAATTAATTTATAATATTAGTAGATTAAAAAAATATTAACTTATGCCACTCGTATTCTCTATTATAGAGAATTTATTTTAAATGTTGTCCCAAAAGTGATGACGTTTAGTAATAACCATACTTGATGTTGGATTTTATATTTTCATTGTTAACAATAACGAGTTTCCTAGCCACAAAGATGGGAATATCACACACTATTTTAGTTAAAGAAATTAAAATACTGGAGTACCAGAAAACGTCAATTGTTCATTCCCTAAACACGAGAATATATGAGTAAATACCTTCGATTTTTTAGTGCTAATCACACGACAAATACAACATACATCAGAAATAATTATGAATTATGTATTTCAAAGAGATGTGTTCTTTTGAAGTTCAATTTCAATTGTTCAGACATAATGTAAATTCCTTATAAATCACAAAGCACTTCAACAGATCATTGAATTATACAGCAATAGCAATTTATTTATTTAAATAGTTCCATGAGATCAAAAGCGAATCGCCTACTTAAATTCAGCAAGATCTCTCAGAGCGCTTGATGTCTTTATGACCACCAAGTCCATCACGTGCCCCCGAGGGTAATCCTTTCTTCTTCCAATGCTGTTTGGTAGTTTAAAGAGTGCAAAGAGCGTACAATTTTTTTATGGTCAAATTCACGTGAATTGAGTACTTAAGAACAAAACGTCATGTGCTTCATTCTCAGATTTTCTTCGTTGTCTATTATTCTATAGAAAGTCGCAAACGCGAGTCACTTCCAAGCGTCGAGCTCTTATGCGGGAGAAGGAGAAGCGCTCCCTACATTCCAGATAAATTCAATTGGAATCCCTCTTACACTGCTGCATATTTCCATACGGCCAACTGAGTTTCGTGTAAACAGGCATATCGCCTTGCATTTTCTTACGAAACGTACAATGGCAGATAGCAGTATTTACACCGGAACGCGTTATCTTCGACCACTGTTTCCCCAATCCGACCCTTCGTGCGGCAGAGTCGAGCGTTCTCCGGGCGCATTCCGGGCAATTTCTGCCTTTATGAAAATAACGCGCGTGAGAGCGGCGGCGGCGGCGGCGGCAGGGCGCCCGGGGGAGGGCGCCCGGGGGCGGCGGGCGGGCGGGCGGGCGGGCGGGCAGAGGCGGCTGGCGCGGACGCATTAAAAATAGCTGCGGGGGCGATTCCGAGTCGGGACTATTTTAGGTCGACCGTGACGGCGCTGCGCCGCGGCGCGCCACGCCGCGCCCGCTTCTCGGATTACGCGCGTATCCTCCGCCGCGACGGCAGATGCCCCGCAGGCGCCCTCGCCATCTCGCTCGCTGCTGCGGACGCCGCCGCCGCCGCGTGCCAAGTGCGAACGAGAGGAGCGCCGACGGCGCCGGTCGTTTCCGATTTTTTGGGGCGAGCGCAGGTCGGATGCAGGTGTGGCTGACAGGTTTCGGTCTGGGAACGTGAAGTCGCTTTCGATGGACCAACCCGCCTGGATTTATTTAAGATATCAGCAAGACCTGAAGTGCGTTAAATCAATTCTGGTTCAACTGTGGTTGAAGATGTCCAGCGACAGCGAGGATGGATGCTGTCGAATGTATTTGGTTTCTTGGGCGGTCGCAGGTTGTGTGCACGAGTAGTGTGCACATGTTGCGGGTGGTGTATGAAAAGTGGTTTTCGTTCGACCAACTGGTAAAGATTTATCAGTAGGGTCTGAAGTTTTTAAAATAAATTCTGGTTCAAATTGACTTGATGTTGAGGGTGACCAAGAGAATGGTCGGCGCCGATCGTTTTCTATTTTTTGGGGTTGCATGATGGATGCAGATTTGGTTGACTGGTTCGTGTCTGATTACGTAAAGCCGTCGATGGACCTACAGACCTGGATTTACATGCGCGCTTAGCAAGTTCTAAGTTTCATTCATTCGACAGGTTCAAATTGATTTGAGGTCGAGGATGACCAAGAAGATGGTTTGCACCGATTGTTTTTGATTTTTTGGGGGCAGTCGCAGGTTGGCTGCAAGTATCGTTGAGTGCTGCTGGTCTTGATAACGTTTCCGATGAACCTCCTGGCCTCAGGGCGCAAACTTTCAGCGAGGTGTGAAGGTCGTTAAAAGAACGATGAAATGATGAATGCCGTGTTCTAAATGTTTAAACACCGTCAAGAACATAGCTTTCAACGTGGTTTCATTGTTAAAATTTCCTGTAGCCACAATGACAATATACTCGTTACGACATAATAGTCTGAAAAAAAAGGGAGAAAATGTAAGAGAAATTAATTTGTAAAGTTGACAACGAAAATGATCACGGTGAACGATTTTAAGGAAAAAGCGAGAACGAATAATTAAATATTTAATGATGGTTTAATTGGTTGCCATTTGACTTTCTATGAATGTCTAAGGCCACTAATATTTACTCTGCAGCTGTTCATTGACTCACTCATTAATTTCAAAAACCACATTTAATGACTACATTTTTTGTGTAGTACACATTTGCTTGTTTATTCACAAAACGTTCGTTAAAAATTCAATAAGCTGCAGTGAATAAATAATAACAGACAACATTAAAAATAAAATGAAAAGAAGTTCCATCATCTTTATATTACCGTAACAAGATCACGTAAAGTTGTACATGCAAACCAGCAATTTAACACGACAGTGCAACAAACATTTAATTCCCAGGTATCAGATATATCTAGAAAATCGAAACATGTTATAACTAGTGAAATAACTCGGGGCCTAAAGGCAGACGCGGGGAAGAGAATTGTGTACGTGAGGTACTACGTTTGGTCAGTGAAAACAATATTGCAAAAAGATGGTGAACCGTTTATCTGAAGTTGAGAAAAGTATTAAGTTATATATGAAAGAATGAAAGTGTGCATGAATTATGTTTCCGATACTCGCCAATTACATACATGAAATGTTTTTCTCTACGAATCCTATGTTACGTTGCAACTTGCAACGTTACATAGCTTCTAGAGAAAAGTAAAAAAAAGAAAGATGATTGAGAAAATGAAGCTAAATATTCACACGCTCATTCTGAAAAACTTAATAGCAAAGACACTCGAATTGAATACCCAAAGCGGGCAAACATCTGTACATGCTGAAGGAACAAAATATATCATCGTCCTGCCCATTACTCTTTCCAATGGGCTCCGTGACGAATCAGACTTTTCTCTAATTTCTCCGGAGCGCACGTCCAATTAAACGCATAACGAAGGAGTGGGCGGAAGGGGTCCGGGGCGCTGTGGGGCGCGGGGAGGTGGGCGAGGTGCGGGAGGCGCCGGTTGGCGCGCTCTGCATTGCAGAGACAGCGCGCTGTCCAGGTGGGAGCGGGGGGAGAGGTAGCACAGGTCACCGTAGATGAGGCGAGAGTGCAGCGAGGAGAGGGAAGTGTAGAGCAAGGATGTCTGACCTTTTACAAACCTTGCGCAGTTTCTTCATATACGCGCCACACAACTTAAGCACGTTGTCTATCAAATTATATTCATGGTTGGTTGTTAGAAAACACGGATATAAGATCAGCTTCGCTTTTTTTCACATGTCAGTTCATAAGACACGCGTATAATGGAAGGCCATCAAGAGTGAGTGAGAGGGAGATAGGGAGGGGGGGAGAGAGGGCGAGAGAGGGAGAGGGAAAGAGAGAGGGAGAGGGAAAGAGAGAGGGAGAGGGAAAGAGAGAGGGAGAGAAAGGGAGAGAGAGAGGGAAAGAGAAGCAAAGATAGATGAACAGTTGAAGAGAAGGGCGCGGGACGGTGCAGCGCGGGGCAATGTGAGGCGGCGTGAATGGCTATGAAGAGGTACGGAGCGGTGCGGGACGAGGAAGGGAGAAGAGGAGTGGAGCGGAATAGAGCACGGTTAGATAACGCTAGGCGGCGCTGGGCTGTACCTGATGACAAGGAACGGCGTCAAGAAGAACGTGTTGGGGCCTAGGCATGAGTTGGCACGTGGGGGGACGACGAACTGATGGAACGTGAGCGCAGGTCACCCAGCGCGTTACAAGGAGACAGGGTCTGCGTTTGAGATGGCGTACGCAACGGCTTGGCGTGCACGGGTTAGGCCAACATGCCGCTGCACGCGGGATCAAGAGCCTCGGGTCACGCTTGCCCGAGGCGCCCTTCGGGGTCACCTCGTCGTAAACGGCGCGGTGCGGTGCGGCTCTGTCTCTAGGGGAGGGGAGGGAGGGAAGGAGGTTGTGAGGGAGGGAGGGAGGGAAGGAAGGAAGGAAGAACCTCCTGCGGCGTCGGGGCCAGCGGCCCGTTAATTAGCGGAGAGGCCTGCGGCGGCGGGGGAGGCGGGTAGTCAAGACGCCCGCTCCTCTGAGTGGAAGAAAAAGTGCAGAAAGGAGGAAAACATTACGAAAACGAGTAAAGGGTAACAGAAATAAAAATTAGGGGGTATAGAAGCAGGTGATATAACGTGTTGAAATAATGGAACATTATTTCAGAGCAGATTACAATTACGCGCGCAATGACACGGAGGGAGATCAAGAAGAAGATGATGATAAAATGAGACTCTAAATACAGAATAGACAGTGGACATGCAGTAAATATGAAGTTATAGGAAAGAAGATCAACTGGAGGATAAAACCCGACAAAATGTAGAAACGAAATGTTAAGTAACGCATAAACGAAAAAAATGTGCGAAGGATGAGTGAAAAGAGAAGAAGTGCAGAGGATGAGAAACAAGTGAAGAGTGCAAAGGGGTGTGAAACGACGAGCAAGACAAGTTGGGGGGGGGGGAATGAGATGAAGGAAAGATGAAGAGAAAAGGAAGTGGAACAAGGTAAGAAAGAAGTACCCAAAAGTAAAAAGATAGGTGTATATGTAATATCGTTAATGCACATTGACTGCAAATTGTTAACATAAAAACATTAGTAGACAATTTTTGTACAAAAAGTATTATTCCCAAGGACCTCTGGATTTGTAGGGAGCAGAGAGCAGTGATGGCAGAGAACGTTCAACCAAACGACCAATCTCTACGTCCGCTGCAGCACATGCCTCTGCTTCAGCAGCCGCAGCGGATCGTGAACGAAATATCTGGCCGACAGACGCCCCGCAACTAATTAATTCTTCAGACGTCTGCGTCGAATGGCTTTGCAACTCTTCGGGCACGCCTGGAATTTTATGAACGTTCACGCGCACCAAGAAAGATTTGAAGCAATTTTTTCCCTTCCGCTGCCGAATAGCAGAGAAGCCTTCGCTAACTCACAGCAGCGTAGAACGCGCCTACTAGGAGACGGCCCGATTTAGTTTTTACTTTCTCGCCACCGCTTACGCAGTAGAGAGAAAGTTATTTAATGCTGTGCTAAAAAAACGGCGAATTTTTAACCAAAAATTTTTTTGCCGACCCCTGGTAACGAAAAAGTGGATACATTCAGTTGCTAAATTTAGAAAATAAATTCTCTAACATGTGATGTAGCCAGATTCCATGTTTTGTGAGTCCTTGATCTTGAAAACTCGAATGACGGCAAGACACCAGTCTGTCCGTGGACAACGCTAGAGGCTAAGCGTTCAGATGACTATCTCCAAAATTGACATTCCCTTATCGATCGGGCTGATGTCACGTACCCAAGATTTTGAAACCAATATTTTAATTTTGGGGATCCTTTAAATGAAGCCCCTGGGACACTTTCAAAATTTTCAAAAAGACGGCTCCAACGTTTTTGATTAAATTTTGTTGTTGGATAGTGTGAAGGACGTTTAAGAGTGCAAGTGCAAGTCTCACGCTCCATTCCGAAAACCTTGATTTTTCGAAAAATGCAAAAGTTCAACATTTTTTGGCTACAAATACAGTTATGAAGATAGAGATTTTTCCCTTGATGAAATCAGTTCCTTAAAGACTGATTTTGAAACAATGTCATCTAAAATTTTTCGAAAATTTAAGTACTTTTCGCGTAATTTTGCGTGAAAGTACGAACAAGAAAGTACTCGGTGTTTTAGCAGCACTAGTTTTTTTCTTCTTTCTCTGTCACTTGAGATATCGGTTCCTTCCTATAATCATTTTTTAAATTTTCATTATTAGACAGACATGTTGTATTTAAGGTATTAAACTGAAAGATACATTTATTTCCCTAAAATACGAATTTTTTTTCAGAGATTCAGTCTGAGATGAAAACTATTTATTTTCACGATAAAGTGGGTTCGTCACGAAATTTCACAGGATATAAGGGAAAGATTGATTTAGACAAACGTTTAAGGTGTAGATTATTAATCTGAATGTAGTTAGATAATAAATTGTTTTTTACTATTTATCTTCATGAACATGTACTCATACACCTACAAATTCCTCTCATGTTCAAAATAGTAGGTACATGAAGTGTACCATTTATTGCACCCTTCCAATTGTATATACTAGAATACGTTATCCGGTCTGCATTAGTATGAATAAAATAAGCCACAACTTTCCCAGTACCCACGTAGTACTCAGAGCGCCCACTTTCAGAAGCCTTCTGCTCACAAGCGCCCCTGTGCACCGCGGTTCCCCGCGGGCGCACGCCCGTGTACAGTGCAGCGGCGCTCGCCACCCGAAATAGTCGCCGTTTTGGGGGGACCTAAAAGCGGACGACACGGAGACTAATGGACCCATCGGATTGGCCGGCGGGGCGGGCGGGGCCGCCGCGGAGCGGAGCCGAGCAGAGCATGTGCGCGTCGACAAATGGCGTTAGCACGACGCGCCGCCCCACCCCGTCCCCGCCCCACCCCGCCCGGTCACTCACTCCCGGGTGCGGAACGCGCGCGCGAGCCACATGCCGCGAGCGAGCGAGCAACACAAAGAAAATAATAAAGTAATCGTGTTCATATTTTGGCTCGAGGGAGAAGTTGGCACCACCAGCTGGCTACCTCTCATCCATTTTCCCGTAACATTTTTCACTTCGGGGTTAATAAAGCCAACAAATAATCCGGTGGGCCGGGACGGGGCGGGGAGGGGCGGGACGGGGCGGGGAGGGGCGGGACGGGGCGGGGAGGGGCGGGGCGTGCCGCCGCGCGAGACGAGCGGGCGTGTGGGGGTGGGGGATGGTGTGGGCGGGGCAGGGGGCGACGCGGCATGTACAGTTCGCGCCCGAGGCGAGGCCGGCGCTCGTGAAGCGTACGGATGAGGGAGGCGTGGTCGCGGAGGCGGGGGCGGGGGCGGTGCCGCAGGGGCCAGCGAGTGTTTCAAGACCCTCAGCACTCGCTGTTTATCGATTAGAGCCTTGAGCGATAACGTCTACAGCCCACGCTTTGCCCCCGCGGCTAAGTGACCACTGGCAAGCAGACGCAGCAGCAGCAACGGGCGTAGCAGAAGGCAAGAGTGATGCGTGAATGAATGGGTGTACGCAAAGTTGGAAATTCAACACTAAACCATTTGTTCTGAGATATGACAAGACGAGGCATCGAAAGAACACGGGATAACAGATCACTTAATGATATAGAGCTAAAGTAGCGGACGTTACTCCGGTATTTATCGAATTTATTTATCAGGCAGGAGAATGAAGGAATGAATTAAGGAGCTTGGTGCAGTAACAAGATAAATCAAACCGTCACGGGAAGTCTCCCGCAATTCAATAACGTTAACACTTCGAGTTCGATCAAAGTGTTGGTTAAGTTTGTTAAGTTGGTGTTAGTCGAAGTGAAGCGTCTGCGAAACATCTTTCGAACATGGCGTATTAAAAACAGAAAAAGTTATACGTGCGCGTGATGATACGCGCACTTAAAATGTAACTTACTATTCTTAACACTAACGTCTTTCCAAATATGAACAATATATTCCATTTTCAAATTTTTTACTTTCGATTCTGTGCATGCTTTTGTATTGTTCTGCACTTGACGAAACCTGCGTTGATGTGCAGTCAGTCAGAAAACTCAGTTATATGTTGCAGAGTAAGGTTAGTGAAGGTGTCAATCAGTTCGATGGTGTTAGGGCGGATTCTGACCCGCCGTCCTCGAACTGTCCAGAAGTACTCCGTAATGGAGATGGATTTTATGGGGATGAGGCACATCGCCCGGCTTTAAGCAGTGAGTGGGGATACGTGGGGAAGTGAGAATCGCGAACGGTCCTTGGTCCGTTGTTTAATGAACTGCTCCGGCAATAGACTGCGAATGATCAGAGAGAATGATCGGCTACGAAAGCGGACGAGCAGAGCACTTAACCTCTATGTGTCCTCGTTTAATCAGAGGCGGCGTGAGACTAAGGTACTTTTCTGAAATAGAATATTCGCCGTGGACGGAAGAGGCAATTCTGGCGACTGTATGATGGAAATGAGAGATTTCTTTTGAGCGTGGTTGCATGCTCAAATGGATTAACGATGGAAAATAA
>JAHLJT010008756.1:37735737-37774119 GCA_031308135.1 Acheta domesticus | reverse complement strand
TACGTCTCTCCATAACGGCAATAAACACCAGCGATAAAATGTCAATTTTTCCCCTGACGCGAATCGCATATTCAAAGCATACTCCCTCCACGACAAAACAAAAAGGAGAAAAAAACGCATCCCAACAACAAAAACCGCTCACAGCAGCCGTCCCGAGCGACGGATACAAACACGCACGCACTCCCACTTCTCACACACACGGCACCTGTCCACGAAAGTAAGGTAGTATCTGACCACGTCCTCACGGGGCACCGGGGGAGGACAGACGTCAGCGGCGGGGCGCGTCCTCGACGCCACTCAGTCCTCGGGTGCTGGCGACGGCGCGCAGCGCGCGGGTGCGGGCGCAGGGCACTACCGCGTCCCTCACTCCTCGCGTCCTCGCCGCCCTCCCCGTCCTCGGCGCCCACCGCGCGCACCGGCTGGGTCTGACATCCAGTGGCGTTTCTAACAAAACGCGAGCGCCGCCCGCGCCGCCCGCGCCGCCCGCGCCGCCCCGCCGGCCGCCGCCGCCGCCGCCGCCAAAGCACCTGTGGTGGGACGGGCGCCGTTCGCTGGCGGCTCCTCTACCGCCGGCCCGCCCCCGCCCGGCCCGCCCCCGCCTCGGAGCCGGCGGCCCGGCCGGCCACCTCCCTCTCTCGAGTATTTAAGCGAATGAAAATCCAATAACCCGACCGATTGGAGCGTTATAGCTGTCAGCGACCGGTTCAAAAGCGTTTAAATGCGGGCGACTCGCGCGCGCGGGGCAGGTGGGCGCGCTGGGCCGGCGGAAGGGCGCGCTGGGCGCGCTGGGCCGGCGGGTGGACGGGGCGGGCGGGCGGGCGGGCAGGGCGGGCGGGCGGGCGGACAGGCGGGCGGGCGGACAGGCGGGCGGGCGGACAGGCGGGCGGGCGGACAGGCGGGCGGGCGGACAGGCGGGCGGGCGGACAGGCGGGCGGGCGGACAGGCGGGCGGCGGGCGGACAGGCAGGCGGCGGGCGGGCGGACAGGCGGGCGGGCGGGCGGACAGGCGGGCGGGCGGGCGGACAGGCGGGCGGACAGGCGGGGCGGACAGGCGGGCGGACAGGCGGGCGGACAGGCGGGCGGACAGGCGGGCGGACAGGCGGGCGGACAGGCGGGCGGACAGGCGGGCGGACAGGCGGGCGGACAGGCGGGCGGACAGGCGGGCGGACAGGCGGGCGGGCGGGCGGGCGGGCGGGCGGGCGGGCGGGCGGGCGGGAGGCCCGAGCCCGGCTTCGGCGTCCCCATTAACACCTCCATTTCTTTCATTAAGTCGCCCGCGTGGCGCCCGTGGGCGGGCGAGTGGCGCGGCCGAGAGCGGGCGATCGAACGCGGAGGACAATGAGGGCGCGCGACGGAGGTCGAGGCGTCGGGGCGGGTGACCGCGAGAGGGGAAAACGGCCACTGATACTTTGTTTTCTGTTGGCACACATTTGCAGGTAGCGTCCGGATTGTTTCAAAGGCCGGATTTCACGCGAATGATGGATGCTCGGCAGCGCACGTTTCAAACTCGCATTTTCTTGATTTTCTGGATTTTGTTTCTGTAATACAATCCCTTTCTTTACATAGATCCTGTAATCTACATTTACCCAGTGATTTTCACAAAAATTGATTTTTTTCGTTCTAAGCATACTTTCTAAAAGTATTAATTACAGCAGTTACACAAACGGCATAATATTAAAATTAATAAACGGATTATACACCCTCTACAGCAATTTACATTATGCATATAATTGTACTACGGAGACGTGGACAAAAGTGGATGTGAAGTTCAATTTTTAGCAGGTTTTCACAACGTTACTAAAGCTTTTTTACATCAATTGTTTATGTGTGTCTTATATCAACTTTTCATTTAGCTGATCACAACTTGTTTTAATTACGTTACTGACTTTTAGATGCTCTGTAACAGACCATTCTGAGGTCAAGATATTTTTTCAACGGTCCGAAAAATAAATATGCTGGACGGACCGGTAATTTGCATTTTCTTAGCTATTTACAGACACCAACGCAAGGTACTGCAAAGGCAATACACTTCTTTTAGGAGTAACCCGTGACAGAACAATTTGTTCTCAATAGAATACTCTCGAGAAGGAATTCAACAAAGGCGATCTCTAACGGTCATTTTCAGCGTTACGTGCCGCTCAACCACGCTATTTTCATTCGGGAAACAACAGAGCCGATTAGCTCCAACGCAGCTATTCATGTCTATCAAGCCATTATCACAATTCCCACGCTCTTGTGAAACTGAAGTCAATGCTTTGCTTCAATCTGATCGTGGGAAAACGACTTGTGTTTTACTACCATACTCGAAATTACATTTTTTTAAATATCAAAACTGCATAACCAACGATAAAAAATAAGACATTTAAAAAGCATGATAAAATTACAGGGGACGGTCAAATAAGGAAAAAAGAAACTGCGTAACAAATATTCTAAAAAACAGACACATAGTATTTATCGGTATCGACAAAACATTTTGATAACGCATGTATAAAAAGACAATATTCATTCTGAGGTAGGGCAAATTTAAAGGTGCAAAAAGTTAACTATAAAAGAAGCAAAAAGATAACTATTAAATACAATCATAAAAATCTCCACATTCATTTGAAGAAGCAGTGTTTAAATGATCGAAGTACACTCAATGATCCACGCTTAAGTGAGGAAGAGCGAATAGAATATCGAGAACTCGAAATTTGGAAAGATAACGCCTTTACGCAAATTTACATGATACTACATACAGAACGTGTTGTCGGTAGCATCCGTTTCGATAATTAGAAAATGTTTTCAAACCATTTACTTGATGTGATCAAATTATGTAAAATTTTGTTAACAAGCTCAACAACAACAAAAAACCCTCTAATCTCTAGGTAAACGCTCGTGTACGGTACGTAACGAGCCTGTTATTATATGACCACATTGCGGTTTGCTTCGTGGAGGAAAAAGACGTTTCAGGGCGGCAACCGAAGATGGTGGTACACGAAGGAGAGTTAGGCAGCAACAACATCTCTCAGAGCGATCAGGGCAGAGGGCACGAGGATCGGAAAAAGAATAATAGGCTGAGATACAGCAACGGAACCACTCCTTAAAGGTTACTCTTAAAGACATAGGGAGATGACACGCCGAATGGAAGGACAGTTTCCTGGAACTCCTGATGGAAGCCATATTAGGAAAGTGACTTTGGAAATTTAACTCTACGATAATTCATGTTACAAAGTGCAGCTCATGAATAGAGGTAAGCACCAACTAAACTAAACATGAAAAGATTACATTGACGAGTTGAAAAATTGATTCAACTTACAATTTACATTAAAAATATTCATTTCAGTATCGGGTAACTTCATTCAAGTAACCAGGGAAAATTACTGGATAATTGTACTGCCTAAACTGGACTATTCCGGAATGGAGAGCCAGCAGATCGATGCTACAACGGAAGCATGAGAAGAGAAGACACCCCGTTCTAAGAAAACGCTGTCGGAAGTAAGATCTATTCTATTTTCATGTCAAGGATGCATAACTATAAACGAAGTGTATAGTGAAGAAAATTTTGTGAGAGAACGAACGAACGGAGAGGCGAGTTTAAATGGGGGGGGGGCAGTTAATGGTAATATCCTATACAACGCGCCACGAACTGAGCCCAGCCTTTTATTTCCCATTCAGTCCTCACCCCCAGCCGTACGACCCGGCGCTAGCCTAATCACACTTTCACCAATAATCTATGCAAGTCTCCGATAAGCAGCAAAGATTGAGTAACAAGTTTTAGATACACATATCTTTGAAAAGCACGTACGTCTAACGAGGGAGGCGTGTTTTACAGAAAGAAAGAAAACTGTCTTTATTAATATTATTACAGGATGATGATACCATATTTATGAGTTACTTAATCAAGCTGTCTAATTCCACTTTATACGAAACTTTTCTGAACCTACGAGTTTCCTAAATTGCCTTACAGAGGCACAGAAGTTATTCACAGATTCACAATTCTGTAAGTTCAGATACAGCAGATTTTCCTCTGAGATTCGTTTTAGTACGAAATAAAACGGGAGAAAATGGGACTTCTGTGTATTTATGAAGAAAAAAGTAAGAATGTAAAGTTCGCGATAGGCTAAAAGAATTTGTTTAAAAAATAAAGCATTCACGTAGGTATTAAATGCTTTTGGCTGCACTAGAATCCCTAGATACAGAGAGTAGCGCATTCCATTGTTCCACCGATCCCACCATTTTATATCCAGTTGACAGGAGAATTAGAACTCTACGATGTTCTGTGTGTTGAGAACCATAAATCTATCCCAAACCAATATTAATAATCTTAAACATCTGTATAACGTCAACAATTGTTATCACTTCTGTTCAACTTCTGCATTTGCTTGATGGGGCAATCGAGTGAGAGGATATTAAATGGCGGCGGTTGCGCTACTCTCTGTATTGAGGGACTCTAGGCTGCATTGCTAGTGAGCGCACTCTTTCGCCATTCTTGCACCACTGAGCTGAGAGCGAAGACAATCCACTGTTCGTTGAGAAGTGCGCAAGGTTCTGTACTAGCGATGGTGGATCTGCACCACTTCGCAGGCAACGTGCAGCCCGGCCGGCCGGGGAGCGCTGATACGGCGCCGTACCGCCGCCCTCGCTTCCGTGGTCCAACTCTCGGAGATCGTTCCCGCCCTCACCGTCAACCCTCCCAGACCCAGGGCACATGCAGCAACCGACGTGCCAACTCGATATCTCACTTCACCGCGACAATCTTGGGAGACTCAACCACTACATGACATACATTCACACCCCCAATGCTACACATTATACACAGGCATTTCTTATCACGTCCGTACAATGGCGTGATGCTTGAGACAATCTATACTACAAACGACAATTCGCTACAAATAACATTTTTTCTAAAGGTACCCTATTAACTGCGCTTATAAATCATACTTTCTCCGTTTCTACACACTCTTTTTCCCTCTTACCTCTTTCATAATTATTTTTTCGTTCTTAGTCCAAACGTATTAGAGTCTGTCGTGCTAACCTACACATTTCTGAAGCTTCATCCTTTTTGGAACTTTGAACTCAATGGTGAGTGCTATTACGTCTGCTGGGGGTAATTCTGAAATCCTCAAAGTCTTTTTCGACTTCTTTTAAACACACACTGGCCATCTTTAGAACTAGGGTCTTTTTTAGGGATCTTTCAAATCGAAATCCCGAAGTTGACCACAGCAAGCCGTTCGAAGGTAACATTTTTAAGTCGTATTTCATCAACTGTTTCTTATGAGTTTAATTAAAATGCCAAAAAATATATCTTCTGTGTTATCTCTTAACATGAGCGACTTCCTTAAACACTTCAATTTATAGAGAATGGTTGTGGAAGTATGAACTCCAGATCGCCGCCGACCTCGGCAGCTAAGTGAAAAGCCGACTGCCACCACAGGCGCCGCTTCCGATGTCAGCGCCACCGCCGGCACTCCGGTCGCAGCCACCGGCGTCGCCGCCGTCGCCACCGCCTTTCCGCCACTGTCGCCGCCGGCGCCGGCGCCACCGCCAGCCACGCCGCCTCCAGTAATGCAGTGCGTGCCCTCCTTTGCCGCGGCTAACGAGACTTCAAAGTACCCGAGGGGCCAGCCCACCCTCGCGCCCCGGCCCCGCCCCCTTCCAACGGGGCCGCGGGGGCGGTGCGCGGGGGAACGGTGGCCGGGGCCGGGACCGAGACCCGTCGCCCTCGGCTTTCCTCTCCGTCCTCAGTCCTCCCATCGCCGCCCCGCCCGCCCTTCCTCCTTCCCTTTGACCGCATCAGAATTCCCGCGCTGGCAGCGGTGACGGCGCCCCGGCGACATTTCGCAAACGCCCCGCTTGCTCTCTCTCCCGGCGGCCACCACGCCCCCGCCCCGCCGACGCGTCTGACCCTCCTTGCTGCCGCTTTATTCTCATTGGACGCTCTGAGGAGGAAGTCGCTCCCATTTCGCTTAAGGACTTCACTGCTTAAAACCATAACCACACCGAACCATAAGCAGATAAGGGTGCATTTGACGCAGCCCGCACTTGCTGCGCGTAGAGAGCAGGGAAAGCCCCGGCAAGTGCAAGTGGACCCAGCGTATCTGATTTTCTCGCGTCTGAGCTATGCGCAAACACTGTGTGACTAGGATCAACACTTTGCTTAAATGACAAGAAAGAATATTTCTGCTGTGGAAGATTTCCTGGGCGTGTTTATTCTATTTCATGAAAACTACTTGTTGGAAAATGCTCAATGCATCGTTGAATAAATTTAAAGTTCAAACTAATGCTCATTCAAAACACGGGAGCAGCATAAATATGATATAATATAAGGCACGACAATACATTCTATTGTGTGAATAGACACTTCTTTGCTATTAT
Organism: Acheta domesticus; assembly: GCA_031308135.1. NCBI lineage: Eukaryota > Metazoa > Arthropoda > Insecta > Orthoptera > Gryllidae > Acheta > Acheta domesticus. The sequence goes on along the minus strand of JAHLJT010008756.1, from coordinate 37,767,766 downwards.
GTTTTGCAATAAATAGACAAAATCGAACACTGGGATAGATATGTTTTTTTTTTATTTATTTCAAACCACATAAGTTTTAGTCAAGCAAATTTAAATTGATGCAAGTTTATCGTAGATCAAACATGATATTACAAATCTCGTGGAATTTTGTTGCTCTGATATTTCGTTATCGTAACGTTAAATGATCGCGCTCCCAATAACGATGCTTGTCGCAACATTATACGGTGAGTCCGCCGTTTAGTTTGGAGAACGTTCTCATAAGGCTACAATGATATGACAGTCATGTCAAAAGTGGCACTCGTCTCCTTCGGAAATAGTGCTTGAAATTAACGAAAATGGCATACAAAATTACAAAACCACACAATGAAGCAACACTTGAGGCGAACGAAGACAACTCAACAGGAATTTGTACATTCAACCAGCGCAATACAACAGCGAGAACACGTATTAAGTGGCTGTTCCAACAACAGATCCTTCTCAACAGAAATAAATTACTTATTTGTTTATAAGACATATTTTTCAGCAAATATCCCCAGACAATAATCGATTAACTTGCGTTAGAGCCGTTCCGGCCCTCCGACCGAGACAAATGAGATGTCATTCGACGCGTCTCGGTCTCCTGGTGGGAAATCTTTGCGAACCCATCTACAACATTCCACGAAACTTGTCCAATAAACGTGTTTCTTAACAACTAAAACACGTTTCGTGCGACTTACGGCCCCAAATCTTAACAGGTGATCAATCGATTCCTCTCAACGAGACAAATCGATTAACAATTCTTAGTAGGATCCCTTAACTATATTCTGGAGGAATTCTAGCGTAACACGTGTCTTTGACTGTTGCAAGGCAATTACAACTGCATTGGTGAAAATATGTGATTTACGTCACTCACTTTCTGGCATCTACATGAATCGTTATGACTTGATTCATCAGGCTTACAATTAAACCTAATTTTGTACTGAAACAAAAATGTAAACCATGTATTTTAATCGCCAATTTTTCGTAACATTTTAATCGTAACTTTCTATACCCGAAAACGGACGAACTGGGCAACTGCAATATGTTTAAAATGTATTTTTATTATGAACTAACAAAGCACTAATAAGACTTTTTTTAACATGAAAATACCCGGCACGTGTACCATGTTAAGCTAGTGCGTTACATTAAGTAATTGTACAAACAACATTGTTATGAAAAACAATATTAATAATGCCATAAAACAGGTTTGAAATCTTAAAACACGTGGATTATACAATTAGCTAGTCACGCTCGCAAGGCCCTGTTCTATGAACATGGAACGGAGCATAGTGTCAAGCTATGGAAAAACTCTTAACAAATCGGCTTCCGCATTGCGAGGCAACGCAATGCAACGCAACGCACCACAGCCACGCGTCCTCCGCAGCGAGCGCGCGCGCGCCCGTAGTCTGCGGGCCGCCGCCGCGCCGCTCCGATATTAACGCTGCTAATCCTCCTTGTCAGTTTTATTAAAAAGCGGGCGCCGCCGCTGCTAATCCGGCGACAGAGATTTTCGCCCGTTCGTCCCTCTCCCGTGGCGGGCAGGCCGATGGGTGGGTGAGTGGGTGGGTGGGCGGGTGTAGATTGGATTCGGACGCGCGCGCGAGCTCGCTCGCTCGCTGCGGGGGCGGCGGCGGGCAGTGGGCGAGGCCGGTGGGCGGGGCCGGGCGGGGTTCGCCCATTTTGCATGCGCGATCAAATTAATTTCACGGTCGCCGCGCCAAGATGGACCCCGCGCTGGTAAATAAGCCTCGCCAGAGGGAGGGACTGAGGGAAAGTGGAGGGAGAGGGAGCGAGAGAGTGAGAGGGAGAGGGAGAAGGGGCGGAAACTGCGTGGGCGCGGCAGAGCAGGGCACCGAGGCACTCAAGATGTAGCCGAAGCGAGAGAGACTGCTGTAACAAATTGGTACTTTAAACTAGAAAGGTGCAACGTGCCAAAATCAGGGAATGGAGATTCAGCACATTTTTTTTTTCTTTTGGGGAACTGTTTAACGTCATGAGACTGACGTTCCTCTAAACAATTTACTTTACGCCGCGGCAGTGGAACAGGAGTCACCTCGAATACAGAAATGCAGATTTCATGTATCCACGTTTTCAAAAATCGTAATGCATTTTATCAATTACAGTTTGTGTGCTATTAAACAAAGGTGCCTCACTCTTTACGTAATACGTATTTATGATATGAGTGGTAAAAGTGACATTTTATTTTGCAAGTAAGAACGGTTACGACATGAAGGCCGATTGGTCACACGCAATCCTACGAGCAAAATAAAATCACTTTCATCACGTGTCCTACACAATTGTTTAGACAGCCTTGCTGACTTTCATTTTATTTTAATTCAAATATTTGTAACTTTAAATATACACACACATCTTCAATTTTATGCACGAGACTCCGAAAATGCCTTTTTGCAAACATACACAGAGGTCATGCCGAAATGTGGACATTAAAGTACAATTGTATACGAGAAGTACACTTCTTTACGAGGATATGTGTTAAAACATTTGGCATATTTTTTGTGAAATTACAAATGTGGTAAACTCAGTAAACTTGTAAGGTTACAAACATGAAATTGCAAACATGATAAACCTAGGTACACTTGAATCGATAGAAATGCTGTTCCCAAACACATTCAAATAGAAACTAAAAATAAGTTAAGCACATTCAGTGACAATTGTATTTCCATTGATGTTTAATTATTGGAGTACGTTCAGTATTCTATTCAGTATTGTAAAGATGTGTGGGAAATGTGAGGACAGACACAGGTAAATTCTTATTGGGAGGGAATACACAGTCGTGTATTGACGGAAGAGAAGATGAGAAACAGAAGTGTTAACCAAAACGAAACGAAAAAGGGTTTAGCAGACTGCTAGACACAAATGGAATGCAGATATAAAAACAAAGTTGTAAATATGACAAAGAAGTCGCAGCCTCAGAAGACAACCATACGTAGAAACCTAGTTGAAGGTAGTCTCCCAAACTATTAGGTTGTGTTGGAATTTGTGGTGACTAAAGCAGGCTTATGGCAAGTTTCCTCGGAGTCTCGCTTTTATCCTGCCTTTTATTTCTGGTTTCTGGAGATTCTGATTTCAAAATCTCTCCAAAAATTCATGTCATACGGTAAAAGATACCCCACCCCCAGATGTAGGCTACAAAATCTGGTCATGAAATTGGCACTTGTCAGGCCTCGAAGCTCGCACTGGGTTGTAACGATAGAAGGAAAAAAATATATAGTCCGCTCAGTAAGATCCGTTGGACATCTAGGACTACATTACGTAGATGATTGTGTGCAAGAACCATTGCTCAAGGTGATTGCTTTCAATACTCTTCGCACCGTCTGGGGTCGTCTGGGGTGCCTCCAGATGTGGCCACTACAGTACTTACCAGATTCCTCCATTTCATCACTTCATGGAGCCAAAGGACCTTCATACTCTATGAAACCTTTCTATACCTTACAAGTGTGGCCCGTGGGACCCTACCGATTTGGACTGGTGTTAGTAGAATAGGGGGACACACATGGTCCTACCTACGTAACGCCAGCTGTGGCGTGGAGGCTCGTATTGCACATGACCTGGCGACCACTGCTTCAAACTATCGTCGCCGAGCCGGGGAGACAAAAGACACTTCGGGAATGGCGTTGTCCATGTGCAGCATGTACTACATGTCTCAAAGAGCATTTCCCAACGCCACCCGGACAGGCCAGAAAAGATGACATGAGGTTCGCAAGGTGATGGATGGTGGGTGAGAGTGCCCATTACGCCACCACATAAGGGTAAACAACCATGTCCAAATGGAATCGGCACCCCCAGTCCTCCTGAACGACCGATTGATTCGTGTTGCCGGGCGCGTCAACTGCTAAAGGAATTAGTCCCGTAAGTGTAGTGCAGGATTTTTATCGCTGGAGGTGGCGGTGATCTTCCTCCGTTGATGGCGAGTAACGGCATCGACCTAAAACTCAGCTTTTGATTTTTTCCCAACCAGCTATCTCTCACATGCGTGGCACCGCTTAGCCGGGAAAAGCTTAAGCTCCCGATTTGTCTCCCGACACGTGTGGTAGTGTAGTCCATGTAAAGTGCAAATGTTTTAAGTAAGTGGTGATGATAGGATAAGGAAGAGGAAGAAAATATCGTGGGCGATCCGTGTCCCATTTGTTAGGGTACTCCTTCGTCATTTACCTGGTTTTGATTGGAGAAACCATGGAAAACTACCGATTAGAGCAGCCGGCCGCTTGTATTCTCTTCCAGCTGTATTCGACTAGCTATTTAATGCCGAAAATATAGCCACCGTCGAAACTTGAATCCTTGGAGGCACTGCAGCGACATCGATTCTTCCCCTGAGCCACCTAAGGCGGCCCTGCTGTCCGAGATGGCCACCGCGCTGCCGCTTAAGCGATGTCGACCGCGCATCTGGAGTGCGTACTCCCCCACATTCACGGCTTGCAATGCAAGTAAGCAGCACGAGCGACAAACAGCAGCAGCTGTGGCGGCGGCGGCGGCGGCGGCGGCGGCGCGCCGGGGTGACACGGTGGACGAGGCCGGGCGGGAAAGTGCGCCGCGGGCGCGCGCGAGCTGGGATTCCGTCGTTGCCAAAGTAAACACGTCATGGCGGCGCGGTGCGGCGCGGCGCGTCGGGGGAGACGCCATTAGAGAAACCGCGTAAACAAATTCAAAGCGAGCGACGCGACGTCGCGGTCGCGCTGACGCTGCGCGAGAGCATCGGACGCCCCCCCTCCCAGTGATGCAATTTGTCGGAAGTAATGTTCACAAATTTTGCAAGAATTTCGTCAAAAAAAAGGCATTTTAGGAAGTTCATAATTTTCTTAAATATAAAATTATGGACATAATTTTTTAAGTACTTTCAAATGATTCGGATAATAATTAATTTTCTAGGTAGTGTATTAATAAATAATCAGTTGGAAACATTTAAAAAGCACTTTCGTTCTAAATCAGTGCAATGTATTGCGAATTGATACCTATCGCTATGTAAAATTGTTTTAATTTTATTGACACGGAGGTTGTAAAATTATTCTAATAGGTAGATCATTACTCATAATATGTATTTTTATACTTAAGGTATACTAATCATTAGTATTATTAATTTATTTATAATAAATTATTAATTTTATTTTGGCATTTATACGAATATTCCACATGGTTTGATAAATAACTTTGACTATTTTTCAATTTACATTAGAAGTGTTCCGGAGCAAACACTTCTATGCCAAGCACTCAAAAATTTAGTTTTAAGGTAAAAAGGTGACGATAACCTAACCATAACTATACGGATTCTATAAGAACTATATTATCTCGTAATTAGTCAAAATTTAGAATTTAGACAGAAATCGGAAGACTGAGGGTCGTCGAAATAAATAGCATATTAAATTTTCGCAAAACATGGCTTACAATTATGTGATGTCAAGTCCTTCATTTTTAACCCATGTGAATATGGTGTAGTGTAACCCACGTAGTATGGTACAGTGGACTCTGTACTGACGATTAAAAATACGTTCACTGCAATAATAAAACAGTCCTAGTCTCGCGACTTCCCTTTTAGAGCTCATTACTGCTTATGAGAGCTTGCCATAATTGCTATGTTGCTGGCACGCCAACTGGGAGAGCTCAGTGCGCATGCACCAACAGGAAATAGTCGTTATTGCTTATTCCAGAGGAATTTCACAGGATTTGCAGAAAAGGATAGAGATGTGCGAGAAGAGATTGAGCAGTATGACATGATTCGTGAGAATAGAACATTGTAGATCCAATATCAGAAGTACGATACACTAATAATTTGGGAGGACACGTGCCTTTATTTTAAATATTAGCTTGGAGATGACTATTGGCGTTTCCAACTTTACACTAAACTGTGTAAGTGTGTGTATGTGTTTTTTTCTCAGGTAGGTCTGTATTACAAACAAAGTTTTCTTCACCTTTCTTCACCCACATGTCCTTGGGAAGTCGTTTCTGGAGTAGTTTCCAGTTACTTTCTTCACGGGTGCTCTGCTCCAATTTCGATTCGACGGATAGATACTGCACGTCCTTTGGAACCACTCCCTGAAATATCTTTTGAGAGAGCACGCGTTTTTTCAATGGGATGACACTGGAATATCGGCGTTTCTTAATCAACACTAAATGAACACAACAACTGAGTTCTGTCGCAGGTTTACAATCGTTACAAACATAAATGCAGAAACTAACCTCCGGCACTGTCGCAGACGTAAATGTTGACAACATACCTCAAAAGTAGAATAAATGTTGACATCCATTACAATGTACAGAAATATAGAATTACTCATTTATTGTGTACACTAAAATATGCCTATGAAGAGAATACTTTAGAATATTCAAAACTGTGATGTTGTATCAAGCTTAAAATGACTCGGCTGATAACATACAGTTCACATATTTTTCATTACTTAGTGAATAAGCACATAAGTATGTGTTTGTGTGTATATGCATGTGAGAGTGAGGACGAATATCTGTGTGGTGGAAAAGAGATGTGCAAATTTGTCGCTTTCAACTAGAGATAACGAGCATGTAATGCAGTATTCTTGTCCAAGGTTCAACAACGTACATCCGTCGTTTGCATTTTGCATACAATACGCGAGGTTATTCACCGCAAAGTCTCCGGACAAATAGCCGTCACGTCCGCTATTTATCTTTACCTATCTCTGCGCGCGATGGATAATAGAAGTTATTCCTGCTTTATAAGCAGTCTTACCTGATACATGACTAAGACAAGTGTTTACAAAAGGCGTCTTACTTACTCTCATAAGAGTATTTTCAGGCAAAACGCCAAATACTTAGAGTGAAAAAAAATTATTAATGGTTGCTAAATATTCATCTCGGACATCACTTACAGTGATCACACTAATAATATTGTGGGAGTTTAAATATGCATTAATTGACTTGCTTCAATCCGTACGCTAATAATAGTTCGTCAGAAAAAAAACAAACAAAAAACACATGCATCTTCAATGAAGCCGCAAAATCATTGGGTCCTCGCAAAAGAAAAGTTACCCCAATCGGCCAGTCTTGATTATCACCACATAAAAATTTTCTTCAGCAACCGGCAGAGGTATTTAGAGCGAACAATTTGAAATAATTTTCCAGTGGTGCCAGCCGACCATTACCCCATATCACCCTGCCATTCACGAGCGCGCATTGAAAGACTGTCGAGGCGAGCAACGAAAATAAATTGCAACAAAAAGTTTTAAATCAGTCTCCCGTCCCCGGCTGTGGAGGTGGGGGGGGGGAACAATCACTCGAGCGGGAAGTTGGCTCCGCAGCCACGCGGGGAAGGGAAAGGGGGAGAGGGCAGTGGAGATGGCGATGGTGGCTGCTGGTGACGGGTGATAGGAGCGCCGGGGATGATTTTGGGGATCGTTACCGGTGTGGCGATGTGGTTGGAGGCGGGGGTGGCAATAGAAGGGTTGCAGAGAGATGGCAGTAGGTTTTACAGGGGGTGGCAGAGAGCGACGGCAGCTGGGGTGAGGGCGTGCTGGCAACGGGAATAGAAGCGGGGTTGGAATCGGGTGCAGAGGCGGGCGCCGGGGGGCGGCGCCGGCAGGGGCGGCGCCAGGGAGTGGGCGTTGGCGGGGTGCGAGGAGTGGTAGGGACGAGGCGAGCAATTGGCGGGGGGGGGGCGGCGCCCATCGGAGGCAGATTGTGCGCTGAAATATTCACGGCAAGCCGCTTCGACCCCCACGCGAAGGGGTGAGCGCCGCACGACTCGGTACAACGGCGGGGAGCGCGTTGGAAGCAGGCGCTGCGGAGACGAGGTACGCGGGGTGATGTTGCGTCCTACTTCAAAAGGGATTTTTGAAGCGGACTCCCGAACAACTGGATTTTCCTAAAGGCCGGCAGGTGGAAATCCTCTGGCGGGACACATGTATTCGCGTATCGGATTATCTATTAAAAGATTATCGTATGATAAACCTTGAGATGAGCATGCGATAATTTTTTTAATGTACATTTTAAAACAAAAGTCTCAATAATAGTAATAATAAGTATATATTTTCCATGATAAAAAACGTTTTATTTCATTGATTACAGGGAACAAAATATACGTTGGAAATTCTGTCGAATGCTTTTCGTAACTTAAAAAACTTCACCAAAAATAAGTCACTAATTTGTTACAGGTTAAGAAATGTTACGAACTTCCGAGATATTTTGTATTATCATTGTGTTATTCTCTCGCTACTTCATTAGCTCTGTGATCCAACACGAAACATTGTTTTCTGCGACGAAGAAGAGGTGATTCAAAGTCTCATTCACTAATGCAATCACCCGGTACACAATTTTTTCCATTGCAAGAGTGACTATTATACAGGAATTTAGACGTGATAGGAACTGTACATTTTAAGTAATTAAAAAAGGCAATAATAAAATAAGAATAATAAAAGTGTTTGTATTGGAATATTGCTTTAGTGCTTCTCAGTTAATATCACACATTCAAGATTAGATAATTTCCGCAGAAAAATATCGTACGGGACACCGTGTTGTATCTAAGACGTAATGTTTTGATGTCTCGAATAGAAACTACATCAGAAAGAATCAAGCACTGATTACTAGTTACAAAAAAAGAACACGTAATTCGACCCATTGGCACCTTCAACTAGCTCGACTATTGCGGTGCGAGGGTCAGAGCCAAGCGTAAGAGGTCTTGCACGCATGCGCGGGTGCTCACGTTTGCTCCCCCCCTCCATCCGCCCTTACCGCGGGTCGCCGGGGGACGAAAACAAGAGATAGCTCGCCCAGGTCTAATTAGCACGCCTCGCCCACTCCGCACGCCGGAGATGCGGTCTGCATAGAAAGAGCCGCTGATGACGACACACCAGGACATTACCTAGATTGGGAGTGGGTAGCGCCAACAAATGTTGCACTGTTGTCGACTCGTTGGCCTCGCCCGGGGGCCCAGGGCGGAGAGGTGGCACGGGGGCGGGCGGAGGGTGGGTGGAGCGACTCGCGCCGAATTCCGCGCGGGGGCGGAGGTGGGCGGGGCGGCCTTCCGAAGCCCCGGGAGCAACTTCCTGGCGATGTTGGAGGTCGGAGGCTGCGGGGCTCTCGTGCACGGAGATAATTGCTCGGAGCGGAGGACCGCCGAGGCCCAGGCGAGCCCTCGAACGGCGCCGGGGGATGGCGGGCGGAAATAGACGCCCAAAACTCCGTCGCCGGAGCCCCGCCCCCCGTGCTTCCTCGGCTGGGATATGGAGTACCTGGCGATGGGCCCGGCGCGAGAGTTGGAGGCGGCGGAGATGAAGAGATTGAGCGGAGCGCGGTGCCGGGGATCACTGGGCCAGCCGCATCCGCGGACTGGCTGCGGTTGCTGTGAAACGACCCCGCCAGGAAGTTGGCGAAAATCGTAGAGACAGAGCAGGGCACGAGAAAGAATACACGGGGCGCGCTGAAATACGCGAAGGTAGCCACAGAGGAAAAATGAAGAAAATTACGGACGGCATGGCAACGAAACCCACGAACTTCGGTAAGAATGGTGAAAGGTAGAAATGCTTTAAGATAAAAAGGACGGTGCTGGGGGACGAGTAACGAACTCGAGCATTACTGCAAAAAATGAAAGGGTAGAGTCTACCGCGGAAAAAAAGAGTTAAGAGTGGTGTGAGCGATAGGCCGGTCGATCGTGTTGACGGAAATAGGGAAAGTGGATGAATACGAGGTATCAACCCACCAACTAGAATTGGACGGAAGGAGTCTCGGGAGAATGGGAAGCGAGGAAAACGTGAAGCGCCGTATATAGCCATGGAATCGACGTGGCTATAATTTACATGTGAAAGAGTTTTATGTTAAGGGTCTTTTCTTACGCGACGGGTGAACATTTGTCTCACCATAGACGAAGTGGACGAGTCGGAGTTTTTGGGATTTTGGCCAGTGTTGATGCATTTCTGGCCCTGCCGCCCGCGAAGCGCGAGCTCCACCCGAGAGGGAAGGGCGCCGCGGCGAGGGCGGAGGGCCGCAAGCCGCGGCACCCGGGCGCGGAGCGCTCCGGGCTAAGTGAGATCGCGGCGGCCAGAGGAAATTAACGCGGCCGGGGCGGCGGCGACGGGGGCGAGGAGCGGGTGGCGGGGCGCCCAATTTACGATTATACACTCGCGAGAGGTACGCACCTCGGCGCCGCGCGTGCGTGAGGGCGCGCACGCAAACGTCCGCACGGCCGTAACTCCGGCGCCCGCGCTTGTGGACCCAAGTGGCCCGCGCGCCAGCGCAAAAATGAACTGCGATGAAAACGCAGTGACGAAGGGGAGCGAGCGGCCCGCTTATGAGGCGGCGGGGGAAGCGACGGCGGAGAGCCGCAGGGGCGGCGCGAGCGGGGGCGTGATGGAGGGGGCGGGGTGGGGCGAGGCAGGGCCGATGGGAGCGAGGCGGGTGGCGGGGCACGAGGGAGAGCAACCGCGGCCGGGAACGTTGGCGCAGGGGAGGCAACGCAGGCGGCGGAGCCCGACACACCATCTCCCGAGATGGCAGGGCTCCGGGGAGTTGATCTAGGTCCCCAGTATTAGAGGAAGGTTTTGGGCGAAAGTGCTGACGACATATGAGACGCGGGATGAACGGGGTCATCCCAGCCTTCTATTTCAGACGAAGTTCGTCACATAGCGCTGGGCTGCCAAATGGAATGGATATTTGAAAACTTTACAACTATCACATTCTCAAAATGTGTGCGGAGAGAGAATTTAAAAGCAGGAACTCATAACCAACTTTTTCGCTTCAATTACGGAAATGGAAAACCTGAATGATTCGGATTAATTAATGAGAACACACAAAGATAATTTGGAAAATTAATTAACAAAGATCCTAATAATTCTACCTCGAGTTAGTCCCTTTGTGCATGTAATCTTTTTTTCCCTTTTTAACCATATTTTTTTAATAATGTTAAGGACAAAATTTCCTATCATTCAAAATTCAGTGTTATCTCTTAATAATAAACACACTTCATCATTCACTGGAACACAAATAAATAACCAACAACCTGTAAAAACAATTACCCAAATTAGAATGATTCGTCACAAAATGGAAGCGAGTTCATGCAATAAAAGTCTGAATTTTTAAAATTTACAATCAACGGATATAGTTACACGCACACACTGTCAAGTTTTATCCTACTGAAAATAATCTGATATGTCGTTACTGTGCAAACTAATTTTCCTTATTACCTTGTCCCACTTTCCTCAATGGTTTCCAAGAACATGGTTCATCATCTTAGGTTATATCCCAGTTAATGCAGCCCGCTGAAGCAATACATTTAATGTATAACTGGTCGCAAAATGACCCGGAGAAACGTAATGTTTAAAACGTCTTAATAACTTTCAAGTAATTACGCAAGATACAACTGATTCATCCTCGGAAACTCTACCTCTAGGCATAGATGCTACAACTGTAGCTACACGCGAGAAGATGCATACCTGCAACAATAAAAACAAACAAATGTAAGCATGTGATAATATACTACCATAGTCAAATCAGAAGACACATCAAAGGTTTGAAAAGTGAAATTAACCAAACTGGAACACTTTAAAGCAATCAAGAAAGAATAAAACACTTTCTAGAAGACACATTAACAAACAACCCAAAGAAATCAGCGTTAGATGCGCATAAATTGCTCGAGAACTCTCCTGTGTTGTATCAAGCGATTTAACCGCATCGTCACGCGCCTCAGAAACAACCAACAAGTAGTCCGAAACTTCACCCTATATGCTGAGGTGGACTTACAACACAAATTTAACTACACCGCTTTGTTACTTAACGAATTCTTAACCAAGATTTATGCAAATGTATACTTCTTTCTATAGTAATACTTGAATGGTATATTGTGTTTTGACCTATGAATAATGAATAAAGGAGACTTCAAAACTTAATCATGTCGAGAAATGGATTTCAAGCACATTAGCGACGGAAATGATTCGTAGTTCATGAAAAAGCGAATACGGAATTCTAATAGAAGATCGAGATCGCAGTAGAAATTAAAGATACTCCTAAAATAGAGAAATTAGAAGGCGAAAATTATACTCGAAAATATAATACAGCATTACTTGCATTAGAATCGCTATTTACGGTGCATGCGAATTCCGGTCATTAATTTTATTTTGGTGTAATGAACCACTGTCGAATTGAAACAAAGTATGATAATTTTTATTCTGTAATTACTCGAATTTAATTCAGCAATTAAGCATTCTTCTAAGCATTATTATGAAAGGTGTAATTAAAATTGTTTCCGGGGAGGAAAAATTATGCAAGTTTCTTAACGCGTGAGATCGACCTAAATACTTAAAATTAAGCCACTTTCGTCTCTTTCTCAAGTAATACGATTCTGGCATTTGGAGATATCAACTTTACTTCAAAGATGCCTATATCATAAATCATTACAGGCAGTTTAAGTTTAACACAACTGTCTAAATTATCACTACTTAGTTTATTGAATTTGAAATTTCATAAAAGATGAAATACGTGTTTTGTTTTCTGGGGCGATAGAAGAAGTTTTAAGAAGAGCGGGAAAATAATTGGTCTGAAAAGAACTTATCATAAACCATTATAAGAAATCGAAGATAACGTGTTCAAGTTACACACAAGTATAGATCGTAAATTGTATCAAGAGGATAAATTTATTCGATATTATCGATAGAATTTACTGTTTTAAACATGAACAGAGTTTCATCTCAAGATTGTAATTCACCCTGTCAGAACCGTTTTAATGAAATAAATATGCAGATGAAAAAGAAATTAAATTTCTTGATATTTACAATAACAGGTATGCTACGTATGAAAATTATAGTAATAAAAACTTCACATTACTCACAGACTACATTATCGAATGTCATATAGCAGGTGAACACCATTAAATATGAATGAATTTTTAGGTTGTGATTTTTAAAATATGAAATATGTCCAGTTGATTTTCAATTTGCTTTGAATAATTGAATGAATTAAAAATTATACGTGTGAGGGTTTATTAATAAACATAAAAAAACACATACAATAGCATTTTTCTTGAAAAAAAAAAAAAACAAAATAAACAACATAAAATTCATGAAAAATAACATCTAAATACATTCTACCTAAGAACCTCGTCAGTTCTTAGAAGTGCCTCGTCAATAAGATCAGCTTGCACAAGCTGTCGCCAAAACGACAAAAAAAAATTGTTGTCACCATTGTGATACAGTATCGCTCATGTTTTTATATACTACTATTGTGTTGGATGGAAAATCTTGGTTCGATTGTCGGTTAGAGGGAACAACACCCGTTATCCTGGTACGGAAGAAAAAAACGATTTCGTATTTTTGTCTTCGTTTCTTTAAAATAACATGGTCTCACAATCACCAAGCACTTACAAATTTACAAATTAAATATTTTCTTTCGAAATCGAATTTAGAATAGCTTCTTTTGAATATATTTTTGTAACACCGTAAAATACAATTGGCAGAAATAACACTGGATAATGTAAAATATGCAGATTTATATAAGCAACACTTACGTAAAAGAAAATCGCAATTGTGTGAAACATACAAAAAATTGAAACTAAATCGAACGCGAACTTGTGTGTGAACATTTCCACTTAAAATCAAATATATTAACGCACAAGGAAATTACAGAAAAGTTCAATAAAATATGCAACATTAGTGACATAAACTTAACCAATGTGGATCCAACAAAGTGAAGACATAGGCGAAATTCCCCTTCGCCACACGACCCATTGAGTCCATGAGGCTCACGTCAGTCATGCCGCCGCTCACGTCACGCGGCTATTCTTCTTAGACAGAGAGCAAACGAATGGAAATGGACGCCGCGGCTTCATTGTGAGGTCCGCGGCCTCCAGCGTTACTGACACTGGCACCGCCAACGTCATAACCACCACCACAGACCCATCGTCCATTATCATTGCAGAAACACCACCTCCACCGACATATCCACCGCCACCAATATCGTCATTGGCACCCCTACAATCACTTGCTTTACCATCGCCGTTACCACCACCTCCATCAGTGTCACTACCGCAACCAGTACTGCATCCACTCTCATCTCCCCTCATCTCCGCGATTGACATCGCCATCGCCGGACACGACAGACTGAACCGTCGCCACGACAAACACCATCGCCATCACCTTCATTGATACCAAGGATCCCCAATCAGTTGCACTGCCATGATCATGCCACCGCTCCTACTGCTGAAGTCCTCCTCTCTAGCTTGGGTGGCTTGGAAGCTTTCTTAGCGGCAAGGCCACCGTAGCCGAAGCACAGCCCGCGTGGGTTCCGGTTCTTCCCCCATCTGCCCCTCGGGCTTCGCGTCCACACATCCGATGAAAACGCCCCCTTCTCCCCACTTATGCCCCCTCCACTTTCGTCTCAGCTTCGAACAACCGACGAAGCCGGAAATGGCGTTCCGATTACGGCGTAGTGATTCGGGAGCTCTCATATTTTTTTTATTTCTATCGGCCATAAATACACACGGGATGTTGTGCCTCGAGCTAAAAGCATGTCAGAGGCCGCTTGCCCGAGCGTTATTCATGGTACTACCCTCAATTATTTGTGATGGACTCGTTCGTGTTGGCTGTGTCTGACACGTGTGTGTACACAGGACAGCGAGGAAGAACGTAAGCAGGCCCACGGGAAGGGCGAAGGAAGGACACCATCCCCGGATGCAGCCGCCACGCGCAATCACAGAGATTTGCAGTTGAAGTGGTCGTTTACCTTGGGAGGAACACGGCCAGACTCAAAGGATGTACTGCACTTCGTGAGAAAAGTACACAGAATTTGAATTTGTTGACGATCTCCGCGGATGCAATTAGTAAACATGGTAATTCAATAACCGAAACTTTTCGGAGTCAAGGAACCGTAATCAAGGTTCGGCTTACGCCTCTTTTCAGCGAATTTTTCTTCAAAACTTCTGCCAAGAGATTTAATTATTCTGTGTTTTCTGAAATGGAAAAAAACCCTTAACGGTGCACAATCTACTCAGCTTTTGGAAAAAAATGTCTAAATGGAATATTGTCGGGGATAATCAAGGTTTGCTTGAACCAGTTATGAACAATCTATACGGGCGGCCAATTTTTATACGCCTTTTCATAATTCTATAACGACTGGTCTGGGTCTGTGTACCTGTCTGGGTACCTGATTAAGAAAATAATTAATAATAATAACAATAATCATAATGCAATGAAGCGACGATCTACCGTTTTAAAGAACGGCCTATCGCCTGGACTTACACATCTAATCACTAATCATCGTCTATTCTCTTACGCTACAGAATTTCTCTCAAAATAAATTTTGCAAACAAATTAAATGCCACCCTCTGCCCCCCTGCTCGCACCCATGCCCGTGGCTTCTGCAAAACGTCCGCTGGCATCGTGGAACAGCGCGTGTCTCGCAAGGGCCAACTCTCGGAATGGCCGGCCGGACGCCGAGACACCGTGAAATGCAAACACGACACCCGCATTAAAGCTCCGACACGCGGTATTAATAAACAATGAGCCTTGAGGCGCGACGGCGGCAGAGGCGGCCGAGGAGGTGGAGAAGAGGAAGAGAAGTTTTCGCAGCCGACTCAAGTTTACAATTAGTTCAGATTTTACGCACTAACTAAATCGAGGAAGTCGGTGTCGGGCTAATTAACAGAAACGGACTGGCGGTCGACGGAAAAATAATAAGATATTTTGTGTGGGAAAACGATGGACAGTGTCGAAATTTATATCTATATTCTCAGTTCTTTGAGTAGAACAGCAAGAACAATAGTAGTAGAGACTACAGAAGTTGAGTAAGAACATGATAGTATTAGATGACGTAATGGGCACCATGTCTTTTAATATTTTGCATTTTGTAGGATACAGGGAATAACTGTTTATTTTCACATTTCCTCTCCATCGTCGTATGAAAGAAGCCCAATTTTCTACGCTTTCCCAAATTTCAGGTTTATTTCATCTTGCACGGTACTTTTCCTGTCTTCCAGGTGAAAATTGAAACTCTCCAAAGGTAACATACAATTATAATACGTTTGCACTGAACAGATCAGAGAAATTCAATATTAGATTTTAATATTTTAAAGATTTAAAAATTTTAAAGATTAAATGTTTCAGTATTTCATTTCTTATAATATTTAATTTTAATATTTGAAACCCAAAATTTTAAGTTATTTTCAGATCTGCACTAATACGACGTTACCTCAAAATATTTAGAATATAAATTTTGTATTTCCCTATGATCATTCTGCTTTCGTAATTTTGAATGGGCAACTCAGACTCAAACATTTTTCATGAATAAAAGCACACAATGCGGTAGAAGCATTTACCTTGAAACAATTAACAAACCTGAGAAATAAGATCTCCCATTTTCGTCAAAACTCCTCCAAAATGTTCTTGTCGACCGCGACGGAGAGAGCAGGAGAAACGTAGGAGCATCTTGAGCGGGACGGAATGGGAGGAGGTAGGAGGAGGGATCGGGGAGGGGGAGGGGGGAGGGGGTTGGCGGAGCGGTGCCGAAGCTGGGAAGCCGCGCAGCCGTCTGCTCCTGACGCAAGAGGCCCGGCTGGCTCATCCCATCTGCATTTTTGCGTAATTTTCTGGGCGAAGACTTTTGAAAGCGGCTGAGGATGTTTTGTGGACCGTAATAAACTCGAAGAGGAGTGGATTAAACGACCCTTTTGGTTTCTTTGTAATGACGTCTCGCGAAGACTGAAGGAGGAAGGGGGTGGGGAGGGGAGCGGGAGGAAAGAGTTTCTTCTGAGCGAACCAACCCGCCCGCCAGTCCGCTGGCTCGCCCGACCACTCGCGCGCCCGCCCATCCGACCGCTCGACTCGCGCGCTTGGGCTTCCGATTGAAGAACGCCTTTGTACAAACTTTGCACGCCCAGCGCCGAGGGGATCGTTCACAATGCAGACTCGCACCGGCACAATGTTGCGAAACGAAACGAAACTTCACGGGTCAGCGAGCTCACAGTTGGGAAGGCGAAGGAATCGAAGCAGGTGGCAGTGACCGGGTCATGAACGGCGAGATCGACAATAGTTGAAGGGGTCGAGGTAGCAAAGTGAAAACTCATTTTTGAAAAAAATTTGTAAGCAAGAGAGAAATTTCGAAGGCTAGTGAGAGGCAAGGTAGGTAGTTCCGAGTTCCATTGTGACAATCGTAAATTTATATTTCACGATACTAACTAACCTTACCTCATTGTATATCTCAGTTGTCAAGAATTGTGTATTTCCAAATCAGGGTGACAAGTCTCCAGATTTCGGTCTTGGCAACTTGCATCAATCTTTGATCTGTGCCAAAGCAATTTTATGTCAAAACACTTCTGGCGAACACACAAGAACCCTCACAATTAATCACCTTTAGCAAACGCCATGTGGCTAATACCAACATTAGCCAGATGATGTTCGAAATGATCCGTTCACCATACATAGAGCTTTAGCCAAACCGTTTGGCTAATGTGAGAATTAACAGGCTAATTGGCGAATTAGCTATATTTGGGACTACAGGTCTAACAGTAACATCCTGCTGCTGTCTATACACTTAGTAGTTCAACACGTTTGTGCAGTTATATCAACAATGCTTGTTTTGGGAAGTTAATACGATCTTCATTTTGAATGTGTGGGATGTGAAATTTCCTTTGTTGCCCTGACCCCTTCAATTTTCAAGACGACAGATCGAAGAACAGCTCTAGAGGTAAACGTTTTAAGCCTTAATCTCTAACGCATTATCTCAGATCTGCGCTGTCGCTTTACATGCAAAGTGGACATTCATTAAGAATTGGGCTAGTGAAATTCTTCCAGTCTGGGATGCGCGAGTTTTCTAGACATGTCTCTGCTGAGAAGATTTTCACTTCTTTTACTCCAGATGTAATCACTAAATACAGGAAGGAGGCTCGGACGTGCACATATTAATAAATGTAATTTAATTGCACGCCAGTAAATGCAAGCCACAACAGTACTACCTGCAAAAAAGCTACAATGATCTAGGTGATTTACAATCCGAAGACCTCGAGACCAAAATACCAAAGTTTCCAATTCACATTAAAGTGGGATTGCTTGGTCCCAACCCTCTGAATGCTTCTAAGAAGAATATCGAAATATTTGTACACATGATGAAAATAATTTTGTGGAATCAATGAACTTTCATCTATTTCTGTTTCGACATAATGGTTTATATGTTCAGACTTCCAGAATGAAACCGAATCAGATCAGTGTAACCTCAGCGTTCAAAGCGAATGATACATACCTATTTGGAAAGAAAACATCAAAGATGAGAGGGGCAGGATTTCTTGTAAAGATGTTGGTATCTCAAAAAATAAGTTGTCAAGTCTATCCAGAAACGTGTCCCGGGGGAAAGTTTGAGCATACATTAGACTAAACAGTACCTGAAAAGAAGTAAATGCTCCAGAGACGAGTTGTAGCTGTACGCTCAAACGGTAAGATGTATTCTATCATAGTTTTATGCGCTCCTATTTAATACAGAATATCGAGTGAAATTCTTCGTTGAGAGGATTCTCAACATTATTTCGGCAATTTCAGCATTTCCCGAAGTTTGTTGTCACTGCTTCAAAAATAAAATATTAGCTAGCACGAATTCTCACACATGCGAACCTAGCGACATCCGCCCTATCGCATCACTTCTTCCTCATGGTCGCTCGACCGACCCCCGCCGTAACCGCGCACGCACGCGATACACACACACACACACACACACACACACACACACTAAAGTGCCTCGTGAACGCGGCGGCTCTACCCATCTCTCGCAGAGCGTGAACTCGCCCGCGGCTCCCAGCTGTCGCGGTTCCCGCGCGGCTCACGCACTCGCGCGGGGCGTGCGCACGCACGCGCGGGCGCGCGCGTTTATTCCTGTCATCGAGTGCCAAAGCGCGCCACAGCGCCACAGCGCACGCCGCGCTCGGCCCGTTCTTAATAGCCGACTTCTGAAGCTCGGGGACGGCACATTGCCTGCATCACACACGCCGCCACCGCGAGCGCCCCCTCCGCGAAGACAAGACAAAAGAAGTGGATCGATTCTTCTTCCGGCGAACAAAGCGACGAGCGCCCTCCTCCTCCTCCGCCGCCGTCGCCGCCGCCCCTGCTGTCTCGGCTTTGCTGTCTTGGCCGCCGCCTTCGTCGTCGCCGACGTAGCTTTCGCCTCCTGCACGTCTTTTTCGTCAGCTTCTTTTGCGACCGCCTCCGTATTATCATCCGCCGTGTTTTCGCCTTCGTGATCACCGATCACCATCTTCACAATTTCTCTTTTGTTTTTGGTGTCCTGTGTATCTCCGTTTGGATTTCCTCTCAATTCCTCTGGCGCCTCTTGCAATTGTTCCCTTTGAATCCGGCGTCTTTGACTGACGCGCAAATTCCTGTCGGTTATCGTCTGCGTCCTCTACAAATGGCTCCAATATTTTTTGCCGATCTGCATTCTACAATCGAGCACCTCGTTTAACCCATTTCCTTTAACTGACATCATTCCTCAGTGTGACATCAGTTTCCTATAACTGCTTCGAGGATTCTCAACACGTCGTCCACGTTTTCTTATACTTTTCTATTTCTGATTTCCCCCTTCCGGCCTCTTTAATCTCGAATATACGTTTCCTGCCCATTTGTACGAAAGCTTAGCTGTTACTTGTTCCAGCGCACCGCGCTCTCTCGATGCTTCCTGACCGTGGTCGCTATTGGGTCCTAGACGTTCTTTTGGTCTGGACACTCGCTTTCAAGATTTTTCATTCATTGCGAGGCAATGTTTGAGCTTTCATCATCTTCACACTTTCTCTTTTGTTTTATAAGTCCTCTGCATCTCCATTTGGATGTCCTTAGAATTCCTCTGACACTACTTATTTTGTTCCCTTTATTTTCGACGTCTTCGACTCTCAAAACAACACTAAACGTGCCTCAATAATGTGATACGCTCGATTGTGGATATAGTTCAAGAGTGGATCGTTAGAGAGTGCATGTGGAAGAGTTGGTGGCGACGCTCAAGCGAGTGCGGGAGTCAATGAACATGAGATGCAGGAAGGGCGAAGACGAGTGCATCCGCTTAACAAAAGTTGCACTCTATTTTGATTCCAGTGCATACGCCTTGTGGCTCACATTGGATCAGTAATTTAATGCATATAAAAGGAGAATACGATATGAATAATCACAGAGAAATGACGAAATGAAAGCAGGTGAATCTAACTGGTGAACTCCCAGAAATCCTGCCGCGGTCCCGCTTTCTCCACCACAAATTCGAAATGGATCAACTGAAACCTAAACCCCGGCTCTCGGTGGGGAAACGTACGAGTGCTGTTGGCTACGCAAAGGATCACCGTCTAACAAACGCCGCACAACTTGGGTGAAACTTGAGAGCTGTACCATTAAATTACGTATAATTGGAGTCCTCAGACTAATCATGAATGTGTCAGTATAATACCATGTGCCTTCTACGCATGTCTGTAGGTGAGCATATACTCGCTCATCCACAGAGTCGCCGGCGTCGCACGGTGCGAGCGAGGGGAAAGCGTGCTTTAAAATAGAAACGAACCACAGAAATCTTGACATTACAGGGTGGGGACAGGGGTGCTGTATTCCACCCAAACGTTTTAAAAAGTCTCCGCGATTATGGGGCCACCGTCGCGTGAGTGTTGTGCTAAAACTGTCGAGATCTAATCCCAGCGCAGGCAAGCTGCACTCGAGGGCGGTCGTTTTCAAGCCTCGCACGTCACGACGCGGCGGCGGCGGCGGCGGCGCGGACGCTGGCTGCGCAGGGGTTCGGCGCGGGCCCAGGCGCTGGCGGCCCGGCAGGAAGAGATAAACGACCCGGAAGCCCCACAGCCGGCCGATAAGGGTTCTGCCACTGCACGTCGCCCGCCAACGCCGTTGAGGGAGAGAGCGACGCGGCGTGGGGGGAGCGGCCGGGGGGAAGAGGTTGAGCGGGCTGGGTGGAGATACAGGAGGGATTGGGGTGGGAAAGGGACGGACGGGGTAGAGGCGGGTAGAAGCGACCACGAAGGATCACGCCGGTCAGGGAGATGACTAAACAGCGATGTTTTCAAATATCATTGTCGAAAATTAAATAACGGATGATAGGAGTTTTGCACCCTCGAACGTTACAGCAATCGAAAGCACAATCTAATTATCTTCCGCGCATGCGTAGGTCAAGTTTCAAGTTTTGCATCACTTTTGTGCATCTGCGCATGCGCAGAAGATCGAAATTGCAGCCGATTGCTGCTCGCTAAAGCGTGCAAAAGCTCCCTCTTAATAAAACATCGCCTCACAGCCACCGATGTTTTTAAAACTGGTTTAACAGGGAGCTTTTGCACGTCATAGCACGCAGCAAGCGACTGCAATCTCGATCTTCTCCGCATGCGCAGAAGCACAAAAGTGGTGCGAAATTTGAACTTTGCATGCGCAGAAGATCGACAGTGCTGTCGATTGCTTTAACGTTCGAGGACGCGAAAACTCCCTAATAGGGAGTTTGTACACCCTCGAACGTTAAAGCACAATCAATCATCTGCGCACGCGCAGTTCAAGTTTCTCATCACTTGAGTGCATCTGCGCATGCGCAGAAGATCGATTGTGCTGTCCGATATGGCGTGCACAAACTCCCTAATAGCGTCTAACCTTGTGGGGCTGGGCGGGGGAGTACGAGGCGGGCAGGGCATGTGAGAACGGGATGAGGCGGGGCCGGACGAAACGGGAAGGGGCGGGGCAGGGTGAAAGGTGGGAGGGCACGCGTCGAATCCAAGAGCCGAGATCTCGCGCTGCCTCGCGTAAGTGTCGACCCTGACATCAGTTGAGACGTAGACTAAGGATGTACATCTTTACTCTATGGTTGAGATTAGAGCAGGAACGAAGACGAAGGGGAATCAGAGTTGAAGTGCTGCTTGGGTTCTATGAAAGCTGATTTTTTTAGGAAACTTATAAAATCTGAAGGAGTAAAACTAAGCCTAAAGCATAAACACTCACAATCATGTTTGAAAATTTCAACTGTATTCAAGGAGAGTTACACGATTCTACGTACCCAATAAAGTACCTAATAAAAGTAAAATTTCAATTGCCTCGAAAATAACTGTACAATAATGTTTTAATTTTCCCATGAACTTATCTCTTTCTGAAAATTTACAAAATTAACAAAGAAAACTCCAAATAATTTTTTTTATTCAACACAACAGACAGTGTTTTCTAATGCTAATGACAGCGATGATGTGCGACTTAAGAAAGCTTGTCGAACGCAGAAGTGATCGAAATCATTTTCGTTTCAGACTATCAGGCCAAGATCAACTGTCACTAATGTTGGGTAGAATTCTGCAACTGACTCCATTGCAAACACAATTTAAAATAAAATAATAATTACAGAAAATGCAATGTATTTAAAAATATTTTTAACATTTCAACACGTTTTCTATCTGCCCTTTCTTTCATTTTGAATGACAATTTTTATTTTGAACAGAGAGCAGATTCAATAACATTTCACAATTCACTGTAACTCAAATGACTACAATTAAATACAAAATACTTCTAGCTCAGTGAATGAACACTGAAAAGCTTCAAATGTTTCCTTCAGATGTTCAAACTATATCCTCGGAACGACGCGAGATTCCTCTTTTGTTTCATCCTGGACGTAAAGAACTTACGCTTAAGAACCCCTTGGACTCCGGGAACAGTTGTGGGAGTCTTCAAACCTTGGCCGAAGTTAAACCCCAACTGGAAGAGGAGGCGAATCAAACGTGGCAAACGTCTTTCGAGACCCGAACGCGGCCGTTTGCCAGGTCGGCCAAACTCGAGGGAAGGGGGCGTGCCCGGCGACGCTCCGAAGTGCATAACCCGTCGGGCACTCGTCTCCTCTTCGCCAGGCATGGAACGTAAATAGAAAATTTCCTCTCTTCGGGTCGGAGCGGGGAACGAAAAAAATAGGAAGAGAAGAAAAAAAAGCCAAAAACCGAAAGGTCCCCGTCACCTTCCACACCGCCCCCAATTTGGAGCGGGACGGAGGGCGGCGTGCGGAGCGAGTTTCGCGATGCCGGAGTTAAATTTTTAGTACTTTTTCGCTGGGAATTTTACGAGGCCCCCGTTGAAACGTCATTTCAGAACTCGGGAAGGAGATACTGCCGCGCTGCGATCACGACCGCCAGATAAAAAAGAAGGAACGGGAGAAGGCGTCGAGGCGTAGTGGAGAGGGACGTAGCGATGCGGAGGGATGGGTGAAGATACATGCAAAGCTGGGAGGGGGGGCAGCATAAGAACGGATGAGAGAGGTGACATGGAGGAGGAGGTGTGGAGGGGGGAGGAGACGAGACAGAGAGAGACGACGGGGCAAAGAAAAGAACGAGCGATGGACTGGGCTGCGGATGCCGTCCGAAAAGATGTTGACTCACCGTCGCTTAGGAACAAGCGCGCGGGACGTGGGCGCGGCGCGGGGAGGGTGGGAGGTCTGGGCTGCCTACGAGGCCACCCTCTACAGCACAGGGCGCATCTCGCACGCTCCACGGCGTTTGACAGACACCAAGATCACGGCCGCAGGAGGGCCGCACTTCAGGACAAAACGCAACGAAATACAGATTATGCAGCACTCCGGCTGATGTAAATACAATGGTAACTCCAACAGCCGTCGAATCAGAACTTTAGTCACGCACAAGTCCACTTCCAAGGTAACTCATTTGCGAAAATTAATGTATGATAGGTATTGATAAGATGTTGATATTAACAATTTTTATAATGCAAAAATATTATTTGCGCATAAAAGCAATGGCAATCAACATGTATTCACGTTATTCCAGGAAAGATTGAGAAATTTTATTATTCATAATGGACGTTTCTTCACACACTTTGCTAAATTAACGTAGATACTATTATTATTCTGTATTCAAGAACGTCTACAAATTATTCAGAACATATACAAAGAGCTGAAAGTTCATATCGTAAACGACATTTTAAACGATTAAATGTTTTGTGGCATTTAAGTGAACTACTTATTCATGCACCTGATCTTGCACGTTAATCTACTGGCCACTGCCTCTTATAATCTTGGAGCACTAGTTGATTTCCAGAAAATGTAAGTTGTTCAAGTTGTCAGTCACTTTCCATGCTGTATAATATACGTAAACTAAACGCTACTAAATCGTATCCTACACTAGGAACTTATACAGTATGTAGTTGCGAGAGTGCAATTCAAGTTTTGAACAATGAGAAGTCCTACGAACGAGTCCCGATCTAGTTTCGACACCAGGTAAGTAGCTATATCTGAAATCACTGTCGAGTGAGAGACTTCTCGAGGCCAACTACTCTGAGCGGTCATTCCCATTGATTCTTTCGAGCTGTTTCAAGCGCAAACGAAGCGGAACAGAGATGGTGCGCGATTCTTTCTTCACCATCCAATCCAGTTCCAATGATCATCCTTTTGACCGGGTGCGGTGATGGGTTCCCATCCCTAAATACCTCAATTCCGATCTGCCCGAACGACGACAACGCAAGTGTCAGTCCAAATTCGGAATTGGCAGTAAGTTTATAGGAAGCACTTTCTCAAAAATCTAAACAATTCCACGTTCCGAGAAAGGGCATTAGGGCATTACTCGCAGCTATCCATGCTTCCTCGCCGCTTGCGCTGTAGTGTCGTACGAAGAGCACTTAAATGTAATGATCCTCTGTGCCTTGCCTACAATTGGCTATACGTATGATGGACTATACTGATGGACAGCTGCTGGGTGTTCACGATGAGGTGATTTGAATGGTGACGAAGCAATAGTGGAATGAGAGTCAGCGGAAATGGGAGAAGTTTGGGAAAATCTGTCTCAAACCCGCTTCCTCATGGATCGGAGATGATCGGGAGTTGAATCTCGGTATCCATAAAGGCGGCTCCAAACATTCAGTATTCGGCGAACAGCGAGCAACCGCTCGCCGAATCCCGAGTAGTGTGGATGAGTCGCTTGCTATTTACCGAATGATGAACATTCGACGCTCGCCCTACCCGCCGCGTGTCGATCTTTCGGACACATCAAAGGGAGCGAACATTCGCCGAACACTCCAGCTGGTCGGGATCGGGCGAGCAGTATCTCGCTGCTCGGCGAATGCCGAATGAGTGGAGCCACCATAAGAGAAAGGTGGGACGTCAAAAGTGAGACGGGGAGAGTAGCGATCAGACAGCTCGCTTTTCACAACTGGGGCGGAGGTTCGATTCAGTGATACGTGTGGTGCAATATGGCACGTTGCAGGTTTCCTTGTAGTCCTTCATCTACCTCTCTTTCCTACATGTTCACCGTCCTCATGATCGTTATTCACATGTTCATCAACATCATCATTACATCTCAACCCAAACACCTTATCGAGGAGACCTCACCACGGTCATGCCAAAATGTCTGCCTTCAGATCAACGTTCTTTGTGACGCCGCTCAAAAAATTAACGCCATACGATCAATAAATATAACATTTAAAACAGGAATAGGTGGCGTTCCGTGCTCCAGAGGGAAGTCCACGGGGCGGGCGAGGGCCGGCGGAGCGGGAGGGCTCAGGGCGGTGGCGGCGGAGCGCGGTCGGGTCGCGGGCGTATGCAACCGGTTTAGGCGTCACGCGGCCGGCCCGCCCCACCGCCCCCCGCCCACCCGCCCGCGCCCTCGCTCCCGCCCTCCGTCACCCGCGCCCGCGCCCGCCGCGCTCCTCCACGCTCCAGCGTCCGGGCGCCCGTGAGCTCCTCACATCCTTCTTCTCATTACCGGTTCGACCAGTTGGTCGGATCGATACTGGCAGCCCGCTCACATACACACACACACCTACACCCCACGGAGATGTACTGTTTTCTGCGAGATGGAGAGTCGCCGGTCCCCGGGAACGGCTTCGAATCCCGGCGCGCTCCCCTGTGGACGCCGACCGCAAAGTCTCGTTCTGTGCTGGAACAACGGCGCTCCGCGTGGGGTCCTTGTCGTCGCGCACTCGCAGAGCGGACGAAAACTCCCAACGGCCACCCGCGCGGCGCGGCGCGGCGTGGCGTCTGGCCCAATTGGCTGGCGCGGTGGGGGAGACATGTAAATTCCCCGATAGAGGCGAGCGCGTATACTCTTTACGACCGCAGCCCGGCCCGGCCCGGCCGGGTAACAAAGAAGGCGCTCCGTGACCTCGTTGAATTAAGTTTCGTGGCGTCGTTTTGTGTAATGAACGGACTAGCGTAACTTCCAAGCGCAACAGAATGCTAACTCAGGGGCATTCCAGGAAATGCAGCCAAAAGCTTAACAAGGCACTCAAATTCTCAAATCACAGTCGTTTTTCCCTTAGCAATTTTTCTCGGTTTTGCCCACAAAATACAAAGAACTACGAAATATCCACCGTAGTATCGTAAACCGTTCCTACGTACATGATCGTGTAGTAATAAAAGGTGAACGATTCCACATTTTATGAGATACACCCAGAGTAATTCAATAAGTTCCAATAATTTGACACTAAAATACCACTTCATTCGGTGGAAAAAAATAAGACGAGTACATCGAAAGTCGTATCCTTACTGAATGTTACAAAGTAGCAGTTCTGGGCAATACAATGTGCATTTCTCAATAATATTCAACCAACATAAACAATATTTTCAGAGCACCGCTTTCATATTACAGTTAAAATGATAAGATATCTCGTTCTAACTTCTCAGAAATAAATATCTTCTAAAAGCATATGGAAGGTATTACATTTGATATAAGAATCGAAACGATCGTCACACTCAAACGATCGTTTCTAAAAGCTATTACGTAATACTGCAGAAGCAGCCTCACTTCAGGGGAATACCCGATTCGATGTCACGATCATCACTATTGATAGGGATCCAACAAAACAGGTAGTCACGCCGAGTGCAGACAGCACTACACCTCTATTTCTTTTTTTCTTTTTTTCTCTTTTCTACGGGCCCCTCAGCCGGTCACCGAATCTTCGCCTGCGATCTCACGATCTCTTCGGCCATATTAATTTTGTTATGCTAATTTCGCAAGTCTGTTGCCGCGTGTAACATGTGGTTGGTGTGATGCCACATACTGTCGTCCATCGGCTGTCTAGTAATGTAGTAGTTCCTAACAATTTGGCCGACAACGACTTTTGGCCAGCGGAGTTTTCTTTCATAGGTCAATGTAATAAACTCGGTAGGTATAGAGTTCTCGGTTATTTTTACCTATCCATACGTCAATGTACTACGTAGGGGCCTGTGATGTAGTGCTTAGACTGTTCAACTCCAACGGAGTAAATCCCAGTAAATATATATAGTAGAATTTCGGGCGGGCAAAGCGGATTCACAGAAATTCCTCATTTGTCCTACTTGACTCTCCACCATTGTTTTTTTTTTTAATTCATATCCTGCCCGTTCGGCCCTTCCGGCCTTTCGGGGGTTATTATTTACAAAATATACATACATCAATTACGTAACAGTCTCCTTCAGTTACATCAGGGCACAAGTACACTTACTTGAGCTCAGGTTTTAATCTACTTATAATAATACTACTTTACTATTTACATTGATACAAAGTTACAACATTGTGTAAATACCACATTTGTGAATGATACTACATACAGTTATAATCATCACATACATATTTACAAAGTCAACACCAGCAATAATTCATGGCGGCTTTAAGCGATCTTTTGGATAGCGTGAGCAATATCCTGGATGGTGTATACGCTGTACGGCCAAGGTTGAAAAGTTCTTTTGCTCGGACAAGCTTCAAGCCTTAAGTAAAATTTTTTAGATAATTTATTTATGTGTGCTTTAATGCAACTAATGTTCAATTCCCTTTGGATTGCGCATTAGGAATAAACCAAGGAGCTTTGGTAATCAGTCTTAGAATTTGTTTTGTATTATTTCTAATTTATTAATATGCGTGTTTGCAGCTCCTCCCCATACTGAGCATGCATAGGTGAGCGACGGCCCGAATTATAGATTTATAAATTGTTACTCCGTTTTCTATTCTTAATGTTGAATTTTTATTTATTAATGGGTAGAGTTTGCCAAGTTTTGCATACGTATTGTTTGCAATATCTACTATGTGGTTCTTCCATGTTAGTCTTCTATCTAATTTGACTCCTAAGTATTTGACGGATTGGTTATTGTTTAGCCAGGGAACCGGATTGTTACTGATTGTTAACACTGGAGGGGTTATAAATCTTTTAAGGGAGAAAATTTTTGCTTGTGATTTGCTTGGATTTATCTGGATTCTCCATTTGTCAGTCCATTTGATTAATGTATTTAAATCTTTTTGAAGGTATTCCAGGGCAATATTTAGTTCTTGATGTTGTGACAGGATGGCAGTGTCATCTGCGAAAAAGGCTATTTCGGTATCTATTAATTCCGGAAAATCGGCAAGGTAAATTTTGAATAAAGTTGGTGATAATGGGGAACCTTGTGGAACTCCCGCTGAGATTCTGTATTTTTTCGATATGGTGTCATGTATTTTAATTTTGAACGATCTGTTTAACAAGAAACTTTCAATTATATTTTGCAGATATTTGGGAATGCCTAGATGGCGGAATTTGTATTTCAGACCTGTGTGCCAGACACGGTCAAAAGCTTTAGTAACATCTAAAAATATAGCTGCCGTGTACTTTTTCTCGTGGAAGCCCTTTGCAATTAAATCCGTAACTCTTAAAATTTGGTGTTCTGTCGAGTGATTTGCTCTAAAGCCAAACTGGGTATCAGGGATGGCCTTTGTATCGTTTAAGAATTTATTTAAACGCACTAAAATTAGTCTTTCAAACACTTTAGCTAATGAAGGTAATAGGCTAATTGGCCTGTAATTGTCTAGTTGTTGTGGACATTTATTAGGTTTGCTAATTGGAATAATTATTGCATTTTTCCAATTACTTGGGTAATACCCTAGTCTTAAAGCTGCATTTAATATTGCTGCTATTGCTGCTATTGTGCATCTTGGTAGTTCTTTTAATATTTGACTAGTTATTAGGTCGTCCCCTGCCGCTTTCCTGTTTTTGAGTCTGTTTATTGTGCGTTTAAGTTCTGCGGGGGATATGAATTTTGTTCTTGCATCCGCAGAGTATATAGGTTGTTTCATGCTGTTTAAAATTTCCTCATTAAAAGTGTGGTTTACTATTGGATTGGGTTTAAAGGTATTTACAAAGTGAGCAGCAAAGGCCTCCGCTTTCTCTTCATCTGTATAGAGAGTGTTAGTACCTGATTTTAATGGTGGTATTATAGATTGCTCTCTGGTAACCTTTTTGATGGTAGACCATAATGAAGGTGAACCTGGGCTAATTTGCGCTAAAAATTGCTTGAATGAGCTATATCTGTGCTCATCGATTAGAAATTTAACTTTTTTGCATAAAGAGTTCCATTTCTTTTTTAAGTGTGGCCGTCTATACAACTGCCAGAGTCTTCTAATTCTGTGTTTATTTTTTATCAAATCCACTATGTTTTTCGGTAGCCAGTAAGATAGATGTTTGTTACGCGTATATTGCACTGGTTGACATGATTCTTTAACCGCGAAGCTTATTGCTTCTACTAGATTATTAATTAGTGAATCAATATCTGCTTCGTTTTTGATATCTTTTGGGAACGAAAATTCCGTAGATATTTTTAATCTAAAAAGATCCCAGTTTATTTTACCATTTATTAGTTTACTTATATTTTTTACTTTAGCAGTACTCTGAAATGATATTATTATGGGGTTATGATCCGAATCGAGATCAGGTATTACTGAGTGAAAAACGGGACAATTTATATTTGTGGTTAGACTTATGTCAAGAATGTCAGGAGCGCACTTATTATTAAATGGGTATCGCGTAGGTGCGGGCGGCGCGTGAATTAAAATATTATGCCTCTGAGCAAACTGTAAAAGTTTACGACCTGCTTCTGTTGTAATTCTGCAGTGCCATGCTTTATTTTTACTATTTAAGTCGCCTATAACAATTATTTTCTTATTATAGAAAGCATTGTTAATGTTCAAGTTAAAAATTTTATCCAAAGTATTTTCTGGGAATTTCTTATTAGGTGGTTTGTAGGCAGTTATTATGATTATTTCTGAATCGGTTGTGTTTAGATTTATTGCTACCGTCTCCAGGCTATCTGAAGTGGGGCATTGAATTTGACAGTGAGCAAGTTCTTTTCGGATTATAATCGCGACCCCACCCGCAGCTTTACGAGAAGGCCTATCATTTCTATATACATTAAAACCAGGTATCTTGAATTTGTCCGTTGGATGGAAATGTGTTTCCGTAATGCAAGCTATTTGTATTTCGTGAAAGAACAGAAAGTTCCTGAATATATTCTCTTGTTTGCTTAGACCGTTTGCATTCCAGTTTAATAGTTTTAAATTAGTTAGCTGGCTACGCTTCATTTTTGTAACGCAACCTGAATCATATTTTGGATTTGTGGTAAGAGAAGATTCATTATTTGAGTAATCACAGTACTTGTGATTGATTCGATTAGTCTATTCACATCAATGGCTTGATTTGTGTACGGCAATGTATTTCTAAAAGTATTTTGAGAATTATTTAAAGGTCTTGTCCAAGGGCCTGGCCTTTCGGGTAGGGGAGGGAATTGTTGAAGTTGAAGACTGGAGGTTGGCTATATCTGGCTTGCCTGCTTTCATATCTTGTCCCTTGATCTACACTTTGCGAACTATTCAATGCCTTGCCCTGTACTTCGTTAGATCTAGAACCTGCTACCGGTTTATTAAATTTCTTGTTTAATTCTGCCTGATAGAAAGAACAACCACGATAATTCGCGGTGTGATTTTGCTTGCAATTAGCGCAAGAGGGTTGAACCCCAGATTTAGGGAGAGTACATTTTGAGTAATGATGGTCATTGAGGCATTTAACGCATCGAGGATTGTTGTGACAGTTAGCTTGCGTATGCCCAAAGCGTTGGCAGTTTTTACATTGGATAGGAAGCTTAGTTTTTGTTCGTACAAAGACTCTAACAACACAGCAGTCTAGCTTATTTAGTTTTAGAATTGCTCTACCAGCAACATTGTTCTCTACATCAACTGCAACTATCTGCAGAGGTTTTCTATTTTTACCATAAAGTCTTACCACTTTTAATACAGGGTATGTATCATTAAGTTCATTTTTAATCTCATTAACATCTAAGCACTCCGGTACATCTTTTATTACAACTTCAAAGGCCTTAACAGATGGGTCTTTAAAAGAGTAGAACTCTATCTCGTTATTTTCACAAAATTTTCTAAATTTCCTAAAATCATCGATGTTATAAAATTGCACTTTGAATTTATTATTACTGTATTTGACTTCAAAATTTTCAATCTCATTTTTCACAATATCTTCTTTAAGCAGTTTATAATTTAGAAATTCATCATCTCTTTTATTGTAATTTTGAATAATAATTGGGGGAATTTTTACTGCCTTGAGTTCACTATCATCATTTTCCTCAACGTTATCTAAGGGACCAAATCTGTTTCCTACAGGTACATTATAAAGCGTTTGGTTTACCTCAGTTTGTGAACGTTTTTGTCTTTTATCACTTAACACTTCACTAGAATCACTGTTTCTTTTTAATATATATCTACCTTTTTTAGTTGGAGCGTTGAAAGTACGTTGAATTGCGCCCTGTCCAAGCTGCTCAGGGTTCATTTTGTCGTTTTGTTGCTCCGCTTCTGTGTTTTGAAGTTCCGAGGGAGGTGGAAAAACCCCGGTGTTGCTACGATGTACTTGCTGTTGTTGGACTGCTTCTAGATTCGTTAAACCTTGCTGTTGAGCTTGCACAATGTTTTGCATTATACACTGCTGTGGTAAGTTAGCACTCAATTGTGACTGGAATGGTATGTACCCAGCCTGATATTGCGGCAACAATTGACCATTTTGATATGCGAACGTAATGTTATTTTCCACTGAGCACGAGTGGGGTGACTCTTCAAAGTTTCCTTCACCGTTTGTTGCCTCCATTGCCATTTTTATATGCTGCCCCGTACCGGGGCAGCCGTTCTCACACATTACACTGACCTAGTGTTAATGTATGATTATGTACACTTTTCGAAAATAATAAGAAAATAAATAAACGGAAGAATAAGTAAAACCTACACCTGGTTTTACTAGTGAAACACTTCCACCAATGTTATCAGCGTCGTAACACAATAACTCAC